>OY282558.1:3567433-4167433 GCA_958295665.1 Tipula vernalis
GAGTAGAAGTTGCGGCTACTGCAAGTGATCGTTCATTTGAACCAAACTCTGATGCCCTAAGTATTGAACTGCATAAAGATTCAAAATTCTATCAGCAATGGGAAAATTTCAAAAATAATAATGAATACGTGAATAAAGTGAAACAGTGTTTTTGGTGGAATGTTCTCAAAAACAGAATTATCAGAGACCCTAACAGAAATTTATAAAATCGATCCGAGCTTTGATCAAAAACAATTTCTTAGGGACTGTGAAAACGATATTATCCCCAATATCCTAGAAGCAATGGTACGCGGTAATGTTGACATTGTAAAAGATTGGTGCTTTGAGAGCACTTACAATGTGATCGCCACGCCAATAATCCAGGCCCAGAAGTTGGGTTACTATTTAGACTCAAAAATTTTAGACATAGAAAATGTAGACATTGCCATGGACAAAGTGATGGATCAAGGTCCCGTGCTGATCATAACCTTCCAAACCCAACAAATAATGTGTGTACGTGATAGTAAAAAGGCTGTTGTGGAGGGTAGTCCCGATAAAGTAATGTGAGTGAACTATGTGTGGGTATTGTGCCGCGATCCCGAGGAGCTTAATCCGAAAGCAGCATGGCGACTTATGGATATATTAGCAAACAGTACCGAACAATTTGTCTAGCAAATTTAATTTATTTTTTTATATTATTGCTATGTAAATATCTCCCCCTCGAATTTAATTTGTTTAATAAATAAATCCAACAGAAATGTGTGGCTGGGATTTTGTTCCTATCGGCGAGTTAATGAGTAATCGAGGAAATTTTATTATGTACGATGGATTGCAATTTTTATTCGTCTTGGAGGATAAAAACCCTCGGCAAAACTGAGCTTTATTATTTTTGGAAATAAAATTAAATAAATTTTTTGTTAAAAAATTATTTGTTACTATATTTAGTTTTTAACTATATTTATTGGTAAATAAAACACAAAACACTTAAACTTTTAATCTTATTCTTCCAATACAAAATGTTTGAGGGTTTGTGTCGTTGGTTAGCGGTGATCTAATTAAAATGTCTGATTTATTTTCGTTAATCATTAGACCTACGGTTGCTAATAATTCTACTAACTGCATTTCATCTTTATGAAGTATAACTAAATATATTATCCGCAAATGCTAATAGAAGTGGTAGGCTTATTTGTTCCTGTTGGTTTAGTTTTATAGACGGATGTAGTTCAGGTATCGCTTGTAATACGTTGTCCAGGACTGTATTAAATAAATGAGGAGAAAGCGGATATCCTTATTTCATTGCACCACATAATTGAAGTGCTTTCCCACAAACATGCTTTTATTATTCTTTTATATCTCTTTTATATAAATTAATTGGTTATTTCCATACATTTCACAGAAAATTCGATTTTAAGAAAATCACCTTACTATAGCTCAGCCGATTCAGAGCTGTAAAAATCGAAAATCTGCAATGGTGCTCCGATTGCGGTTCCTGATACTTATAATGATAGATTTAGGGCCCTGTAATTGCTATGGCATACATTTAATAGAAAATTCGATTTGAAGGAAATCACCTTACTATAGCTCAGCCGATTCAGAGCTGTAAAAATCCAAAATCTGTAATTGAGCTCCGATTGCGGTTTTTGATACCATTAATGATAGGTCTCGGGACCTGTAATTGCTATGCCAAACCCCATTTAAATTAATTGATTATTTCCATACATTTCACAGAAAATTCGATTTTAAGAAAATCACCTTACCGGCTCAGCCGATTCAGAGCTGTAAAAATCCAAAATCTGTAATTGAGCTCCGATTGCGGTTTTTGATACCTTTAATGATAGGTCTCGGGACCTGTAATTGCTATGCCAAACCCCATTTAAATTAATTGATTATTTCCATACATTTCACAGAAAATTCGATTTTAAGAAAATCGCCTTACTATAGCTCAGCCGATTCAGAGCTGTAAAAATCGAAAATCTGCAATGGTGCTCCGATTGCGGTTCCTGATACTTATAATGATAGATTTAGGGCCCTGTAATTGCTATGGCATACATTTAATAGAAAATTCGATTTGAAGAAAATCACCATATCATTGTGCTTTCCCACAAACATGCTTTTATTATTCTTTTTATTAGGTGACGCGGAATCTTACAGTATTTTAGCATTGACGTTACTGAGCCCGGATCAACACTAACGTATCAAATGCCTTTATTATGTCCAGTGATAAAACCTCCAATTTTCTACTCCTTCTCCATTCGCCTTCAATTACTCTCCTAACTACAAATATGTGATCATCCGTTGACCTATTCCTTAAAAATGTAGCTTGATATGAGCCAATTGTATTAAGCCTATTTAAAAGCAATTTGGCGTTTATTCTATACCCTACGTTCGTAAATGTAATCCTTCTAAAATCTGAAATTGTTTTACGGTTGGACACGTTTTTAATTGGGACTTGCATTGTTCCCATCCACTCTTCCGAAGTGATATTTGTAACCCAATTTTTCCCATTTTTGCAGAGATTTTAATAATAACTTCCATCCCATTTCCGGTTGATAGTTAGTTAACTATATTGGAATTTGATTCAGAACCGGAGCCATGTTTTCATGTTCAATCATGTTTTCTACCTCCTTCCTTTCATACCGAGGGTTTAAAAGAATTCGTAACACTCCTATCTTTTTGCTCTGCTGCATTTCAGATTAAAAAACTGTTTTTTGAAGCAACTACACTACCGTCAACCATATTTCTTCTTCTCTCATATGCCGCTTGTTTCAGTTGTACTAAACTTTTCCTTCTCCTCGGAGTTAACGGTACTTGTTTCCGCAGCTCTAAGTTTGCTGCATTTCTCATAGTTTTCACCAACAGTCGCCAGCATTTTACTGAATCTAATTCTTCTGAATTAATTTTTTCTTATATCCTTTCCTATTTTCACTTGGTAAGTTCTCTATTTCCTCTCTCCTTCCTTTTAATTTTTTTTTTAATTTAAAAAAATTGATTTATTGGCCCCCAGATACACAAATGACAAACGCATAAAATTAATTTTGCAAGTCTTTCTGACAGAAAACATTTATAATCAGCTACCGGATTACGTTTCATTATTCCGTTAAGCTAAAAATAAGATTTTAAACAAAACGATTCGTAATTATAATCTCATTTATATGATAATATGATTTTATCATATAAAACAATAACAACAAAAATAAATTTGTGCTTTAATTAAATGATATCATATTCTACGTCAAGACACAGAGTAGGTTTCAATCAGCAAATATGTAAATGTGCATATATGTATATTACAATACATCATCCAAGTTGTATGCTGTGTGTTGACCACCTCATATCTAAATAAATAGTACTCATATGCTATTAATTGAATATTCCACAAACATTATCACCCACACACAACTATGCTGCAGTTAATTCAATCTTAACAATAATAATACAATTAAAGTTCATTTAATAACAAACAACAGAATAAATTAAGATGTGTGACTTAATTTTGTTGTGTACTTAACTAAAATAGTTTTTTAGAGGTTTTGTTGTTGTTGTATATCGTAATCCGCACACATCTACTACACTAATAAAATTATAAGAATGGTGATGACGAATTCATAAAACTATTCTAAATTTATTTCGGTTATTGTTGTTGTTGTCATCATTGTTAAATAGATTCGAGAATTTCTGTTGTTGAACCACCAGTTTAGCGTGACAAATTTCAATATTTCACGATGCTCGTATAAAATATTCGTAGCATATTTGCATACATATTTCATAAATAATATTAATAAACGTGGAATACACTCTCAATTCACATACAACTCATATTGTGCCCTGAGGATTAAAATTCAATAAAACATGTTAAATATATTCTTGAACAAGAAAAACGAAATTTTACGTTGAGCTTGGAAGTCAATTTATTGAAAATTAAACGAAACGAATGAAAGTGAAAAATTTCGTGTTTTTATGTCTGTTTTTGATTGGAAAATGATGTATGGTTGTTAAATTCAATTGAGCGCAATGTACATACATAAGTACATATATAGTCAAGTGTATAATGCAGAAAAATTAAAACTAAACAGAAATTACAATTTGGGCAATTTAGTGTGATATAAACGAAATTTGAATACACTATCGCAGAAGCGATTCACAATATTAATATGGGAAGCATTTTGATAAGAAATTTTAATGATGCGTTATGTGAAATATGAATTATGTGATAAAAAAAAAATAAATAAATGAAATTCTTCAATGTAATTTAAAATAATATATGTACAGAAGTCATTTATGTTATGAGTATAATAAATTGAAATAAATTATCTTGTTGACATCATCGCATCATAAATATATGTACTGTGCGAAATATGCAGTTTACGCTAGATAAAGAAATAAAATTAAACACCAAACACCTTATAGCTTTTTTGCTTAACTGGTATATCGCTAATTTTAACTTTCTTATGATCATCAACTTCAAAACTGATCTGATGACGCCATTCTTTTTAGAAAAAATTTTGTATACAATTCAAAACTATAAATACAAATAAAAATGAAAACGTGTTTTATTTCAGTTTTAAACTTAAAATTAGCTAATCCGCAAACCTGATTTTTAATTATTGTTGTTATTTTTTATTTATATTTAAATTAATATCAATGAGTTTTTGATCTATCAAATTAGATCATGGTTTGGTTTCAAATAGGTTGGTTGTTCGGATAAATAGGAGACCAAATCTACATTTCGCAATAATTTGCGTAATCATTTTTTAAAGCACACTAAATATTTGGTGAATTATTTCATTCACATGGAAAGTTGAACTTAAATCAGAGATAATAATTTATTATTAAAATATTAAAACTGTTAACGTCGGTACCTTATCCGGTAATAAAACTAAAAACAAAATGAAGACCGTGGTACATTCTTGACTTAAGCAAATATTGGAGACATTCTCTTGTAGCTAAGAAAGTTCCCGAAATCTCGCCACGAAAATCATCCCAAGTTTAAATTATACGGCATAAAAAAAATCAAATATTGAACGTTAGCCGTTCAATTTAAACTTGGGATGATTTTCATCATATCTAACTCACCCAGCTGAGTAGAATGTATCCAATGTTTGTATAAATCAAGAATGGACCGCGGTCTATATTTTATTCTTAGTTTCATTTCCGGACAAGTTTCCAAAGATGGTTTAGTAAATTCAAATATTAACCGTTAACCGTTAATTCAATTCCGCACGTGTTACCGCAGATGGTTTATTAAATTCAATTAATGAACGTTAGCTGTTCAATGTAAGCTTAGGGTGACTTTCGTCTTACCTAACTCTCTTAGCTCTAAAAGAACATTTCAAATATTTTGTTTTTAATTTTATTTCCGGACAAGGTGTTAAAGTTACATAGTTTAATAAATTCAAATATTGAATGTGAACTGTTCAATTGAAACTGGGGATGATTTTGGTCATATCCACCAAAAAACTCCGGTGGTTCTAACAATCGTCTAATACAGTCGTATAATTCGTATTCACCATCAACGCCCGATACAACCAAAAAAATCGGCGATAGTTCACATATGTATTATCATAACAGCAGTGGAATTACCTCCAGCTACGTCCCGCCGTATGCTTCTGCCATCATCAATATACCAGTTCAGTTCAACAATACACTGATAATAAATTAAAACAATAATAAATTCAATAAGGATAGTTGCATATTTATTATCACAACAACAGTGGGATGCACGATTACGATATTGTGATTTTTACCGAAACCTGGTTGAATGCTGACTTCAAATCTGAATAACATTTTCTAGCCTATACCACTCGGTGTTTCGTCGTGATCACGAGTCGAATAATATAAATAGCGTTGGGGGTGGTGTTATTATTGCGGTACATAATAATATGGAGTTTGATCAAGTAAACTTAATTTGTATCTAATGAATAATTTCGATTTGTTTAACCTTTCAGGTGATGACTATACCATACCTATACATAGATTAAATTTCGTAGTCACACTTTCTGCCTCGGAAATTATAAATAGATTAAACGGTTTAAATACTGCAGGTAGTACGAGTCCAGACGGAGTGGCACTTTTGATCCTGAATAAGTGTGCCCTTTCTTTGTGGGAACCGCTGTTATTTATTTAATTTTAAATCAGATAGAAAGGGTGAGGTGACCTTATTGGTTTTTTCGAATGATGCATTAAACATTGTTAGATTGGGTGCATTCAAGTCTCCCAATATGTTGTCATCAAAAATCTACCGATGGAAAAAATGGCATTTAAACAATCACATTGCCATGTAAATTTGAATGTATCACGTGTGTTCAGGTCTCAACGTGTTAATTGTACCCAACATGTTGCCAATAGTTCCGGACAAGGTGTCGAAGATGGTTTAGTAAATTCAAATACTGAGCGTGAGCCATACAATTTAAACTTGGGTTGATTTTCGTTACACCAAACCCTCTTACTTACGTACGTGAAGTTTGTCCTAAGTTGTCCTAAGTATGTCCTAAGTTTTTTTAAATGTGTTGGTGTAAAAGTTTCGTTATTACGAATTTATTTATTTCATATTGAAATAATAAAAATTATGCTTAAGATTATTTACTCTTATAAAATAAATTTACATTTTTTCTATGTCGCGAAATATTCTGATGGTGAATGTATAAAATCAGATCATTTTCCAGAAACTGAGAAACTGGCAGAAACCCGTGTTTAATTGTCTTTGTTTGCGAATTTTCTTGTGAAAATCCTAGGAAGTGGCCACCAAAATGTGCACAACTCTTAGTTGTCATAAGATCTTATCTATTCTAAAAATATTTCACTTTTGAAAAAAGTAGGGGATTAGGGTGTTTAGGACAGCCATGTTTGACATAATCTCTTATGATATATCGAATATATGTATAAATGAATTTCCGAATTTTCTTGAAAAAATCCTAGGAAGCGGCCACCAAAATGCCCTATATTATAAGTTGTCGTAAGGTCTTATCTATTCGAAAAATATTTCAGTTTTGAAAAAAGTGGGGGATTAGGGTATTTAGGATAACCATGTTTGACATAATCCCTTTGGATAGGGCTGTCCTAAACACCCTAATCCCCTACTTTTTTCAAAAGTGAAATATTTTTCGAATAGATAAGACCTTACGACAACTTAAAATGTAGAGCATTTTGGTGGCCGCTTCCTAGGATTTTCTCAAGAAAATTCGGAAAATCATTTATACATATATTCGATATATCATAAGAGATTATGTCAAACATGGCTGTCCTAAACACCCTAATCCCCTACTTTATTCAAAAGTAAAAAGTTTTTCGGATAGATAAGACCTTACGACAACTTAGAATATAGGGCATTTTGGTGGCCGCTTCCTAGGATTTTCTCAAGAAAATTCGGAAAATCATTGATACATATATTCGATATATCATAAGAGATTATGTCAAACATGGCTGTCCTAAACACCCTAATCCCCTACTTTTTTCAAAACTGAAAATTTTTTCGGATAGATAAGACCTTACGACAACTTAGAATATAGGGCGTTTTGGTGGCCGCTTCCTAGGATTTTCTCAAGAAAATTCGGAAAATCATTTATACATATATTCGATATATCATAAAAGATTATGTCAAACATGGCTGTCCTAAACACCCTAATCCCCTACTTTTTTCAAAATTGAAAAATTTGTAGAATAGATAAGACCCTACGACAACTTAAAATATAGGGCATTTTGGTGGCCACTTCCTAGGATTTTCTCAAGAAAATTCGGAAAATCATTGATACATATATTCGATATATCATAAGAGATTATGTCAAACATGGCTGTCCTAAACACCCTAATCCCCTACTTTTTTCAAAACTGAAAATTTTTTCGGATAGATAAGACCTTACGACAACTTAGAATATAGGGCGTTTTGGTGGCCGCTTCCTTGGATTTTCTCAAGAAAATTCGGAAAATCATTGATACATATATTCGATATATCATAAGAGATTATGTCAAACATGGCTGTCCTAAACACCCTAATCCCCTACTTTTTTCAAAACTGAAAATTTTTTCGGATAGATAAGACCTTACGACAACTTAGAATATAGGGCGTTTTGGTGGCCGCTTCCTAGGATTTTCTCAAGAAAATTCGGAAAATCATTTATACATATATTCGATATATCATAAAAGATTATGTCAAACATGGCTGTCCTAAACACCCTAATCCCCTACTTTTTTCAAAATTGAAAAATTTGTAGAATAGATAAGACCCTACGACAACTTAAAATATAGGGCATTTTGGTGGCCACTTCCTAGGATTTTCTCAAGAAAATTCGGAAAATCATTGATACATATATTCGATATATCATAAGAGATTATGTCAAACATGGCTGTCCTAAACACCCTAATCCCCTACTTTTTTCAAAAGTGAAATATTTTTAGAATAGATAAGATCTTATGACAACTAAGAGTTGTGCACATTTTGGTGGCCACTTCCTAGGATTTTCACAAGAAAATTCGCAAACAAAGACAATTAAACACGGGTTTTCTGCCAGTTTCTCAGTTTCTGGAAAATGATCTGATTTTATACATTCACCATCAGAATATTTCGCGACATAGAAAAAATGTAAATTTATTTTATAAGAGTAAATAATCTTAAGCATAATTTTTATTATTTCAATATGAAATAAATAAATTCGTAATAACGAAGCTTTTACACCAACACATTTAAAAAAAACTTAGGACATACTTAGGACAACTTAGGACAACTTAAGGCAACTTAGGACAAACTTCACGTACATTCTTACTTCCAAGAGAATGTCTCCAATATTTGCATAAGTCAAGAATGGGCCACGGTCTAATAAAGCATAAATCTGGCCTAATTTTAATTGTCTTGACAGTTACATTTTTAACCCCAGCAGGCTTGTCTTGAACTATATCACAATTTTGGGCAGAAGAAAATCATTGCGAATATTGATATCAAATTATTTTACACGATCGAGCTTCCCATAACGAAATGTATTCATTGAAAAGCCATTGACTGGCAAGTTTGGGACAAAGGTCGTTTATATTCAGGCGGCATGGATCTAATGTTTTAGCTAAAGAAAACCTTTGATATAAGAGAGGTAAAATTCTTAACATGTTTAAGTAGGTTTGCATGTCTAGCGCCTCTTATAGCCATATCCGATAAAATGACCATGAATTTGCAGTGAGAAATTCAGGTTTTGCTGTTTTCCCACTGTAAAGTCAACAGAAAAATTAGAAATAGGTCGAGAGAAAATTCTTGATGGAAAAAATCTGCTACATATCTCGGAAATTAACACTAGAACTACCAACCCGTCAAAATGACGTATTGTACATTTATTGAATTCAATTTTTTAAATTATTATGTTAATATTTTTTTGGAATTTTATGATGAATTTTAACATAATTACTTTGTTGTCATATTAAAAGTCATTACAGATTCCCACAAACGTATTAACATAATAATTAAAAAAATTGAATTCAATAAATCTATAACCGGTCATTTTGACCGGTCGGTAGTTCTAGTGTTAACATTTTTGTTTGAAATTGTAAACAAGAATTTGTCCAAATTTTAGAGAAACATAAAAATTTAGAAATTTAAAATTTTTCCAATTTCAAATGAATAAAACCTTATAATGATAAATAAATTCCTAAAGAAATTTTAAAGAAACTCTGAAGCACAACTCTCTTTACCAAAAATTATCGGTGTGAAGTTTTTGGACACTTTATTTGGACAACAATTTATGTACATTAGGCGTGTCTTAGTATTCGTTTTTGCTCTAGATCGCAATATAGCATTTATTCGAATTAAGTGAATTTAAAATCAGATATTGTCAATTTTTTTAATTAAATTATTTAGATCCAAGCAGTTCCCACGTTTTGTTAGTTTTTGTGCGATGTGCTACGTAGCTCTCGATAATCTCTCCGATTGGAGAGTTTATCCAGAAGAAGAGTTTAACAAGAAATCTAACTAATATTTTGGTATGGATTTGTTTTGCCAAATGTTTTAATAATTTGAATCTATCTTATTTAATTCAAAAAGTTCACGATATATCATTTTAAATTAACTACATTTGAATAATTGCTATCGCGATCTAGAGCAGATACGAATACTATAAAGCGCCTATTGTGAAACAATAAAGTGATTCATATAAAATAACAATCAAAAAACTTCTAACATTAATTTCTAATTTTCGTGCTACAATTACCTATTTCTAAATTGTCTGCATATATTGTGGAATTCAAATCACTCAGTGCCATTTTGTTATCATGCGTAATTTTCAATAGTCCTTAATCTCTCACAACACATTTTGCACGATGGATGAGCATTAAACGAATTGGAATATCCTAAAGTTGTGTTTAGTCCCAAATTATCCCCCAAGAGTTGACCAAACATAAAATATAGTTTTGTCATTGAATTTAGAAAAAACGGGGCAAAACTACTCCGTTACCGAACTCGTTAATATTTTTGGATTTAACAAATCCAGCTACAAAAATATTGTCAATTTTGTGGAGTAGAAATAATATATTCCGAGAACAGAAGTTTTTCCAGAACGTGACCGACAAATTAAATTTGAGGAGTTTATATTTTATACCATGTCAATAGACGAAAAACTTCTACTACTATTTATCGTTGTCTTGATGGAGTTCTGTCAATCATTTGTGTTGTTCTGGTGTAAGGCAAAATCGGCTTGAGCATCTAGAATTGTTGGTAACTGCGTTTTACTGATTCTACGTCGAACGGCATGCAATAAACTACATAAATCTAGTCTTTCATATTAATATCATATGAAATTTGAATAAGTAGATGAACAATTAATAACAATAGATGATATTGGATTAAATTAATAATGTACCATTTTAATCGGTTGAACCCAACGTTGACCCAAACAAAACTTTGCATTTCACAATAAAATAGTCAAACCTGTCAATAAGAACGTGTGATTTTCCGGGAAATCTGCAGAACAAACAATTAAAAAAAAAGAGTTTATCAACACTCACCTCAATAAAGATCAAAATTCAAATATTACTGCAGCTATACGACACTTGAAAGACACAAATCACAAAATTAGTCCGGGCTACATCAAAACTCGAGAAAAAAAAATCTTCAAAAAAAGATCGACTTTGAAAAACTATAAAGTTGTTAAAGGAAAATCGCTTTTAAATCCTTGTGCTAGCCTCACTTTTGATTTGTTTATAAAAGAAACAAACTTGAAAATAGCTCAAACACAAAAATAAATTGAAATACACACAAACAATTACAAAACATGTTCACTTCAAAACGTTTCACTACGAACTGTGTTTGAACATGACGTTACGAAAAACAAATAAAATTCTTAAAACCAAGCCGGTTTTACGCGTACAAATTTTTTTAACAAAGGATGTTTCTTATAGAAGAAGTAAATTTTAAATATGCATAAATGTTAGTACTGTTTCTGCCATTAAACAATATGGCGATATGTGCGAAATATACGTCAAAAATGTGCTGTATAAGAAGCAGAAAATTTTCAGCAGCAAAAATGAGTTGTTCTACTCACCACCAGGAGCAGCACTAAAACAAAAGAGAACTTTTTCTGTTGAAATATTTATTAGCCAGCAGAAAAATTATGAATATTGTTCATGTTTTGTTGTTGTTTTTTAAATAGTTTATTTTTGTTTTCAATGTTGTTGAAGCGCTCTTCAAGCGCACTATGAATACATACGATTTTTAGCAATTAAAAATTCAAATAGGATAATAAAATCTCTTGAACGATTTTCCTTTTTTGATCGGCTAATTATAATTTATAAATAGTAAATTGTTATAGTAGTACTCTGTACATTTCAATATTTACTTCTCGAACTTTAAACAAATGTAAATGATTAAATTATATTTATAATTTTTATTTTAAGTTGTTATGGTCTTTTTTTTAATTTTTTGTATTTTTTGTCACTTTTTATAGACTAATAAATTTATCAATTTAGATTCAAAAATACAAAATTTATTTTTCGGCCAAATTTAAAAGATAGCAATATTAAGAAAATCGATCGAGTATCCAAAAATCAGGGTCCCATATTGGTTACAAGAGGGTCCATACGGTCGTCCATACGACACAGTCAAAAAACTGAAAAATTCAGTTTGGCCAAATTTTTTTGAAAAATTCTGTAGGTCTTTAGACTCGATCGATTTTGTTAAGATTACCTCTGCAAATGTGTTATGGCCCCAGGTATCCAAAAATCAGGGTCCAATATTGGTTACAAGAGGGTCCGTCCATACGACACAGTCAAAAAACTGAAAAATTCAGTTTGGCCAAATTTTTTTGTAAAGTTCTGTAGGTCTTTAGACTCGATCGATTTTCTTAATATTGCTATCTTTTAAATTTGGCCGGAAAATAAATTTTGTATTTTTGAATCTAAATTGATAAATCTATTAGTCTATAAAAAGTGACAAAAAATACAAAAAATTAAAAAAAAGACCATAACAACTTAAAATAAAAATTATAAATATAATTTAATCATTTACATTTGTTTAAAGTTTGAGAAGTAAATATTGAAATGTACTGTCTGTACCAGGGATGGAAAAGTTGATCCTTTAGTACTTTTTTCGGTCCTTTAGAAAATAAAAAGTACTTCGATACTTTTAATCAACATTTCAGTCCTTTCGAAAAAATATTTAGATTGAATTTTTTCTGTAAACGTTAGGCAGTCCTTTTCGAAGATCGAATCATTTATCGTTGAACAACTATTCGAATTTCGACTAAATTAAATTCTAACCGCCAGGACTATTACGCTAATAACGCTGTTTCCTTGTAATTTTTATGGTCAAGGATAGTGGTCTTGTTCTTGTAATTGTTATTTGTGGCCGTTCAGTGGGAGGGGAATATAGTTGTATATATTATATTACTTATAAATAACTAAAATGGATAAGTAAATGATTTTTAGTTTATTTAGTAAATTTAATCCTTTATTTAAATTTTATTCACAATACCAAGTGCGAATTCTAAATGCGAGTGAACATTTTTTTATAAATTTTTTGTGCTTAGCTGTAGTGATTTTATATAAAAAAAATTGTTTACTCGCATTCGCAATTCATGCTTGATGTTGATAGCCTTTAATTCTTAACAAATTCATATCTTTCTGCATTGCTTCACAAAATCAGCATTTAGCCTTTTAATTGAACCCTCCGAAAGAGAAAATGTTTAAATACCTTTTTGCTACTTTTAGTGATATAAAAGTGAAAAGTCGTCAGTTAGTGAAATTTCGTTGTTTTAAAATTATTGTTATCTATGTCTAATTTTAGGGTAAACCTAAGGTAAAACGACCAAATTTTCTAATTGTTTTATTTTGTCTATATCCTTGAGATTCATTTCTTGTCTACCTCCAGAGCAAATCTGTAAAAAAAATTTGATTTAATTTTGTTAGATGTGGTTTTATCTATATCCGTGCGATTTGGTCTATATCCGCTAATTTTCTCTTCAGTTCTATTTTTTTTTTCTATATCCTTGAGTTTTGCAGTATCCTTGAGGGATGCTCACTCAACATCAGCAAGATGTTCAACTTATTTAAGATTAAATCTCCTAACACCAACATCAAAAAATGGCAATACAGAGACATGTTCAACAAACAATTTAAGTTGGTGTTCCATCGTCCTGCGATAAATGGAGGCACATATTCTGAATAAAAATTACCTAAGACCAACTATTTAGAATTTTCAGCTTTGATTTGCAAAATATCTTTCAACTCCTTTCAGCTAACAACTTAAACTTCTTTTATAAGCGAAAATTTTGCGTTTATAATTTAAAGGGAAAGGAAGATGATAAGGAAGTTTTAAATGGAATTTTTTTGTACAAACTAATTCGAAATATGTAACAACTTTCACATTTTTAGGTAAGAATCTGTTAGTGGCCGCGACGGTACTCACATTGCAAACACGCTAATAAAAATGTTGGAAAACTAAATTAATCCGAATCCGATCTCATCCGAAAGTATAAACCATCATTTATTGTCCAGATAGGTGTGTGCTGCAAAAATGGATTTACATTATAACCTTTGCTCTACAGAAATTTTTAAATACAAGCTCATTGCCCATAACTGGATTAAACAGACATTTTCGGAAGCGGCCACAGCAATATACAAGATATTGACTCTGCGCATAGCGTTTTGGAAAGAAATTTTAAAAACAAATTTATATCGGGTTTTTCCATAGGGAGAGAAACACAGAATAATTTATCAATCAAATTTATAATATTATCTGTTTAATATGTTACATTTAACTATGGAATTCGATCTCGTTTATGTGACCACCGCAAGCACGTTTGCAGCGACCGATTTGTTGGAGCCAATTTTCCACCTCCTGCATCAAACCCATACCACAGGGTCACTTTTTGTGATTGTAATGGAGTCTTTTGAAGCAGATGTGGATTTGTTGCGGTCCAATGATGATGTTGCTTATTGACAAACCATTAAGCCAAAAATGAGCTTCATCGCAGACGATGGTTTTTCGATGAAATTCAGGTTCTCCAAACTTTAGCAAGGCTCGATCGGAGAAGTTTCGGCGCTTGAAATGATCAAGAGACTTCAGCTCTTGAGATTATTTAATCTTGTAAGGGTATGAGCCAAGATCTTTACTCAAAAGTCGCCACAATGTGTTTTGAGAGATTCACAATTCCTATAAACGGTGTGGAATCAATTGGTTTGGCTCATTTGGAACTGAAGCATTTAAGTCTGCAATATTATCAATAACTTGACCTCTTACTGGCACAAAAACTTCCAATATTGAATATTTTGACTCGAATTTATCCACTATAATATGCAGAGCCCGTCTGGTGGGACAATTATTATACTACGGAAAATTGAAGTAAGCGCTCTTAAAGTTGCGACCACCGACTCAGATTTGTGAACTTCACCATGATAAAAATGTATACCTTGACTGACGTTTCGACGTTAACAGGTGCATTCGAAACGTTCAACGGTGCGTTAATTTTGGTATATAATCAAGTTATGCCCTTTTGGCAGCAAATGATTGTATGATATCTGGCAAGTCGTTGAAATTTCGTGTCTACACTAGCAACTGTTCGAATTTCAATGGTATAACTCGATGTTAATGGCAGGTGGAGAGAAGGTGTAAAGAAATAGGCTTTAAAATTTTGTTTTACATTATAGTTTTAATAAGCATTGCTTGCTTGATGTATGCTAAAAATTAGTATTCACAAAAATCGAGGATATAGACAAAATCGTAACGAAATAGACAAGCCTTTTAAGAAAAGTTGGTCCAAAACTATTAAATTTGAAACTCAAATAGATAAAATAATTTTTGAGTTTCAAGCATTGTACTTCGTAATTAAGCTTTTTTCTAATAAATCTCAGGAACATCTTTAACTTTCCAGCTAACTTAATTTAATTTTCAAATGCTCCAATATAGGCAAAATGCATATAAGGACAAGGATAATTCTGAGCAGACGATATGTAAACACATCAAAAAATTAAAAAGTACTTTAAAGCCCAATTTAGTCCTCTGTTGCTCAACATTTTAGTTCTTTAGAATTTATGCCAATTTCATCCCTGACTCTGTACTACTATAACAATTTACTATTTATAAATTATAATTAGCCGATCAAAAGAGGAAAATCGTTCAAGAGATTTTATTATCCTATTTGAATTTTTAGTTGCTAAAAATCGTATGTATTCATAGTGCGCTTGAAGAGCGCTTCAACAACATTAAAACAAAAATAAACTATTTAAAAAACAACAACAAAAAATTAATAATATTCATAATTTTTCTGCTGGCTCATAAATATTTCAGCAGAAAAAGTTCTCTTTTGTTTTAGTGCTGCGCCTAGTGGTGACTAGAAGAACTATTTTTTTCTGCTGAAAATTTTCTGCCATCTTATATAGCATGTCAAAAATCCCTTCGGCATTGAAAAACAAAAAATCTGAATAAAATTTTGAAAAAAATTGCTGCTAAAATTTATTTTTGACATAAGTGATAATTTTTGGTTTTCTTTTGATGAGCGAGGCTCTTATGGTCTTTTCTCTAGCAATTCGAAATTTTTAAGTCCTCTTTGAGTATTGCCTATCCTGAAATTGTACAAGCTTTATTCAAATAAAGCTGTTTTCGAAACGAATACTTATTTGTGGCACCTAACTTATTCAAATAAGTATCCTATCGCTGTGACTTATTTTCTATCCCTTTCTTGTAAAAAACTTAATTGCTTGTCATTTTGTCTATGAACATTTTTCTAAGGTAGCGTGATACCGAAAAATTTAAAATTTGCTTTTGACGAACACTGAAGTAAAAAATGAATTCTTTCAGATAATTAAATATTTAGAGGTCATCAAAATTCAAAACTTGCGAATTGCGAATAGGAGTGTCCTTAATTCAAAAAAATGAAAAACAAATAAATTTTTGTTGTTGCTGTAAAAATAAGTAGGTGAAGTCAATTCGAATGATTTTACTTATTTATTTAAGATGGCGTCGAATAAGTCAATAAGTATGAAATAATTATCGGTTTTGAAAACAGCCAAGAGCTAGAAACCGATTAAATAAACTTAAAATATTTTCTGTTGGAAATTTGTTAACAATTTGATGTGCTACATTTTCAATCGGCTGATTTGAACTATAGGCGTAAGGGACAAATTGGAAGTCTGAGAAACCTTCCATATCCTTAATTTCTTTTCAAACTTGATAGCGGCTCCTAATGAATATTTTACCCATAGAATACGACTGTGTCATGTGTGTACATTTATCACAACTGCGATAAATGTACTGTGTTGACTTATTCTAGCGCTTTGACATCAATTCTTTCTTCTAAAATAATACAAATCCATTAAAAATTTCCGTTTACCTTTAAAAAGCACTTTGGATAAAATTGAAAACATTTTATAGACTAAATATATAGACACAAGTTTTCGATAAAAATAGTTAACATATTTTATTGCAAATGACAATAAAATGGCAGATTTAGAACAAAACAAATCTCATTCATACATTTTGTCATCCATAAATTTATTACAAATTTGCTTTATTACTATTATTCAAAAGTTTTTTTTTTTTTTTTTGCATAATGAAATTTAAAAATCGTTAGTAATAAGGAAAAATAGCAAATGATTCATCCGCATACTGTTAACAATTACTCATTTCTTTTAAAGTCTCAACTGTTCATCAATTAGGCTAATTGATAATACTATATAGATATACTATGTCGTAAATATTCACTAAATGTGCCAGAGAATAAATTTTATTGATAAACAAAAATATTTTTCTGAATGAATTTAATTTAATTCTGTTTATAGGAAACGATCAAATTGTCTAAAATTTAAATTTAATAAAACAGCGTGAATCTCTATCTAAATGTTTAGAAAAGATAACAATTATGAGAGTCGTTTAGAAAATTGATGGCATACATATAAGATAACATATTGTAGAAAAACACAAAGCTATCAATTATGGTTTGTGACTTCCACCAAGATGGAATGAGCTAAATTTTTAGTTCGAATTTTTATCATACAAATTTGAAATGTACACTCTCTAATCGATTTCAACTTTTTATTTTATGTGTGACAATTTATTAACTAGGTAATAAAATAATACCGAATAAATGTTTAGATCAAATAATTTGGAGGCCGGCGAAAATTTAATTTCACGCCAATTGGATATATTGCTTAAATTTTAATTTTTACTTTATAACAATAAGCAGACATATTCCCTATTTCACTTTTATGTTTTATGCCACTTTTCCGTTTTAACTGCTTTTAGTTGTTTACACTTTCACTGTTTTATTTTCTTTTTAATTAAGGGCTAATTAAACGTGTGGTGCGAATCGAAGCGGAACTTAAGTAAATAATATGTACAATTAACTCACATTTTTATGCTGTCATCCATTTCGCACTGATTTTGAAAAATCTAAACTCGAACTTAATTATCTACTTGTTAAACATAATATCGACGTGATTTTGGTAAACTCAAACAACCGTAAACTTAAGGACTGATGGAAAAATATGGTTCAAAGCGTCAAATAATGCTTCGTTTAATTTTCGGTACATAAATTAAACGAAACTTTCATGGCTTCACAAAACCTTTCTGTTGTCTATTTAAAATGATTTTTTTACCAAACTTGTCTTAGATGTACAGAGGTGGATTAACGGCAAATAAGGCATGTACCTAGGGCCTGTGAATTTTGAAGGCCCGTCATTAACGTGCTCCTTTCTGAATTTCAAGAATGTAGTCCCTGCAATATTTTTCCAGATTTCTTTCTTATGACAAAATAGCTCGTTCGAATTCCTGGAACAAAAGTTCTTTTTTATCTCTTCTTAACTTCTGATGAATGCTTCACTAAGTTTGCAGCGTGTTTAGGCATGTTTCCGAAGGATTAAGGCTCCATCACAATATACGTATTATCTTTGTGATATGTATGCTTTTAGGGTGTACTAAACACCACTGGACTGTGTTCATAAACTCTACATTGTAACAATATTGTTAACAATGACAGTTCTAAAGCGTTCATAAACCTCGGTTGTAACCACAGCAACGTGCTTTTTGTTGTTCATAAACCTAAACCAAAATTTCCCCTTATTGTTATAAACGTCATTTTCAATCCTATTCAATACTGCCTTTCTAGCTGTCATATGTAAGAAAAACAAAAATTCAATTGAATTATCGAAATAAAAAATGTATTCATTTGCTTTGGACGAGCAAAATAATTTCATTATTCAAAATAATGAAATTTTGCGTGTTGATAAACGATACTATAAGATGATAATAACATTACATTATTCTTATAATATTATAAAGCATGTGTAAATATTTTGTTGTTTTGTGTTTTGATTCTTCAATTGTCTTCGTTCCACGTTTTTATTTGTCATTTTTACTTTGACGTTTGTAACTCTTTGTAAGTGGAAATGTCATTTGTACAATGACAGTTGTAACATTGTTCTACAATGTTGAGTTTATGAACGCAGTCCTGTACTAAATAGCAACGTAGCATTGTAAACCCACCTAGTGGAATTAGAGTACATGATAGTACTGTCAAAAGGATTATTAAAGCATTCTCTATTGTAACGCTCGAGTAGCAAGACGTATATACTGTGTTTCATTTGTATAAGCGTGTGTCAACATAACCATTAGCAAGTGTATTAATCACTCCCATAATACACATCATTCTGGCGACGAAGAAAAGTTTTGGAGTGTGTTTACGACAAATTACGACGAGTATGATGAATGGAGAAATGCCATTGAACGCAAGAAACATGGACCAATTTCAACTAATGGATGATTTTGTCGTGTTTAAAGAACGACTAGAATTAGTATTTGCGGTCAAAGAAGCGGAGAAGAAAAAAATACATCTGCTTACGTGCCTATATCGATCGTTGTGTACAAGTGGTTGCGGAATATGTGTTCGCCGAAGTCACCAAGCGACAAAACGTATGAAGATTTGGTGGAAATGTTGACAAAACAGGTGGTTGGAAGAACGATTTTATTCAAAGAACGTCGGAGATTTTATGAGACACAACAGCAAGTTGGCGAAAATGTGCTACAATAGTTTAATAAAATTCAAGCATTAGCTGTTAGTTGCGCGTTCGGGGTAAATCTGGACAGCATTTTAAGCGACAAATTTGTCTGCGGAGTGCGTAAGGGTAGTGTATTTGCAACAGTGGCAGGTAGTGAAGAGACCGTTCATAATATTTACAGGAAGAGCAATATGTCGCGGCAAGCGAAAATGCAAAACCTGGGTAGTCAAGGTTGTGCAGCATGTGGTATGCAAGGTCATGCTAGTGATAGATGTAAATACAACAAGTACCGGGTGTAACAAATGCAAACGTATAGGGCATTTAACAAAAGTTTGCAAAGAAAAGCTAAATCAAAGCCATGGAAAATTTGCAAGACGAAATCATATGATGGAAACACGTGACGAAACAGAGCAGCATAGTAATGGACAATCAATTCAGCAAGTGAAGGGTGTAGAGGATCTGTCGTTATTTTCCCTGGATATAGCAGCAGCACAATCAATAATAGAATTTAAGTATCACGATGTCGAGTTTGTTCGTGGTGAGTCTCAGTGTGAAGGGTCAGGATGTGCAATTCGAGATTGATACAGGAAGCGCAATTTTAGCAATTCCGTTAAAATTGTATAGTGAAAAACTATCGGATATACAGTTGTTGCCATTCTCGATTACATTAAGGGTATATAACGGTGGAATGATTGATACATAGGGATACATTTCCGTGGATATTATACATCATGGTAAGAGTTACACTGTTCCTTTTAGGCCGTGATATTTTTAAATTATTGTGTTTTATGATATGTGCAAATAACGAAATGAATAATATTTCTCAATCGCCATCGGTTCCTGAGACGATAGACGTACTATTGAAAGAATTTGGTATGGTTTTTAGAAAAAAGTTAGGAATGTATAACGGTGAAAAAATTAATTTAAAAATAGATAGTCAAGCTCAGCCAGTGTTTGTACGACCTAGATCGGTACCGTTTGCCTTTAAGCACAAGCTTGAAGATGCGTTAGAACGTCTGGAAAGTACGGGTATAATTTCCAACGTAGGCATTTTTGTTCCTAATAGGTTACCTTTCGGGTGCAAGCCCAATTCATCTATTTTTCAATCCATTATTGAAAAGGTTCTAGTAAGTTGCGAGGGGTACAGTAGCTTTTGTAGATGACATTGTGGTAACAGGGTGTGACGAGACAGAGCATTTAAGAAATTTGCGTGTAGTGTTAGGTAAACTACAGAATGCAGGATTTACCGCAAATGTACGTAAATGTGGCAATTATAGCGCAGGCAGGCAATTATAGCGACGCGAAATCCCACGAATGGTACCCAAGTCAAAGCATTCTGTAGGTTGGTAAATTATTATGCAAGGCTTTTTCCAAATTTAGCATCGGTTTTAAAACCACTGTATGATCTTACGAGTGGAAAAACGACTAAATTTGTTTGGAATGATAGATGTAAAGCAGCAATGAATCAAGTAAAAAATGTTATAACATTTTGATCAAGATCTACCGGTCATGATAACAATAGATTCTTCGGAATATGGTATTGGTGCTTGTTTAGCGCATGTCACAAATTCTGGTGAAATACCAGTAGCTTTTGCGTCTAGGTCATTATCAAAAAGTAAAAAAAAATATTCGGTGATTAATCGGGAGTATACTTAGCAGTATACTTTGGTGTAAAAAAATTTGAGCAATATGTCATGGGACACATATTCTTGATTCGAACCGATCATAAACCATTAGAAGCGATATTTGGTGGTAACAGGAGAGGTATTCCAAGCATGGCGGCAAGTAGGTTGCAAAGATGAGCCGTTTATCTGTCGAGTTTCGAGTATGATATAAAGTACCTGGCGGGTAAAGATAACGGATGTGGTGATGCCTTATCGCGGTTGCCATATGAAGTAGTGAAACCTGAAGAAAGTGAGAGTAGCGATAATGAATTTTCATATTTAAATTTTGTTACTAATGAATTTAATAGACCGATTAAGAGTATCGATGTAGCATTACAATCGGAGAAAGATTTAGTATTACGTAAAGTCATAGGATATGTGCGCGAAATTCACTCATCACACCAGGGAATTGTCAAACTGAAGGCATTAGCTAGATCATTTTTCTGGTGGCCAAAAATCGATAAGGATATTGAGGAAATAGTAAAACATTGCGACATATAGTACGTCGAGAAAATCAATGTGATCCTCGTAGGGTACTCCATGGCCTGAATCGAAGTGTGTGTTTGAACGTATTCATTACAGATTTTTGTGGTCCAATTCGTAATAAATATTATTTGATATTAGTCGATTCGTTCTCGAAATGGATAGACGTAGTAGCTATGAATGATATGACAACAAGTAAAGTGCTTATTGAGTTAAAAGATATATTTGTTAAATTTGGTTTCCCTAAAACAATAGTTACAGATAATGGACCGTCATTTATGTCTCAGGAGTTTGAATTTTGTTGTAGCAGTAATGGAATTTCTCATATCACTTCACCACTATATCATCCGCCTTCTAACGGGCAGGCGGAAAATTCTGTGCGTGTGTTCAAGTCCTCATTTTATAAGATGTTATTAGATCCAATAAATAAAACGGTTGAGGTAAATGGATATAATTCATCGGTTTTTATATTTAAACCGAAACACGATGCATTCTACAACAAATAAAACACCTTATCAAATAATGTTTGACAGCAGGGTTTGGTTAGATGGGAGTTGCTAAAACCAAAGCAACAGATTGAGAATAGTAGGGAGAATATAAAAAAAAATTGAAGTGAACGACATCGTGTATGTGAAGGATTTTAAAACGAAAAAATGGGTGAAAGGGAAAGTGATTGAAATTCTGGGAAAGTGTTGTTATCGTATTTTGATAAACGGTAACCTAAAATGGAAGAGACATGCGAACCATGTAACAAAAGCATTAACGAATGCAGATACTGATTGTAGTCGCCTAGTACTAAAATATTTATTCTCCTCGGTACAAATTAAATACGGCGCCTATGCGTTCAACTTGTACTAATAATATTTATTCCCCTAGATACAAACTAAAAACGGCGACTATGTAAACTGGTAATCATCGTGTGCATCGTACGCTTATTCTTATTGGTTCGTTTAAAATTGGTTATAGTACGTGTGATTTGATTGGTTGTTTTGCGTCAAACGTTTTAAAAAAAGAAAATGTAACAAAGAGACAAAGAAAAAGAGGGATACGAGTTAGTCGCGTCATGCTAAAAGGTTGATTGTTATTCGGGATAAAATATTATTTTTTTGGAGTTCTTATGTTTTAAAAGTAATAAAATTAAGTGTCGAATTATTTGTGTTTTATTCAAGTGTTATTCTAATAAAAAGCCCCTCAAATTTTCAGAAGTAGGATAGATACGAACAATAAAAGTACGGTCGTAAGACGTTAAGCGTGGAATTTTTTTTTAGTCTTAAAAGTGTTATTGTAAGCGGGAAAAAAACGCGGTCGAATAGAACATTTAAGTGAATTTGAATTAAAAAAAAAACAAGTAAAATAAACTTATTAGTGAGAAAAAAAAGTGTAAATAATTTTATTTAACGAAAGTTTCGATTATGGCGGACTACGATCATATGATTGTTTCTGCACTAGAAGCAGAGTGCAAAATGTGCGGTGTGGACCATCAAGGGAACCGTGAAGGATTAATAGAAAGGTTGATCCAAGTGGATCACAATAATGCGGAGAACAATAAAACGACGGGCGGAATGGTTGAGCACACAGTAACGGTGGCGAGTGAAAGTGTGGTGAATAACAACGTGGCGAGTGAAATTAGTGCGCATCACATGGAAATGATGATGAAGGAGATAGAATTTCTCAAAAGAGAAAATGAATTATTAAAAAGGGAAAATGTGTTGCTGGAAAGAGAGCGGCAATTAGTCGAACGATATAGTCAATCACCAGTATCCGATAAGCCAACACAGGCCGCACCAGTAGTTGGATATGAAGATTTAATCAGCGAATTTGAAGGAGAGATGAATACGTTCAGTTTATTCAAAAAGCAAATTGATATAGTGAGTGGGTCATTTGCAGTGGACGAGAAAAGGATGCGTCTGATCGTTATTCGGAAATTGAAAGGAAAAGTTTTGAAATGGTTCCAGTCGAATCCAGAGCATGTTAAGCTCAATTTAATGGAAATGTTAGAGAAAATAGAAAGTTTATTCTCCGCGAAACCAGATCTAGCACTGGCTAGAAGAGCTTTTGACAGTCGATTATGGGGAGCACAGGAGTTTTTCGTGGATTATTTTCACGATAAAATTACCATGGCGGGCGAATTAAATATCAACGAAGACGAATTAGTCCTGAGCATTATTCATGGCATGAATGATGTTAATCTTAAAAATAGTGCACTGATATTAGGACCAAAAGATAGAGGTGAATTATTCCAAGCGTTTAAGAGTTGCCGAAAAAATAAATTTGAAAATATGTATCGAGTCGCGGCATTTAAAGATCGAACAGCGGTAAAGCCAAGCCAGCCGGACAGTCGGCAACCAACATCATCTAAAGCCGCAATTACTCGTTGCTATAATTGCAACAGGATGGGACATGGACTAAGCCAGTGTACAAAGCCCATTAGATCGAGAGGTACCAGTTATATTTGCGGGGAAACGGACCATTATTCTTCCAAATGTCCGAAACGATAACAATCATCAAAGGGTGCTTGCTATACATGTGGTCAGACTGGTCATTATTCAACAGGATGCCCAAAACAAAATCAAATTCCGCAAGAAGGTCCGGATCCAAAGAACAAATGATTATCAATTCATGTCGTAGGTGTGAGTGAGTCAGCAGAAAGTTTTATTCAAGCGTCAGAGGCATTATTCGATACCGGCAGTCCGGTAAGTCTAGTTAAGCATAAACTAATTATAAATAATGATTTTATTCCAAATAGAAATATTAAATCTAATTATGTAGAAATTAATCAATCAACATTAAATGTTTTAGGCTCAGTGAATTTATTCATTGAATATAATAATAAAGTTGTAAATAATTAGTTCCTGATAGTTCCGGATGAAACAATGAAGTATGATTTACTTCTAGGAACTGATTCTCTTAATTTGTTCAATATTAAATTGGTAGAGTTAGATTTCTCTGAAATAATTGATGAGCCAAATGTAGAAATCTAAATTAAGCATTTAATGATGATTGATACAGTAGAACCGAATGATTGTAATTTAAATGTTAATCGTATGTTAGACTATGCCACTATTTATGACATAGAAAATATTATTTTCCAATATCGTAGTCAAATTCATAGTAAATGTGAATCATTCCAAAAATCGGAAATGAATATTAAATCAATAGGTTGCAATTCAGACCAAGAGTTATTCCGTTTCAGTCCCAGATTGTCCTTTTACGAGAAGGAAAAATTACAAGAGATTTTAGACGAATTACTTAAAGATAAAATTATTCAACCAAGTGAGTCCCCAAATTGTTCACCTATCGTTCTAGTCAAAAAGAAAACTGGTCAATTAAGAATGTGTGTGGACTATAGAAGTCTTAACAAAATTACTGTACGTGATAATTTTCCGATCCCATTAATTGAAGATCAGCTCATGTTACTCCAAAATAAAAGTTATTTTTCGTCGTTGGATCTTAAAAGTGGTTTTCATCACGTCCACATGCATCCTAACTCAGTCCCATTAACGTCATTTGTTACTCCAATATACGAATATCTTCGTATGCCGTTTGGACTTAAAAACGCACCGTCCGTTTTCCAGAGGTATGTACATAATATCTTCCAACCAATTATGTCAACAGGGCATGTTCTTCTATATTTGGATGATATTTTAGTTGCAACAAATACAATACAGCAACATCTTGAGATTTTAGAAATGGTTATGAATATTTTAGCTAGGCAATAATTTGGAATTGAATTTTAGCAAGTGTCGATTTGGGTATAAGTTCATAGATTATTTGGGTTATTCAGTGTCTAGTGAGGGAGTTAGTCCAACGAAGGCAGGAATTGATTCGGTAGTTAATTTTCCAGTCCCAAAGAATACAAAGGGAGTTCACAGTATTATTGGTCTATATTCTTATTTCCGTAAATTTATTCGAGGATTCCACCTAGTCGCAAAGCCGTTACAAGATTTATTAAAGAAAGACTCGTTATTCACATTCAGTCAAAAAGAGCTAGAATCATTCGAATTACTTAAAAAAATGCTGGTTAGTTCTCCGGTATTGGCGATTTATAACCCGAAAGACGAAACCAAATTACATTGCGATGTAAGTTCATTAGGTTTTGGTTCGATTCTTATGCAGAAAAAGTCGGATGGTAAATTTCATCCCATATTTTATTATTCCCGTAGAACTACGGAACCAGAAAGTCGATATCATAGCTTCGAGTTGGAAACGCTTGCAAGTATTTATTCCCTTCAACGTTTTCGGATTTATCTGCAAGGTTTAAAATTTAAAATAATAACAGATTGTAACGCATTAACGCTAGCTCTTAACCGAAAAGAAATTAATCCTCGGATCTGGTGGGCACTCGAGTTGCAAAATTATGATTATTCAGTGGAGCATAGAAAAGGAAACAGAATGGCACATGTGGATGCATTAAGCAGATCCACAAATATTTTCGTTTTAGAACAAAATACATTCGAACAAACTTTGTCAATCGCACAGTTGCGAGATCCAATTATTAAGGATATAAAGTCGAGATTGGAGACTAAAGATTTGCCTTTCTTTGAAATGAGAAATGGTCTGGTTTATCGGAAGGATAGTCAAAAGATTTTATTCTATGTTCCAATGGAAATGAAAGATAATGTTATTCGAACGTGTCACGACGACGTAGGTCATATAGGTGTAGACAAGGCTTATGAATTGGTTAGTCGAACTTATTGGTTCCCTAAGTTAAAGTCTAAAATAAAAGAATACATACAAAAATGTCTAAAATGTGTCACTTATTCCCCTAACAGTGGTAGAGTTGAAGGGTTTCTCAATGAGGGTAAGAAAGAAGAAATCCCTTTCGATACAATTTACATTGATCATTGCGGTCCAATTGATAATTCGACCAAATGGAGAAAGAAACATCTGTTCGTAATCATCGACGGATTTACGAAATTTGTGAGATTATTCGCTGTAGGGACTACAAGGACAAAGGAAGCAATAGATGCGCTGCAGACTTATTTTGAGACCTATAGTAGGCCACGTAGAATAGTGTCTGATAGAGGGAGTTGTTTTACATCAAAGAAATTTCAGGATTTTATTCAAGCAAATAATATTATTCATGTAAAGATAGCAACAGGTTCGCTTCAGGTCAATGGCCAAGTGGAGCGTGTCAATAGGACAGTTATTCCTATGCTGGCTAAATTATCAGATAATTTGGATAATCCTTGGTACAAAAAGTTAGGTCAAGTAGAATTCGCAATTAATAATACCATTAATCGGTCAATTGACGAAACCCCAAGTAAACTTTTATTCGGAATTAATCAAAGGGGCAATTGTAATGATTTAATAAGGGAATTTGTGGAAAAAGAGGTTATTCAAGATACGAGAAATTTAGAAAGCGATAGACTCAAAGCTGTACAGAAAAATAAAGCAGCACGCGCGTACAACAAATACAGTTTCGACAAGAAAAGGAAACCGTCAGTTCCACATCAAATAGACGACTATGTAATGATAAAAAATTATGACACAACCCCAGGAATAGTCAAAAAATTAATCCCTAAATGGAAAGGTCCATATAGAATCAAGAAATTACTCCCTAACAATCGATACGTCATTGTTGATCTAGAGGGTCATCAAGTAACAAGAATTCCCTATAATGGCATAATAGAAGCAAAAAATATAAGACCGTATATACAAAATAAGTACATTTTAAGAAGTAGATTATGAATACGTGTTGACGAACACAAGTATATTATTCCAATTAATTATTCTACCCGGGTAAGATAGAAAATTTTAATCACTCTGTATTAAACATTCCTTCTCGTTTAGTGAATTAGTCTAAGTTTTAGGTTGGCCAAAGTTTTAATCATTCCCTAAGAGCGGATTTTGTTAAGTTTGTTGCGTTAATAGTAGGATGAACTGATCACTCATATTGTTGTTGACAATGCATATTTTATTTTTTAGTCCAGTTGATGCTGCAGTTATTCACACGAGATTTATTCGGATGTCAGATTTATTCAACAAATAGTATACGAGAGAAGTGAAAAAAGAAATTATTCAAGTGTTATTCCGGTCTGAATCGCAGTTAAATGGATATAAATTTTTGTAAATATTATATCTGAAGAATTAAAGATTTATTCCAATAAATACATAACCAATATAGTTGGTCAATTTTAATATGTATAATCTAGCTGTAAGAAATGTAAAGAATTTGAATTACCGAGCAAACGGCGCAGTGGTTAAAGCTGCGGCGTTTGGATCGGGAGGTACCGGGTTCGAATCCCGATAGGGGCGGGATGCAAAAGGGATTTTTCATCATCTGATTACGATCGGTGATGACGATGAACACAACTATGACCCCCTGTTGAGAGTGCAGAATCCATGGGCCGACCCACCTTTCATGTCAGCACTATAGGTTGGCATGAAGCAATGCAATGTGCAGGTGGTTTATACAAAGCGGGTCTATAGCCGTACGTCCTCGATTTGGCTAATACTGCGTAAAGTAGGACGGTAAAATTAACTGCGAAAGAGTTGGGAGTGCCTTGAGCCCCAGAAAAGATTGCAGAGTTTAAAAAAAAAAAAAAAAAAAAAAAAAAAAAAAAATTTGAATTATTTCCATTAGTTTTAATGTTTTATAGAATTAATAAGCATTTACTTTTATAAATTCAAGCGAAAAAAAGATAATTAAAATTAAGATTAAATATATTAGGTTAAGATTAATTAAGTAAGTTGAGATTTATTCACCAAGACGGAAAGCAATCAATTTATTCACATTTCAATGGTTAATCGGGTCGCTTAACAGTCAGGATTGCCGAGTTGTAGTCGCCTAGTACTAAAATATTTATTCTCCTCGGTACAAATTAAATACGGCGCCTATGCGTTCAACTTGTACTAATAATATTTATTCCCCTAGATACAAACTAAAAACGGCGACTATGTAAACTGGTAATCGTCGTGTGCATCGTACGCTTATTTTCATTGGTTCGTTTAAAATTGGTTATAGTACGTGTGATTTGATTGGTTGTTTTGCGTCAAACGTTTTAAAAAAAGAAAATGTAACAAAGAGACAAAGAAAAAGAGGGATACGAGTTAGTCGCGTCATGCTAAAAGGTTGATTGTTATTCGGGATAAAATATTATTTTTTTAGAGTTCTTATGTTTTAAAAGTAATAAAATTAAGTGTCGAATTATTTGTGTTTTATTCAAGTGCTATTCTAATAAAAAGCCCCTCATGATAAAGCACAAAAGGACACTGTACATTCTGAATCAACATTGAATGATGTGCTAAATCAGAAAGTCAAGATGTCTGCGCACCAGCCCAATATGTCTGGAAGTAATGAGAGTGATAACAATTGTCGGGTTCAAAATACGAGTAATGCGGTCGTAGGCCCTATTCAAGGTACTGAAACTATAACGAACACAGCTCGACCTAAAAGAGTGATTAAACCACTAATAAAATTAAATCTGTAAAACAATAGAAGTTCGATTAAGTATTTTTAAATGTATAAAATGTATTTTAGATGTTCAATTTAAATGTATATATAGTACGTTAGTTTTTAGTTGAAGATCTTACATTATATAATTATAATGTTATCAGTTAAGTTTAAACTTAAGAAGGAAGAAGTGATATGTATGCTTTTAGGGTGTACTAAATAGCAACGTAGCATTGTAAACCCACCTAGTGGAATTAGAGTACATGATAGTTCAAAAGGATTAATAAAGCATTCTCTATTGTAACGCTCGAGTAGCAAGACATATATACTGTGTTTCAATTGTATAAGCGTGTATCAACATAACCATTAGCAAGTGTATTAATCACCCCCATAATACACATCACTTTGTACATGGTTTGGCCGCCCATCCGCTTATTAATTGTAAATAATGGCTTAAAGCCGTGCCATGAAAATGCTTCCAACCCATGAGGTTACTACTTCCGTGATTAATGGTCTTAATATTGTATCTGGGATCCAATTCTTTTTTTTCGGGGATCTCACGCACATCCTGTCTGCAACTCAAACCAACTAAACTTTCATTCGTTGCTCCACGATTTGTGTAGGTATTCGAAACAATTCGCTTTTAGCATGTAACGCACCCACGCAACCCAGATTCAAACAGCTCACGTCTAATAGATCTGTCCGACCAACTCTACGCAATTTGAAGTGATATGACTGTAACTAATCCTACTTTACGTTTTCGTTGTTTTTCTAGCTCATTATTTTCTGGATCTGTTTGCGAGATCCCCAGTACCATTATAGGTTTTATTGGCACCATAAAGCATAAACCTTTAAATCTGCTGCAATTGATCGCATTGCTGCATTTCGTTAAATAAATTTAAAAAATTAAGTTTTTTTTATTGCGCTGTTTATATTTGTCGCCATAGTTTTCAATCAAGTTTTAATAGTTCACAAAACCTTAAAATTATCCAAATCCAAGTCGAAATAATGAAAAAATGAAGTTTGTTTAGGTGCTGATTTTTTTACTAACCCTGGGAGAGTATAAGACCGGCCTTCTCCATCATGAGGCCCGAAAGGAAATAATTTAATTTGTTCGCAATTATTCCAGTTTCCAAAAACTCGAATATTAAACGGTATCGCGATAGCGATGTCGACTTGATGTCACGGCTCGTCTGAACGCGGCTTAACCGAAAAGTGCTTGCACTTCTGTTTTTTTATGGCATCATGTTCCCTAAGGTCTAACAAATAAGATAAAAAGTTTTTTTGAAATCAACCACCGACCAGTTTAAATTTTCGCGCCAAAATTCGAAAATTGGAACCAAAAAAACGGTTTTCCGGAGGATTCCAGCATACAAAGATCGAAAGAGGAAAGTCTCAGGAAGATAATGCAGAAAAGTACAGGTCAAAAGGTTGCTAATTTTCGAATTATTTCTCTCTTTGTCGACAGATGTCTTCTATAAACACATACGTGGGGATATAATGAATTATTTCAAACAAATCAAAACTCATGAAAGTCGAGAAGAACAAAAATAACATTAATTCAAGTTTGATTCAATTAATTATCTGTGGTAACTATTATATTCAATTACAGCTCTCATTAACTTATCATTATAATCTGGATGGTTTTAAGAAACTTGATATTTGTTCCACATTGTCTTGAAATCAGAATGCACTGTCTCGATGGCCTGTTCACTGTAAAACCCCAACTCTCTCTTCTATGGCCTTCACAAAAATCTTCTATATGATAAAATACTGCATGTACTTTTGGTGTGACTGATAGCCCTAGGGCCAAATACAGATTTTTTGTAACAATCATTTAATTCGATTCCAAAACAATTGTGAACTACACGATCAAAATCCTTCAGTGTTTCCACATATTTCAAACAACCAATGGAGCAAAACGATCGGAGACTATCCACTTTTTTCAATAATATTCTACATGAATTGCCATTGAATTTGGTACCTCCTTGAGTAAATTCTCGTTGAACATTGCATAGGTTGATCCATTCTGTTGTTTCAGTAACAAATTCATTTTGCATATGACTGACTATTTTATTAAACACACCAAGCATTAGATGTAGTTCTGGAGGAGGAATAATGTCAAGAATCTTTTTATCGTCATCAGCTGAAAAAACTGGAGGATTGATACAGCTTTTGAAATTTTTCGCATTTTTCATTATCAATCCGCCAGCGTTTCTCCAAGCTTCAAAATATGAGGTTGAGTTTCCCACAGTTCGCCGACGTCCGACGTGCTCCAAATTTGTGCTTTCACAATGAGACATAATCCCTGTCAGAATATTGGCTAATATGAGATCAGTCGCTATTGTACCAGAAAAATCCTCAATTTTCAATATTTTCCATATTGCTGACACGTTTTCATAATTCTCTTAAGCCGATTTTACCATAGTAAGAATAAAGATTTTCTTAACGCCTGAGTCAGCAAAAGCTTTAGCAAACACGCCATCATCATACTTTTGACGTTTTTTCTCCTGTTGACAAATTTCAGTTGAATCATCTTGAACAAACAGGCACACCTTCAAAAAACCACCGCCAACGTCAATTCCAAATTTTAAGTGCTGATTTCTAATATCCCGCTGTTTCTCGATATGAGAAAGAAAATCTCCAAGAGTATGGCAGTAAACTATGGGACATTGGAATGGTGTCCTCATTCGAGCTTTGATGGTTACAAAATCTATTGTCTTAGCACAAAAGAAACTTTTTACCTCGTCATTCTTCTGTTCCAGGCTTTTTTTCAATCCTGGCTCAATTATCACCCGCTTTTTGGTAGCAACTCTCAAAGCAAGATTAAATTTTGTTTTGATTTTCAAGAAATCGGCTGTGGATATATTCGAAGTTGGTTCCTCTTCATTTTTCTCGTGGGAATTTATGAATAATTTCATGGAGTTTCCTCCACGTGCTTGAGTAAGGGAGACTACTTTGTCATCAATGTCATGTTGTTGAATTGCAATTTTACTGATTAATTTTGACGCCACTTGTTCCATTACTTTCTCCCCCATTGTATTTATATAATTGCATACATTATCAACTTGGGCAGTTTTAGTGCATTTATGAGGTGTTCCTCGTTTGGGATCGATAAAACATTTGGAACAACGTTTGATGCATTTCCCGACAGCCGATTTTTTTTTTGTTAAGAAATTGCATGGATATCGCATTACTTCGAGCAATCTGGCACAAATAGCACTGACAGGGATTTTGAGTCCTAGATCTCGTAGTTAAACTTACACTCAAAAACTTAGAATAATCAGGTAGCTCGACAGTCTTGGAGGGAATGATTCCTGGATCGGCACTGGGAAGTTGTCGGTAGACATTCCGTTTGCATCCGGCACAAAGAACATTCGGCAGTCTTTCTTCACGCAAGATATTGTCCACACGATGTTTCAGTAATTTTTCTAGATTCGATTGCAGCGAGGCTTCTATCTTGAACATGACATTATTCTTTTTTAAGCACAACAAACAAATTTTACTCCGGCTCTCTTCGTGTGAAAGTGCGCGGGCAACTTTTGGAGGATTAAAATTTTTCGACATTATGGAAAACTGAAATGAACTGATCGAGGAAGAAAAGTTTTCTGCTTTTCTTGTAACCTGCCTACTGCATTCTCTTCCTGAGAATTTTCATAAAACATAAGATATTTCACTTTTTCAGACCAAAAAATCATTTTATCACCGAACTGATCTTTTATCTTATGCATTAGACCTTAGGGAACATGATGACATAAAAAAAACAGAAGTGCAAGCACTTTTGGGTTGAGCCGCGTTCAGACGAGCCGTGATGTGTCTTGCATTCGCCGTACCTCCGAACTTGCGAAACGACTAAATCGGGTGATAATAAAAGAATTGAACTGTATTTCATTATGCTATTATTACATGGATCTGACAGTAAAAATATGTTTACGTGAGAGTTGTATAAGTGAGAGTTGACAATCGTATAAAATAAATTCTCATACAACAACACGGGACTCGACTTGTGCCCCTTTATTTTGTGACCACAGTTATTGTTGTTGATCGATGGATATAAGTCGCTTTTTCCAGTCACGGGTAATTCGTAAACCAAGGCAGTAAACGGCTTCACCCAAATCCAACATTTTGAACCGCTTCATCAGTTCCTTTTTAGTCTATGCCTACACATCGTTATTGTTGCAACCCTGAGTTAGTTCTCGGTTCTGACAACACACATTTTTGGTACGATATACTGTGTTGTTGGCTGTCATACAGTGAGGTTAAAATAAAGTAAATGTAATTAGAAATTATATATAGTAATAAAGTTATGTTGTGAGTGTTAATTAAAAGCGTGTTAATTTGAAAAGCAACCACAACAGAATTGGCGACGAGGATAACGGAGTAAATAATAATAATAATAAAAAAAAAAACGTGTTCGCGATTTTTTTTTATATACACATAATATAGCTAATAAAAAACAAGATGGACGAAGCTACAAAAAAAATGTTGAGTTCCATCACCGAAATGCTCAAATCACACGACGTCATAATCAAACATTTGGTAAAAAGTACAAAAAATGACGATGTTCAACAAATTCATAATCTTGCGAATCAGATTGTTGAATTTTACCATGATCCGGAGGAGGGCAAATATTTCGACACGTGGTATGAAAGATTTGAGGATTTGTTCAAGGTAGATGGTGAAAATTTGGACGATGGAGTGAAGACGAGGCTGCTTTTACGTAAACTACACACATCGAATCATGACAAATACGTGGGTTACATTTTACCGAAAAGCCCTCGTGATTTCTCATTTGACGAAACTGACGCAAAATTAAAAGACATTTTCGGTCCGAAAAAATCATTGTTCAATCTACGATTCGAGTGTTTACAGCAGCAGAAGAAAAGTTCGGAAGATTTTGTGGCATACGCGGGCCGTATAAACCGGCATTGCGAGCATTTCGATCTGAAGAATTTGACAGCAGATCAGTTCAAATGCCTTATTTTTACAAGTGGGTTAAGGTCGTCATGTGACGCAGAGATCCGAACAAAACTGTTGTCGAGAATCGATGCAGACAAAACAATGTCGCTAGAGAAGTTGATAACAGAAGCCCAGCAGCTCATTAACCTCAAAAAAGACACAAAAATGATTGAGAATCGTGACAATCATTCTTATCAACAAAAATCAGTAGTCAACGCCAGTTACTCAGGGACAAATCCGAAGAACCATTTTAACAGTCACCATCATAATACAGGGACAGATCAGAAAAAAGATTTCAACAGTCAAAACAAATACCAAAATAAGCCCAATCCGAATCATCACACGGACAAACGCCAATCAGCACCCAGTAAGCCATGTTGGAAATGCGGTGGCGTGCATTTCACAGCCGACTGTTCATACAAACAACATCGGTGTCGGGAATGCCAACAGGTTGGGCATAAGGAAGGTTATAACGGTTGTTATAGTACCCAACACAGCAAACAAGCGCATATTAAAAATCAAAACAAAAATGTGCCACAATCAAAAGGAATTTTTGCAGTGAATGGAGATATGGCTGCAAAGCGCAAATTCATCAATCTAAGAATCAACCATGTCTCAGTGAATATGTAGCTGGATACAGCGTCAGACATTACCATTATTTCCAAATCAATTTGGCAGGAAATTGGTGAGCCCACATTGGAAAAAACAAATCAATCAGCAACAAGTGCATCTGGGCAACAGCTTGAATTGTTAGCGGAATTTCAATGTGATATGGAATTCAATAACACTACAATTACGGGGAAATGTTTTGTATCAGGCGATAACAATCTGAATCTATTCGGAATAGATTGGATTGATAAATTCAACATCTGGGATGTGCCGCTCATATCGATATGCAACGTTTCATCCATTAACAGGCATCAGTTCAGACCAGCAGCTGATAACAACACTGATTTCATCATTTCCGGATGTATTCAAAGATACTCTCGGACGGTGCACGAAAACACAAGTCACATTGCACGTCAAACCAAATAAAAGACCAGTATTCAGAGCGAAACGACCAGTGGCGTATGCGGCATTAACACAAATAAATGATGAACTGGATCGTCTCCAACAACTGGGTATCATCACACCAGTGGATTTTTCCGAATGGGCCGCACCAATAGTTTGTGTAAAAAAAAAGCAACGGTAGGATTCGAATTTGTGCAGACTATTCAACAGGTCTAAACGACGCTCTCGAGCCTCATCAATTCCCATTAACCGCTACCCGATGACATTTTTTCAAAACTGGCAAATGGCACAGTCTTTAGTCAAATAGATTTGTGTGATGCGTTCCTTCAGGTAGAAGTCGATGAAAAGTCACGGGAATTGCTTACAATCAACACACATCGTGGGTTGTTCAAATTTAATCGACTGCCACCCGGTGTCAAAGCTGCGCCAGGTGCATTTCAGCAAATAATGAGCACTATGGTGGAAGGCCTGAAAGGGGTAGCAGCGTACATGGACGATTTAATCGTCTGTGGTAGAACAGAAGCAGAGCACGAAAATCGTTTATACCAAACACTTCAGCGTATTAAAGATTTTGGCTTCATCATCAAAATCAATAAATGTAATTTCTTTATGAAATCCATTAAATATCTGGGTCGAATTATCGATAAAAACGGAACGAGACCAGATCCAGGGAAAGTGGAAGCAATCACACGCATGCCTCCACCAAAGGACATTCAGACGTTGCAGTCATATCTGGGAGCAATTAATTACTACGGTAAATTCATCAAATATATGCATCAGCTAAGACGCCCATTCGATGCCTTACTTAAAAAAGACGCTAAATGGGACTGGCCGACTGATTGTCAGGAATCATTCGAACGTTTCAAACAAATACTTAAGTCTGATCTCATGCTTACCCATTATGACCCAAATCAGCAGATAGTGGTAGCAGCGGAGCGCATGTCAGACTGGGATCGGTTCTTGCATATATCACCGGTATGAAGACGGTTCGGTAAAGGCAGTTAGCCATGCTTCTCGGTCACTAACGAAAGCCGAGATGGGGTACAGGCAGATCGAGAAAGAAGCATTAGGCTTGATATTCGCAGTTACTAAATTTCATCGGATGATTTATGGCCGGAAATTCATTTTACAAACGGACCATAAACCTCTACTATCAATATTCGGTTCAAAGAAGGGAATTCCTGTCTACACTGCGAATAGACTTCAAAGGTGGGCATGTACCTTACTCCTGTATGATTTCAACATTGAGTACGTCTCGACGGATAAATTCGGCTACGCCAATATTCTCTCACGTTTAATAAGTGCACAATTGAAACCGTAGATACAGTCAGTCATTTGCCAATCACGCATTCGATGATAATCAAGGCAACTCGGCAATGTGAAATACTTCAAACAGTTATTCGTTACGTCAATTCTCAATGGCCAAATCCAAAATCGATTTCCAATACGGACGTCAGAGCATTTTTAAAACGATCACAATCATTATCAGTTATCGGCGATTGCCTGAAGTTCGGGGATAGAATTGTAATCCCACACATGTATCAACGGAAAGTATTACATCAACTACATAAAGCACATCAAGGCATAGAACGCATGAAATCTATTGCACGCAGCTACATATACTGGCCTGGAATTGACGAAAATATTGCAGATTTGGTCAAGGGATGTAATCAAGCAATGCACCAGTGTTGCAAAGACCTCTACAAAGGTACCGTTGGAGTCATGGTCGATACCCGAGGGTCCATGGTAGCGCATTCATATTGATTATGCCGGTCCAATAAACGGATTATATTTTTTGGTCATGGTTGACGCATATTCGAAATGGCCAGAAATATTCATTACACCAACTATCACCGCAACCAAAACGGTAGCTATCATTGAAGAAAGTTTGGCTCGTTTTGGATCACCACAACTCATCGTCTCAGACAAAGGAACACAGTTCGTTTCCGCGAAATTTCAACTAATGTGTGAGCGATACGCTGAAAAGGGCGTTGAAGAAAATTCAAGGGGAAGGAGAATCAATAGAGGAAACACTACAAATTTTCTTATCAAATTATCGTACTACACCAAATCCGAATACACCTTCTGGATTGTCTCCAGCCGAGATTATGTTCAACCGCAAAATCAGAACAACTCTGGACCTACTACTACCAAGTCAGCAACCCCAAGTGAACAGTTCAACAAAAAGCACGGAACTAAACCAAGGCATTTCAAAGTTGGAGACTTGGTGCAAGCCAAGGTTTATAAAAACAATAATTTTGAATGGTTTCCCGGAAAAATCCCTTCCAAAATAGGACGTGTCATGTACAAAATTATTCTTGATGATGGCAACAAAATTATCAGATCGCATGGTAATCAATTAATATCAAGATCGTCACATCGACCGTTCTCACCAGCACAGGATATATTATCTCTTCAGATATTACTGGATGACTTTGAAGTACCTCATCTAAGTTCACAACAGCAACAACAAATTTCATCAGTTCCCAACGAGGAACAAGTTCCATCTCCATCAGTTCCAACCGAGTTAAGACGTTTTACACGGGATAACATCATTCCTCGATACCTGGAGCCATATCTAATTTATTAGGGGGCGATGTTGCAACCCTGAATATAATATATTTATAATATTTCATTGTACAACCCTGAGTTAGTTCTCGGTTCTGACAACATACATTTTTGGTACGATATACTGTGTTGTTGGCTGTCATACAGTGAGGTTAAAATAAAGTAAATGTAATTAGAAATTATATATAGTAATAAAGTTATGTTGTGAGTGTTAATTAAAAGCGTGTTAATTTGAACAACAACCACAACAGTTATCATTGCTAAAAATGATAAAATCATCTACATAAATTGCGATCATCAGTATTTTACCTCCATCGAACTTGAAGTAGACACAAGGATCAACTTTTGAACTAGTAAGTCTCATTTCACAAAATCTGCTCGCCTGTTTTAGACCTTACAGAGATTTCCGGAGCTTACAAACTTAAGTTCCACTGGCGAAACCTTCCGGCTGAAGCATATAAATCTCTTCGTCATATTTTGCTGCCAAACTAATAAGACATCTTATAGAGCTGAAACGCTCGACTGGTTCAAACGTTTCATTCTAATTGTAAGGTTTTTTGGGCAAACTAGTATAAAAAAAAGGAATTGGGTACGCTGCTCTTGTTTGAGCTAAAAAAAAAAAAAAAAGAACGAAGAGAATGAGAAAAATTGAATTGATATTGGAACCGTCATAGAGGACGAATCGTTTTTTTAATAATTGATTGTATTCCGATATATGTGTTTTTATATAAGTGTATTGAGAATTGTACTTTTGGGAATAATAATTGTTGCCTAAAAGAATTGTAATTTAACTTAATAAAAAGTGTACTAAAAGACTTTGTTTTAATTGAGAATAATCCTTACAGTAAATTTCAGATGTGGGGTTAAGAATAAAATTGTGGTTAACCGTTATAGTGATTTATACGAACATAAAATTGGGACTAAAAACGTGGTGAAGAAATCCGTTGATATAACGGTACAGAGTAAATTCGAGTGAGTTGCTCTCTCACAATTGTATTGAATACAAAAGAGACAAATTAAAAAGAGAACATTCTGTGGTGCAAGGTGCAACCGTGCAAGTGCGTCGTATACGAAAATAATAATTCAAAATTGAAAGTGTTCATGAATTGAATCGAAAATGAGTTTTACCATTGAAGACGTATTGAATATGAGTGTCGATCAATTAAAGGAAAATCTCGGAGAGAAAAATGGTGACACTAGTGGTAACAAAAAAAATTTGCAAAGCAAGCTCATCGAGGTGATTTTTAAAGATAATTGTTCGGAGAGTACACAGTTGAGAGATAGTGTGAGAAATTTGTCAGAGCAATTGAATGCAATTGAGGAAAGATTGAAAACAAATGGCGATATTAAAGTTGTTGAAAGCACGTTGATGGTGGGAGTTGAACGGGATAAGCGGTGCAATGAGAATATTGGGGTCAATACGGAGCAACCAAATGACATAAGTAATAAGATTGTGAATAAGAAATTGGATTTTTCAAAATTATTGTGTACGTTTAGTGGATCTGGGGATAATTTCCGAAATTTTATCGGAAAAATTGATTTGATTATCCGCCATTATAATGTTGATTTGGAAGAAATGAAGTTTGAAGTCATTCAAAAATTAAAAGGTAAAGCTGAAGAGTGGTTCCATTCTAAACCAGAACACATAGAACTGGAATTAGATGAGTTGCTGAGTGAGCTGAGAAAATTATATGACACACGACCGAATAAAATTGAACAGCGAAGAAAATTTGAACAACGTTATTGGAAGACTAGCGAGTCGTTTTACACCTATTATCAGGATAAAATCATCATGGCGAATGCGATTGGAATATCAGCCGACGAGATTGTAGACTATTTGATCGATGGAATGTCAAATCCTCGTCTACAAAGCCAAGCAAGGATGCAGTTATTTCCGACACCAGAACATTTATTGAACGCGTTTCAGAATATTACTGATAAAGAAAGAGGGTTGAATCAACATCAACCAGCGGGGAAGCCCCCTCAAAAAATTACAACTATAAATAACAAACCAAGAGAATCATCTATTCGATGTTATAATTGTGGCGAGTTTGGCCATTTTTCTAAAAATTGTTCGAAACCAAAACGATTGTTCGGATCTTGTGTGATTTGTGCTGAAGTGGGACATAAAGCAAATGAGTGTCCATCTAAGAAGAAGACGAGCTTCGAACAGAAGACGGCTTGTGAGAAGATCGGCTTGTGTGAAATAAAATCAATGGACGGTATTTAAATTTGTTTTTTAAAAATCAGAAAAAGGGTATTAAAAAGTCTACTCTTGTTGATACGGGTAGTCCCATTAGCTTAATTAAGGAAAGTTGTGTTCCGTGCAGTTGTATTGATGATGGTATTGATAAATGTTGTGAGTATTCGGGCATCAACAAGAGTAAACTTAAAGTAATTGGTACTGTTGAATTGAATATTGTTTTTGATGATAATTTGTATTGTTTTAAATTGCATGTTGTACCAAATACGACGATGTCTGATGATTTGATTGTTGGAAGAGATTTCTTGTCAATGTGCGATACAGAATTGAAAATTGGCAATAGAGAAATTGAAATCTCAAATCGCAATGATAGTTTTGAAAACGAAGTATTGAACATTAACATTGATGAGGATATCGGTCAAAATTTAAACTTTAATTCGGAATTGGATTTTGAATCAAGGTTAAAAGTGATGGATGTTTTTAATAAATATTATTTCAATTGTGGCAAACCTGTTGAGCCTAGCGTGAAGTATGAAATGAAAATAGTGTTGTGCAAGGAAGAATACTTTTATACGAATCCTAGGAGATTGTCTTATACGGAAAGGGATATTGTGGCAAAATTGATTGACGAATTAATTGAAAAGAAAGTGATTCAGAAAAGTGAGTCTCATTATTGTTCCCCAATTGTCCTGGTGAACAAAAAGCAGAAATCGGAAAAGAGAATGTGCGTGGATTATAGGCAGCTAAATAAGCTTACTTTACGGGATAATTACCCATTGCCCGTAATAGAGGATATGTTAGACTACCTGAACGGTAAAATTTATTTTTCATCATTGGATTTAAAAAATGGGTTTTACCACGTACAAATGGCTGCCGAAAGTGTGAAATATACAAGCTTTGTCACACCCATTGGACAATTTGAATTCCTAAGGATGCCCTTTGGGTTAAAAAACGGCCCCGCCACTTTTCAAAAATTCATATCTTTAATTTTTAGGGATCTTATTGTTGACCACCGAATAATTATTTATATGGATGATATATTGATTAGAACTTCTACAGTAGATGAACACTTAGAAATATTGAAATGCGTTCTTAAATTGTTGAACGATAATTTATTGGAGTTGCGAATTGATAAGTGTGAATTGTTAAATACAGAGATAGATTATTTAGGGTATCGTGTAAATTGTATGGGAATCAGTCCTAACCGTTTAAACATCAAATCAATTACTGATTTCCCTCATCCTAAAAGTATCCGTGATGTACAGAGATTTCTTGGAATGTGTTCATATTTCAGGAAATTTATTAAGGATTATTGTTACATTGCCAAACCTTTGCAGGATTTAATACGAAAAGAAAGAAAATTTGAGTTAGGGGAAGAACAGATTAAGTCATTCGAATGTTTAAAAAGCAAGTTGATTGAAGAACCGGTGTTAGCGATATTTTCGCCGCTTGATGAGACAGAATTGCATTGTGATGCATCTTCGGTAGGTTTTGGCGCTGTTCTTTTACAGAAGAAACAGGATTCTAAATTTCATCCTATATGCTATTTTTCAAAGCGTACAACCCCACTTGAAGCGAAATATCATTCTTATGAACTTGAGTGCCTTGCTATTGTATATGCTATAAGGCGGTTCAGAATTTATTTACATGGACGTGAGTTTAAAATCGTTACTGATTGCAATGCGCTCACATTGACGTTGAATAAAAAATTGATTAATCCCAGAATTGCACGTTGGGCATTAGAACTACAGGATTTTGACTATAAAATTGAACACCGGGAAGGCAAAAGAATGCAGCACGTAGATTGTTTGAGTAGAGTAGAATCAGTACTGGTAATCGATGAAAGTCCGTTTGAGCAAACTTTGGCTATATTGCAAAGCCAAGATCCATCCTTGGAAAACTTACGTATTGAACTAGAAAAAAAAGATAGCCCTTTGTTTGAATTACGAGATGGATTGATATATCGAAAGGTCAATAAGAAGAAAATAAGGTTTTATGTTCCCGATTGCATGCAAGCGCAAGTAATCCGAAATTCGCATGATAGTTTGGGACATATTGGTGTTGAAAAAACGGTTGAAGTGGTATCAAGGAACTATTGGTTTCCAAATATGACCGATAAGATTAAAACTTATGTGAAAAATTGCCTAAAGTGCATTAATTTCAATATTCCCAGTGGTAAGTCCGAGGGCTACCTACATTCCATCCCTAAAATTGATAAGCCTTTTGACACGATTCATGCAGATTTTTATGGTCCATTGGAGACCACAAGATTTAAGAATAGGTATATATTGGCTATCATTGATGGATTCACAAAATTTGTAAGATTGTTTGCGACAAGAACGACTAGTGCGAAGGATACACTAACTTGTTTTAAATTGTATTTTAAACAATTGAGTCGTCCGAACAGAGTGATTACTGATCGGGGATCGAATTTCACGTCGAATGAATTCAAGGAATTCTTGAATGAAAATTGTGTCCAGCATATATTGGTTGCGACAGCGGCACCAAGGGCAAATGGGCAAATCGAGAGGGTAAACCGAACGTTGACGCCTATGTTAGCTAAATTGGTGGACAAAGAAAGGAAAATTTATTGGGATTGTGTTCTTGATGATGTCGAGTTTTCGTATAATAATACCTGTAGTAAGACTACAAAAGTCTGTCCAAGTATGTTGATGTATGGAGTAAATCAGAAAGGAAAAGTTAATGACAAGATAATAGAATTTTTAGATCAGAATATTGAATCAGATAGACAGATAAGGGATTTGGAAAATATTAGGAAGATTGCTTCAGAAAATATAGACAAAAACCAAAAATATAACGAGTTGTACTATAATAGGAAAAGAAAAGAGCCAACTAACTACGAAAAAGGGGATCTCGTGGTTGTTAAAAATATCGACACTACTCCCGGAGTAAATAAAAAACTAATTCCAAAATATCGCGGTCCGTACAAAATAGTAGAACCATTACCAAATGACCGATATGTTATAAGGGATATTGATGGTTTTCAAATTACCGGTAAACCATTTGAAGGTGTATTTGACGTCACCAGAATTAAACCATATTTAAAAATGTAAACGGGTTTTGTAATATTTGAATTTAAAAAAAAAAAATCGTCAATTGAAGTCGTTAAAATTTTGTTTTGGCGAATAAAGATCCAACATTTTTATTTTTGATTTAAGTTTCAAAAAAAAAAAAAAAAAAAAAAAACATTTTTGTAGTTTTAAGTAATATATTATATAATTAAATTGATGTTAGATTTAAGTTTTAAAAAGAAAATAATAATACTATAGATTGAGGGCAATCCATTTGTCAGGATAGCCGAAACTGTAAGGTTTTTTGGGCAAACTAGTATAAAAAAAGGAATTGGGTACGCTGCTCTTGTTTGAGCTAAAACATTAAATTCGCTGCTCTTGTTTGAGCTAAAAAAAAAAAAAGAACGAAGAGAATGAGAAAAATTGAATTGATATTGGAACCGTCATAGAGGACGGATCGTTTTTTTAATAATTGATTGTATTCCGATATATGTGTTTTTATATAAGTGTATTGAGAATTGTACTTTTGGGAATAATAATTGTTGCCTAAAAGAATTGTAATTTAACTTAATAAAAAGTGTACTAAAAGACTTTGTTTTAATTGAGAATAATCCTTACATAATCTATATCCTTTCTTTGCGAACATTCTTTTATGACAAGGCCAATGGATCTGGCCTGTGGCATCCCTTTTTGTTTTAAATACCCAACGGCAGTGAATGGGTCTCATCCCTTCCGGTAAATCGCATAGTTCCCACGACTTATTTTCTTGGAGTGAACTAAATTCCTCTTCCATTGCTTGTTTCCAAAAATGTAGCATCTGCTCTGCTAAATGCGTCTTCCGGTGATACTCGGCTGACTTCACCAAACAGGTGACAAAATCAGATAGCTATTTTGGCTTAGGTTGTATAGTTGACCTTCTTGCTGGCCCTTTGGCTACTGCAAAATATTTTAGCTCTCATAAGCATGCTACGATTATATAGAATACCTCTTGAAAATCGCATGTTTTTGCAACCTGAACTACAAAAGATTCATATTTGTTCTTAAACCTCTGCATAAATTGTGTTATCATGTAATTCACGTCACATATTATATTACGTGTGACCCTAAAATAAATGTTTTAAATTACATAATATAGTTGATGTTCAAAAAATAAAAACATAAAAATTCTCGACTTAATTGAAACTAATTAATGATTATTTTATAGTCAGAGCGATAAAAAAAGGGTTAGCCATCATTATTATAGCCTTAATTAATGTTATATTCTTTTTCTTTTTTTTTTTTTATTTCAGTCGTCTGATCCAAATACAGAATTTTTACGTGCTGCCCGTGCTGGTGATCTCGAAAGAGTTATTGAATTTTTAGAAAGTGGTGATGTAACCGATATAAATACAAGTAATCAGGTAATCATATTATATTTATATGTGTATATATATAGGAATAAGCAGAATATATATCACGCACGCAACTCTATAATTAAATTATAAAATATGAGCAAAAAAAACAAAAAAATTAAAATATTAAAAAGCTCTAGATACACCTAATTAATTAATACATAAATATATTATATGAAATACAAATTTACAGAATGGTTTAAATGCGTTGCATTTAGCTTCGAAAGATGGACACGTTGAGGTTGTACGCGAATTATTAAATCGTGGCGCCGCTGTAAATAATGCAACAAAAAAGAAAAATACCGCTTTGCACATTGCATCGCTTGCCGGACAGAAAGAGGTCATCAAATTGCTGCTTCAAAAAAATGCTGACGTTAATGTGAAATCCATCAATGGTTTTACACCGCTTTATATGGCCGCACAAGAAAATCATGATGCATGCGTACGATATTTATTAGCCAAAGGTGCTAACCAAAATTTAACCACCGATGTATGCATATTTTGAAGTTTATGGTACAGTGTAAAATTTATTGATTTAATAATTTGTGTATTTTTTTGTGTATTAGGATGGTTTTACACCACTCGCGGTTGCAATGCAACAGGGACATGAAAAGGTGGTAGCCGTTTTACTAGAAAATGATACCCGTAGTAAAGTTAAACTTCCTGCATTACATATTGCTGCTAAAAAAGATGATATAAAAGCCGCATCTCTGCTATTAGAGGTGAGTCTGCATGCATTTAGAGACATGTTGTCGGGGAATCAAATATTAATTTTTTTTTTTATATCTAGAATGAACATAATCCTGATAGTCCATCAAAAAGTGGATTCACACCGCTTCATATTGCCGCACACTATGGTAACATTAAAATAGCAAACTTACTTATTGAAAAAGGTGCTGATGTAAATTATCAAGCAAAACATAATATCACCCCACTTCATGTCGCATGCAAATGGGGCAAAGTGAATATGGTCGAACTATTAATATCCAAAGGTGCTAAAATTGATACAACAACTCGAGATGGTTTAACACCATTGCATTGTGCTGCGCGAAATGGCAACGAAGAGGTTATAAATATTCTACTGTCGAACGATGCTCAAATTTTATCCAAAACAAAGGTAAATTACTAAAAAAAATATTTGAATTAAATTTAATAAATTCTTTTTTTTTTGGCACTTAGAATGGATTAACACCTCTTCATATGGCCGCTCAAGGAGAACATGTTGACGCAGCAAGAAATCTTTTAGACAAAAAAGCTCCAGTCGATGAAGTCACAGTCGATTATCTCACATCTTTGCATGTAGCATCACATTGCGGGCATGTTAAAGTGGCCAAATTACTGTTAGATCGGGATGCTGATCCAAATGCACGAGCTCTAAACGGTTTTACACCACTGCATATTGCGTGCAAAAAAAATCGCATTAAAGTTGTAGAACTACTGTTAAAACATGGCGCGAGTATAAGTGCAACCACTGAAAGTGGTTTGACACCATTACATGTCGCCAGTTTTATGGGGTGCATGAATATTGTAATTTATTTATTGCAATGTGACGCTAGTCCCGATGTACCAACAGTACGCGGTGAAACTCCTTTACATTTAGCTGCTCGTGCAAATCAAACCGATGTGGTACGAATTTTATTGCGAAACGGTGCACAAGTTGACACCAAAGCTAGAGAGGAACAAACACCACTTCATGTTGCGTCAAGGTAAAATATTTAGTTAATTAGGTAATAAACTTTTAAAAATTTTAACCACCTCAAAATATCACACACACACACAGATTGGGAAACATTGATATTGTAATGTTACTTCTTCAGCATGGCGCAAACATTGATTCATCGACAAAAGATCAGTACACAGCATTACATATCGCCGCTAAAGAGGGACAAGAAGAAATTGCAGCCGCCCTAATTGAAAATGGTGCCTCACTGGATGCAACTACCTCAAAAGGCTTTACGCCACTTCATTCGGCGGCCAAATATGGAAACGTTAAAATTGTTAAACTTTTACTTCAGAAAGGTGCTAAAATTGATGCACAAGGTAAAAATGGTGTAACACCATTACACGTTGCCAATCACTATAATCACGAAGAGGTATCACTATTATTACTCGAAAATGGTGCATCTCCACATGCGGCCGCTAAAAATGGTCACACCCCATTACATATTGCGGCAAAAAAAAATCAAATGGAAATTGCAACAAAACTATTAGAGTTTGGTGCATCACCCGATGCTGAAAGTAAATCAGGCTTTACACCCATACATTTAGCATCACAAGAAGGTCATACAGAAATGACCGCACTATTACTCGAGCACAAAGCCAAACCAAATCATGCAGCTAAAAATGGTTTAACACCGCTTCATTTGTGTGCACAAGAGGATCGCATTGGTGCCGCAAAATTACTCCTTGATAATGGCAGTGAAATTGATGCGGCAACCAAAGCGGGTTATACACCACTTCATGTGGCCGCCCATTTTGGCCAAATCAATATGGTTAAATATTTATTAGAAAATAATGCAGACGTTGAGAAGAGTACTAATGTTGGTTATCGTCCTTTGCATCAAGCTGCCCAACAAGGTCATACGCTAATCATTAATTTACTATTAAAACATAAAGCTGATCCGAATGCGGTCACAAATAATGGTCAGACCGCTTTAAATATTGCCGACAAATTAGGTTATATAACAGTGGTTGAGACGCTTAAAGTGGTTACGGAAACAACAACAATTGCGCCCAATCAACCGGATGAAAAATATAAAGTTGTTGCACCTGAGGCGATGCATGAAACTTACATTTCTGATTCAGAGGACGAAGGCAACGATGATGCAACCGTTTATGATAATTTCAATTATAACTATATGATGGATGATATGAAAAATATTAGTGATGATCACCATCAAATGATGAAACCGGATCATGATCATGATGAGAAGGATCATAACCAGTCGAATGGTTTGTTAATTTATATCAGAACATGCTCGTATTAGTATTGAACATTTTTATTTTTTATTTTATTTTTTAGACGTGATAAATGAAGTCATTGTCCATCAGGTAAAATCACAACGATATATCATGGAAAATAGTCCATTAGCAATTACATCATTGGATAATGTGGATATTGCACGAAATCCTATTCATGTCGGGTAAATATTTTCCTTAATTTAATACAAAAAAAATTAATTTGAAAATTTAATTAATTTTTATTTAGATTGCTGTTTAGTTTCTGTTATTTTCATTTGTTCTATTATAATTTGGATTTTTTTATTTATTTTGGCTTGATGATTGCATGGCTTAATTATTTATGTTTTGTATAATAATAATCATAACTACTTTATAATTCTAGAGTAGGGGGAATTCAAAATATTACTAATTACTTTAACTTTCATCATTGTTAAGCATTTTATTTACTAAATTTGAACTAATCACGTTTGTGCGGTCATCTTGTTTCTAATTGTTATAAAATATAAATGCATGGGCTAATTAGTTAATTGTTGCTGTTTGAATTACATAATATTGCTAACAATATTGTCATTAGGAACAGTTAGAAGTTACTAAGTAAAAACATTCTTAGGTAACACTGGGTCGTGCAAAGATCAACATTAGACAGCAATAAACTCTCAACAAGTCTTCTTCCAAGGCATCTTCTAATTAAATGTTCATAAGTCCACTTGGAAAGCTAATAAAAAGCTCCAGGACATCCCGAATTCCCTAACTGGTCAAGAGATGATTTTGATTTCATTATTGATGACCGTGTCATTTGAAAAATCATGTCGAGGATGGACACAACAACAACCAGCATTTTTGTTACCATTGACGTGATAATAAAATGGAACCTACGACTTTCAAACAACTTGAGTGCCTTAGTCATCAGAAAATGATTTAACGTCCACGTTAATTATCAATCAATGACTGGTATTCCTCCAAGGCACATTTCATCTCCATTCCGTTGTTCCAATGAGGTGTTAATGTTGACTACTTCGATTATCATTCGTCGTTCACATTTAAAGTGTCCGCTTGATGAAATATCGCAAAACTTCCATCATTATTTAGAGCACTTGCAGGGTGCAGCTCACCATCCACTTCAGTTTTATTATCGATATCGTTTTCAGACAGAAATCATTAGGAAAAAACGAAGCAACAATCTTCGAGACAAATGGCATCCTGACCGACGGCGACCATCATTCGATCCGGATTATAAACAATTGACAGCGAGCGACTTACTATGTAGCTTGCCAATCTGTTCATTCGAGTTCCCAATCTTGATTAATTTGAAAAATATCAAGCAGATATCGCAAAATCTCGAAAATATTGAATAATATTTATAATTTTAATGTCATACGCTACTCAACGCTGTTTAAATTTGAAAATATAGATAAATATAAAAATCAGAATTTAAAATCTCACCTATGTAAGATCATTAAACAAAATACTACCCTCATTATTATTATTATTATTGGGGGGGGGGGGGCCATGCGGGCAATCAGCCACTTCGCACTGCGACCTAAAAGATCTATTGTGCTGGCCCCTGCTCTTTATCCGTCTCTTTATCCCCGCAATTATCCGTCCAGTCAATATTCAGGTTCTTAATGAACCTGACAATACTGCCTCCCGGTACGTAACACATACTATCTGGGCTTATTGCTCTCCCTCCTAGATGTTTAACACAGCATGTAGTTCCGCTAGAAAGACGGTAGCATTGGAGCTCAAGGACCTCGAGAGGGTTGTCCCACTCCCGTATATTCCTACTCCTGCCCCGTCCGCACATTTTAGGCTGATTAACCTATCAGCCATTCATCTTTCGGCGTATGCTGTCCCACCTTAGATTAGGGTTTTTTGTCAAGGTTTTCTCCTTTAGCGCCGTGTAAATGTGCCAAGTGGCCTTAGTTACCAGTGGTTGCCACGAGGAGGCAGTACGTACACTTGCGAATTGTGAACAGGTGACCCCTTACACAATTGTACCCATCACGCGGCTGCCTAATGACAAGACCAGAACAGCTCACGTGATACGCACCCTACTGGAAGGTTACGGAGCTGGTAGATTAATCTACTCAACTTTGATCCCCCCCTCCAATAGACGCCAAACCACCATATACTACCCTTAATTCAACCATAAGCTAAATTCAAATAATCGAAAAATCTTTAAAAATATCTACAACATTACATTCAGTACCTCGAATATGCAACAAGTCCTATAAAATATCAAAAAACTCGACATAAATCGAACAAATTCGAAAAGGCTCGAATAATCTCGAAAATATTAAATATTGTTGATAATTTCGAATAACTTCGATGCCAAGCATTTTTAAACCCGAAAATCTGTAGGTTAATTCAAAAATCTTAAAATCCCTAGTTTCAAGAATCTAATCCAATACGCTTTACTCAAACCAAACAAATCTCGAATAACCTAATAAAACTCGAAAAATCATGTCATCAAGATCTCGATTAAGATGACTGGTGGTGGATTATGCAAGCATTAAACGAGTTTGAAGAAATTTTTTCAAAATTGCGCAAAAACACGACATTTTCGAGCTCTCGTAACAAACATAATTGAGTTTTCAAAGGTTCAAAAGGTTTCCTTGCCCTAACTCCATCTATGCCAAAATTGTTCATGTAGCTTTCGAATATGAGCGTATTGTTAATGCAACTTCGACATCCTTCACATCTGAGACGATTATGGCAGCTAACGGTCCACCCATTGGAAATGACTCTGTGTTAACGCTTCTAGGTCATTTCGGTCCGACGATATTGGTTCAGTAAAGCTTCGAGCTGAATAACAAGTGTATTGAGCTCTGCGAAGGTGAGTGGTTAGTTTCCAGATACTTGGATTAAACTATGCTTGGCCACCTTCAGAGCCTGTCTCCCATAAACCGCCGAAATATGGACTTTTGGGTGGTATTGGTTTCCATCTTACTCGACCTTCTTGGCACCACTGTTGGTAATTGCTGTGACATATTTCATTTTGATTGCTCGATTATTTCTAAACATTTCTTAGAAAATTCAATTTTATCGAAAATCAACTGTGCTATAGCCCACAAGTTTTTGGGCGGCAAAAATCTAAAATGGTCCGATTACGATGGTTAATACCTCTATCAATAGGTTTCGGGACCTGTTATTGCTGTGACAATTTTCATTTTGATTGCTCGATTATTTCTAAACATTTCTTAGAAAATTCAATTTTATCGAAAATCAACTGTGCTATAGCCCACAAGTTTTTGGGCGGCAAAAATCTAAAATGGTTCGATTACGATGGTTGATACCTCTATCAATAGGTTTCGGGACCTGTAATTGCTGTGACAATTTTCATTTTGATTGCTCGATTATTTCTAAACATTTCTTAGAAAATTCAATTTTATCGAAAATCAACTGTGCTATAGCCCACAAGTTTTTGGGCGGCAAAAATCTAAAATGGTCCGATTACGATGGTTAATACCTCTATCAATAGGTTTCGGGACCTGTAATTGCTGTGACAATTTTCATTTTGATTGCTCGATTATTTCTAAACATTTCTTAGAAAATTCAATTTTATCGAAAATCAACTGTGCTATAGCCCACAAGTTTTTGGGCGGCAAAAATCTAAAATGGTTCGATTACGATGGTTGATACCTCTATCAATAGGTTTCGGGACCTGTAATTGCTGTGACAATTTTCATTTTGATTGCTCGATTATTTCTAAACATTTCTTAGAAAATTCAATTTTATCGAAAATCAACTGTGCTATATAAGTATGTGCTATAAGCCCACAAGTTTTTGGGCGGCAAAAATCTAAAATGGTCCGATTACGATGGTTAATACCTCTATCAATAGGTTTCGGGACCTGTTATTGCTGTGACAATTTTCATTTTGATTGCTCGATTATTTCTAAACATTTCTTAGAAAATTCAATTTTATCGAAAATCAACTGTGCTATATAAGTATGTGCTATAAGCCCACAAGTTTTTGGGCGGCAAAAATCTAAAATGGTCCGATTACGATGGTTAATACCTCTATCAATAGGTTTCGGGACCTGTTATTGCTGTGACAATTTTCATTTTGATTGCTCGATTATTTCTAAACATTTCTTAGAAAATTCAATTTTATCGAAAATCAACTGTGCTATAGCCCACAAGTTTTTGGGCGGCAAAAATCTAAAATGGTTCGATTACGATGGTTAATACCTCAATCAATAGGTTTCGAGACCTGTAATTGCTGTGACAATTTTCATTTCGATTGCTCGATTATTTCTAAACATTTCTTAAAAAATTCAATTTTATCGAAAATCAACTGTGCTATAGCCCACAAGTTTTTGGGCGGCAAAAATCTAAAATGGTCCGATTACGATGGTTAATACCTCTATCAATAGGTTTCGGGACCTGTAATTGCTGTGACAATTTTCATTTTGATTGCTCGATTATTTCTAAACATTTCTTAGAAAATTCAATTTTATCGAAAATCAACTGTGCTATAGCCCACAAGTTTTTGGGCGGCAAAAATCTAAAATGGTCCGATTACGATGGTTATTATTATTATTATTATTGGGGGGGCCATGCGGGCGATCATCCACTTCGCACTGCGACCTAAAAGATCTATTGTGCTGGCCCCTGCTTAATTATCCGTCCAGTCAATATTCAGGTTCTTAATGAACCTGACAATACTGCCTCCCGGTACATGATACATACTATCTGGGCATATTGCTCTCCCTCCTAGATGTTTACTACAGCATGTAGTTCCGCTAGAAAGACGGTAGCATTGGAGCTCAAGGACCTCGAGAGGGTTGTGCCACTCCCGTAAATTCCTACTCCTGCCCCGTATTCGTTTGATTTTACTCTTACGAGTTGCTCGGAATTGCAAATCACCTGTAGGTCACCCAGCTTTACTACAGGAAGGCTAAAAATAAAACTGGAGGGTGCCTGGTATCCAGAGTCCGCATATTTTGGGCTGATTAACCTATCAGCCATTCATCTTTCGGCATATGCTGTTCCACCTTAGATTAGGGTTTTTTGTCAAGGTTTTCTCCTTTAGCGCCGTACTTTGGCCTGTGCCAAATGGCCTAAAATGTGCCAAGTGGCCTTAGTTACCAGTGGTTGCCACGAGGAGGCAGTACGTACACTTGCGAATTGTGAACAGGTTACCCCTTACACAATTGTACCCATCACGCAGCTGCCTAATGACAAGACCAGAACAGCTCACGTGATGCGCACCCTACTGGAAGGTTACGGAGCTGGTAGATTAATCTACTCAACTTTGATCCCCCCCTCCAATAGACGCCAAACCACCGATTATTACGATGGTTACGATGGTTAATACCTCTATCAATAGGTTTCGGGACCTGTAATTGCTGTGACAATTTTCATTTTGATTGCTCGATTATTTCTAAACATTTCTTAGAAAATTCAATTTTATTGAAAATCAACTGTGCTATAGCCCACAAGTTTTTGGGCGGCAAAAATCTAAAATGGTCCGATTACGATGGTTAATACCTCTATCAATAGGTTTCGGGACCTGTAATTGCTGTGACAATTTTCATTTTGATTGCTCGATTATTTCTAAACATTTCTTAAAAAATTCAATTTTATTGAAAATCTACTGTGCTATAGCCCACAAGTTTTTGGGCGGCAAAAATCTAAAATGGTTCGATTACGATGGTTAATACCTCAATCAATAGGTTTCGAGACCTGTAATTGCTGTGACAATTTTCATTTCGATTGCTCGATTATTTCTAAACATTTCTTAGAAAATTCAATTTTATCGAAAATCAACTGTGCTATAGCCCATAAGTTTTTGGGCGGCAAAAATCTAAAATGGTCCGATTACGATGGTTGATACCTCTATCAATAGGTTTCGGGACCTGTAATTGCTGTGACAATTTTCATTTTGATTGCTCGATTATTTCTAAACATTTCTTAGAAAATTCAATTTTATCGAAAATCAACTGTGCTATAGTCCACAAGTTTTTGGGCGGCAAAAATCTAAAATGGTCCGATTACGATGGTTAATACCTCTATCAATAGGTTTCGGGACCTGTAATTGCTGTGACAATTTTCATTTTGATTGCTCGATTATTTCTAAACATTTCTTAGAAAATTCAATTTTATCGAAAATCAACTGTGCTATAGCCCATAAGTTTTTGGGCGGCAAAAATCTAAAATGGTCCGATTACGATGGTTAATACCTCTATCAATAGGTTTCGGGACCTGTAATTGCTGTGACAATTTTCATTTTGATTGCTCGATTATTTCTAAACATTTCTTAGAAAATTCAATTTTATCGAAAATCAACTGTGTTATAGCCCACAAGTTTTTGGGCGGCAAAAATCTAAAATGGTTCGATTACGATGGTTGATACCTCTATCAATAGGTTTCGGGACCTGTAATTGCTGTGACAATTTTCATTTTGATTGCTCGATTATTTCTAAACATTTCTTAGAAAATTCAATTTTATCGAAAATCAACTGTGCTATAGCCCACAAGTTTTTGGGCGGCAAAAATCTAAAATGGTTCGATTACGATGGTTGATACCTCTATCAATAGGTTTCGGGACCTGTAATTGCTGTGACAATTTTCATTTTGATTGCTCGATTATTTCTAAACATTTCTTAGAAAATTCAGTTTTATCGAAAATCAACTGTGCTATAGCCCATAAGTTTTTGGGCGGCAAAAATCTAAAATGGTCCGATTACGATGGTTAATACCTCTATCAATAGGTTTCGGGACCTGTAATTGCTGTGACAATTTTCATTTTGATTGCTCGATTATTTCTAAACATTTCTTAGAAAATTCAATTTTATCGAAAATCAACTGTGTTATAGCCCACAAGTTTTTGGGCGGCAAAAATCTAAAATGGTTCGATTACGATGGTTGATACCTCTATCAATAGGTTTCGGGACCTGTAATTGCTGTGACAATTTTCATTTTGATTGCTCGATTATTTCTAAACATTTCTTAGAAAATTCAATTTTATCGAAAATCAACTGTGCTATAGCCCACAAGTTTTTGGGCGGCAAACATCTAAAATGGTCCGATTACGATGGTTAATACCTCGATCAATAGGTTTCGGGACCTGTAATTGCTGTGACAATTTTCATTTTGATTGCTCGATTATTTCTAAACATTTCTTAGAAAATTCAATTTTATCGAAAATCAACTGTGCTATAGCCCATAAGTTTTTGGGCGGCAAAAATCTAAAATGGTCCGATTACGATGGTTAATACCTCTATCAATAGGTTTCGGGACCTGTAATTGCTGTGACAATTTTAATTTTGATTGCTCGATTATTTCTAAACATTTCTTAGAAAATTCAATTTTATCGAAAATCAACTGTGCTATAGCCCACAAGTTTTTGGACGGCAAACATCTAAAATGGTTCGATTACGATGGTTAATACCTCAATCAATAGGTTTCGAGACCTGTAATTGCTGTGACAATTTTCATTTTGATTGCTCGATTATTTCTAAACATTTCTTAGAAAATTCAATTTTATTGAAAATTATCTGTGCTATAGCCCACAAGTTTTTGGGCGGCAAAAATCTAAAATGGTTCGATTACGATGGTTAATACCTCTATCAATAGGTTTCGGGACCTGTAATTGCTGTGACAATTTTCATTTTGATTGCTCGATTATTTCTAAACATTTCTTAGAAAATTCAATTTTATCGAAAATCAACTGTGCTATAGCCCACAAGTTTTTGGGCGGCAAAAATCTAAAATGGTCCGATTACGATGGTTAATACCTCAATCAATAGGTTTCGAGACCTGTAATTGCTGTGACAATTTTCATTTTGATTGCTCGATTATTTCTAAACATTTCTTAGAAAATTCAATTTTATTGAAAATTATCTGTGCTATAGCCCACAAGTTTTTGGGCGGCAAAAATCTAAAATGGTTCGATTACGATGGTTAATACCTCTATCAATAGGTTTCGGGACCTGTAATTGCTGTGACAATTTTCATTTTGATTGCTCGATTATTTCTAAACATTTCTTAGAAAATTCAATTTTATCGAAAATCAACTGTGCTATAGCCCACAAGTTTTTGGGCGGCAAAAATCTAAAATGGTTCGATTACGATGGTTGATACCTCTATCAATAGGTTTCGGGACCTGTAATTGCTGTGACAATTTTCATTTTGATTGCTCGATTATTTCTAAACATTTCTTAGAAAATTCAATTTTATCGAAAATCAACTGTGCTATAGCCCACAAGTTTTTGGGCGGCAAAAATCTAAAATGGTCCGATTACGATGGTTAATACCTCTATCAATAGGTTTCGGGACCTGTAATTGCTGTGACAATTTTCATTTTGATTGCTCGATTATTTCTAAACATTTCTTAGAAAATTCAATTTTATCGAAAATCAACTGTGCTATAGCCCACAAGTTTTTGGGCGGCAAAAATCTAAAATGGTCCGATTACGATGGTTAATACCTCTATCAATAGGTTTCGGAACCTGTTATTGCTGTGACAATTTTCATTTTGATTGCTCGATTATTTCTAAACATTTCTTAGAAAATTCAATTTTATCGAAAATCAACTGTGCTATAGCCCACAAGTTTTTGGGCGGCAAAAATCTAAAATGGTTCGATTACGATGGTTGATACCACTATAAATATTTTTCGGGACCTGTAATTGCTGTGACAATTTTCATTTTGATTGCTCGATTATTTCTAAACATTTCTTAGAAAATTCAATTTTATCGAAAATCAACTGTGCTATAGCCCACAAGTTTTTGGGCGGCAAAAATCTAAAATGGTCCGATTACGATGGTTAATACCTCTATCAATAGGTTTCGGGACCTGTAATTGCTGTGACAATTTTCATTTTGATTGCTCGATTATTTCTAAACATTTCTTAGAAAATTCAATTTTATCGAAAATCAACTGTGTTATAGCCCACAAGTTTTTGGGCGGCAAAAATCTAAAATGGTCCGATTACGATGGTTAATACCTCTATAAATAGGTTTCGGGACTTGTAATTGCTGTGACAATTTTCATTTTGATTGCTCGATTATTTCTAAACATTTCTTAGAAAATTTAATTTTATTGAAAATTAACTGTGCTATAGCCCACAAGTTTTTGGGCGGCAAAAATCTAAAATGGTTCGATTACGATGGTTAATACCTCTATCAATAGGTTTCGGGACCTGTAATTGCTGTGACAATTTTCATTTTGATTGCTCGATTATTTCTAAACATTTCTTAGAAAATTCAATTTTATTGAAAATTAACTGTGCTATAGCCCACAAGTTTTTGGGCGGCAAAAATCTAAAATGGTTCGATTACGATGGTTGATACCTCTATCAATAGGTTTCGGGACCTGTAATTGCTGTGACAATTTTCATTTTGATTGCTCGATTATTTCTAAACATTTCTTAGAAAATTCAATTTTATCGAAAATCAACTGTGCTATAGCCCACAAGTTTTAGGGCGGCAAAATCTAAAATGGTCCGATTACGATGGTTAAACCTCTATCAATAGGTTTCGGGACCTGTTATTGCTGTGACAATTTTCATTTTGATTGCTCGATTATTTCTAAACATTTCTTAGAAAATTCAATTTTATTGAAAATCAACTGTGCTATAGCCCACAAGTTTTTGGGCGGCAAAAATCTAAAATGGTTCGATTACGATGGTTGATACCTCTATCAATAGGTTTCGGGACCTGTTATTGCTGTGACAATTTTCATTTTGATTGCTCGATTATTTCTAAACATTTCTTAGAAAATTCAATTTTATCGAAAATCAACTGTGCTATAGCCCACCTTGATGTCCTTGAGACCGGAAAATGTCGTATAATTAACGGAGCTCAGACTTTGCACCGACAAGTCACGGTTTCTTCAGAATCGTTGTCTACTAATGGCTAGCAGTGCTTGTGATGCAACGTGTAAGTTTTTCACTTGTAAATAAACCATTAGCATATTAATAAAAGGAGTAGACTTGGGTAAGAGGAGTTGGTGTTTTGAATCGAAAGAAGGAAGCGAATTGTGGATTCGACTTCCTACGCATAGTAGACAGTGAACGTCCAGAAATGGACTTACAGAGGGTAGACGACGAATTTCGGAGAAATTCTTTGTTTTTCTGAATATTCTTCACGAGTGCTAGCAGGGTGCTATCTAATTCATCCGCAGTTAATGGTTTCTTATTTTTGACAGACTGACATTTAGAACAATTGAAGATGAAGCGAACATGATTCCTGGCACATGTGTTCCATGTATATGACGGAGCTGATATCCAGGACAGTACTATTGTTAATGTCCAGTAGAATACATTTTATGGTGTGCAAGGAATTATGCTAGATAAACGTAGAACTAATTCAGTCAAATGGCAAAATGAATGGCAGTTGATTCAAATGGCAAAATGATTCGAGATATTAGTAAATTGTTTAAATCAGCTACATATTATCGAAATTTCAACCATTGCGATTGGTATTCTGTTGGAAGGAATTCATTCCAATGAGATTTTAGTTTCCACAGGTACTGGATGAAAATTTTGCCTAAAATAATTACTGGCTGAAAAATCAAACCTAGAGTTTGAAGTAGGATTCTACATGCTACAGGTAAACCGTACTTGTCTAGTACGTGTATTACGTCAGTAGCCAATGTGACTTGACATTGTGATTTGATTCATGTATTTAATTCAGTTGTAATAATAGAGTCAACAGCTGCATGAAAGATGTTTAATACAGCTAGCTGACTAATTACACCATCAAACAGTGTAATATGTTGTGTTTTGGCATAGTGTAATAACGAACAAATTTTAACAGTAGTGTGGTCCCAACCTATTTTCACCAATGACCTATTTCTATTGAAAGCTGTGCCCGTTAAGCTATTCCTCAAATCGTGAAATTTCTTTATGTCTACTAACTGTTTCATAAAATCCAATTCGTTTAGTAAGATTTTCGTCGCTTAGTTTAGGTTTCAAATTTGCTCTAGCTTCGTTTTTTCCTCGACTAATCTCAACTAACAACGCAGCTTTGAATTTATGATTTTTTCCCTCAAAAGTTGCTCGGGAATTGGTTTATGATTCATTTTTGTCTAATTCTTCTAATACCGCTTGGTTAGTCTCAAAATTTTGCAAATAGTTTTTTAATGAATTTAAATATAAGTCTACTTCAAAATCTTTCTACTGCCGTTGGTAACCGAAATAACATCTATATTTCGATTTATTTTTCGTAATTTAGAATCCCGGAACGGTTTTTATTTAACAGAGAATAACAACTGCACTAAAATGTCTAACCAATACAACGGTTTTTAGGATGGCAAAAATTCATTGCACTAAAATGTTTTAACACCGATAAATGAAATCAAAAGTGTAATAAAAAATGAAAATGGTTTTTAGTTAGTGATACTGCTGAGTTTAAAAAATAATTCTCTTCAGATCAATTATTTTTGGAAATTTCTTATATTCCAAATCTGCGATACTGGTTCACAAACTGCAACAGTTATACCAATATGTATAGATAACGTTAAAGCGATCACGTCGGGGTCACCCATAATATTTAAGTTTTATTTATAAATTTAAGTTTATTCTATGTAAATTATTGCCGATACAGCGAAAAATATTTACAACCAGAAGTTCAAATAACAATACATTAAAATTGCAGAAACATTTCTAGTTATAATCGTGTTACTTACGTGACACGACTTTCGTCCAATTCTAATAGTCAAATCACGTCATTTTTCAGACAATCGTGCCGTAACATCATGTTTTATGACTATAGTCATGTCACATCATTTTCCTATTCTCTTAGTCGTTTGTTACGTCTAAAAAGTCAGTTTAAACGACAGATGTCACTTACACTCCAATATTACCATTTCGTGACATTTCAATTGGCATGACTAAAGTCGTGTCATATCACTTGAATTTGATATTCATGAATCATGAAGGTGAACGAAGTGACACGACTGAAACTAGAAGTATGTATATCAGGCAAATTAGAAATAAAATCATTTTGTCAAAAGAATATTTGGATTATTTATTTAAACAACAACATCCATAGAATTACTCAAAAAACCACATTTTAAGCGTCCTTCCATTTTGTGGCATTTGTCTGTCACTTGCAAAAATCAAATGACATCTAGCGCATAAAGTGACTGTAGACATAACAAACGACTAAGGGGATCGAAAAATTGACGTGACGTGACTTTAGACATGAAAAATGACGTGACACGACTGTGTATGATAATTAAATTTCGTAAGTGATAGATGATTACAATTAAATGGAAGGACGCTAATTTTGTTCTAACATTTTGTAACTGAGTAATTTTGAACATTTGTTTAAATATGGTGTTGTAGAAATAATTAATATGTAATATTGTTTTACAAAGTTTTTACTTGGATCAACTTGAAGAGTATCTCCATTTTTATGCTACACACGAATATGGGAATTGGGTTGACAGCTCCCTGAAATTCGGCTCCCTCGGAGCATCCAATAATATCAAAAATTACAACTTATGTAGATTTAAAACAAAAACCGATCTACCTGAATCTTTATTAGAAATTGTAATGAGACCTCAATGTTTTGTATTTTTTTTTTTTGTTGTTTAACTTTTGGCATGAAGTTTGATTTTTCCAAATTACACAAAAATAAACCAATTAATTTTTATTTTACACGCAGATTAAAAACTAAATTGTTTTATTCACAAAATTAAAAAATTTTAAGTTTCAAAATTTGTAGTTTTGATTTTGATTTTTCAAATTTTTCTAAAACAAAACCAAATTATTTAATTTTCTTTAATCAAAATTTTTTTTTTTTTACCTAAACATATTAAAACATACATACTTAATTGGCTGCAATTTACATATTTAATAAACATACATAAATTTTGAAAAAAAAAAAATGCAAGATTGCACGTGCTCGACACATTACAACCCTGCCTAGAGTCCTTTGGTGGACGTAAGATTGTGTCACCTATGTGTAGGGAAAGGTATTTATTTTTATTGTTGTTTAAGTTAAATAATAAATGTTTTCTTTTTTAAAACCAAAGGTAATTTTATTGAATGATCTCTCTATAAACATAATAATGCTTTCAAATAAATCATAACGCTTAAATAACGTAAATTGTTCAAGCTATCTCCAATTGCTTTAGGCTATTCAATTCATTTCATACTAACACATTTCAAATAGTTCTGGCAGTATGGTCAAAACAATTTAACTAAATGGAATTTTCACTTCATAGATTTCTGGTGTCATTCCTCGTCGATGCGCGTGGCGGTGCCATGAGAGGATGTCGTCACAGTGGAGTACGCGTTATTGTACCACCACAATCGGCGGCCCAACCCACTCGAATTACATGCCGTTACGTAAAACCTCAACGCACCCCAAATCCACCACCACTAATGGAAGGTGAAGCATTGGTTAGTCGTATCCTGGAGCTTGGACCAATCGCGGCTAAATTTTTAGGGTAAGAAAATACAGTTAAACATAATAAATTTTCCATTCTCTAACCAATTTACATTACCAAATATTATAGCCCTGTCATCTTAGAAGTTCCACACTTTGCATCGCTCCGCGATAAGGAACGTGAAATTGTAATATTGCGCTCGGATAATGGTGAAACATGGCGTGAACATACATTATTCGATAGTGACGAAGCCATTCAGCATGTTCTAAATAACAGTTTTGAGGGTGATGAATTATATCAGTTGGAAGATTTGCACACAAATCGAATTACCCGTATTGTAACACATGATTTTCCCCATTTCTTTGCCGTAATTTCACGTATTCGCCAAGAAATTCATTGTATTGGGCCAGAAGGTGGTACTGTTTCATCAATTGCTGTACCTCAAGTGCAAGCGATATTCCCAGCTAATGCATTAACCAAACGAATTAAAGTGGGCTTACAAGCACAACCAATCGATTCTAATACAGCCGCAAAATTACTTGGTCGTGGTGTAGCCGTATCGCCAGTTGTAACTGTAGAGCCACGAAGAAGAAAATTCCACAAGGCAATCACCTTAAGTATGCCGGCGCCCAAAGCCCATACTCAAGGTATGATCAACCAATATTCTGGATCAGAAAATGCACCAACTTTACGATTACTTTGTTCGATAACTGGTGGACAATCACGTGCTGTTTGGGAAGATGTCACCGGTTCAACACCACTCACATTTGTTAAGGATTGTGTCTCATTCACAACCACCGTGTCAGCCAGATTTTGGTTAATGGACTGTATCAATATTTCTGAAGCATCCAAAATGGCAACCGATTTATACGTTTACAATGCCCAAGTACCATTCATGGTAAAGTTTGTTGTGTTCGCCAAACGGATCGATGCCAATGAAGCTAAGTTAAGTGTATTCTGTATGACCGACGACAAAGAAGATAAAACTCTCGAGCAACAGGAACACTTCTCCGAAGTGGCAAAGAGTCGCGATGTTGAAGTGCTCGAAGGTAAAACCATTTATCTAGAATTTGCTGGCAATTTAATTCCAATTCTTAAATCTGGAGATCAGTTGAATATGCAATTTAATGCCTTCAAGGAAAATCGTTTGGCATTTACCGTGCGTGTAAAAGATCAAGATGATTCGATTGGACGACTTTTATTTATGAATGATCCAAAAGTTGCAAAGGGCGATCCAGCCCAATCACCAATTTGTACGCTAAATATTTCCTTACCGGAGAAAGTGATTGATGATGACATTAGCCTCGAATACGACCAGAGAAGCATGGAGAAAAATTATCGAGTATTTTTCGACAAAAATCTTTACAGCTCTAAAGTGAACGAAATACAACGAGGTGATATTCGACTCTCAGACATTTGTAATCTATTGGGACCCGATTGGGAAAAACTAGCAAAAGAACTCGAAATTGATGATACTGATGTAGAACTTATCAAAGCTGAATATCCAAACAAAGAATCACAACAAGCAATGATTATGCTTCGTTTGTGGTTACGTCGTAGTGGTAAACAAGCAACTGGTAATAATTTGGAGCAAGCACTTCATCGTATAAAACGATCAGATATTGTTGATAAATGTATCTTCAATTTGGAGCTGGTCACTGATGAAATGGAAAAGGCAGTAGCCAAAATGCAATTAGACCAATCTGGATTTGACAATTTAAAAGAGGAACTTGGACCATCACGTGAAACATCATTACATCGCAATACAAAAATTGATCCAGCTTATTGTAATGACTTGGCCGAAAAACTAGAAAACCATATTCAACAAATTGAAACAGAAACGTCTATTCCTAATGGTCATGATACATCAGAATCTCTTGAAAATGATCATCGCGATGAAGAATTGAAAAAAATACGTGACGAAAGTGCAATTTTAGGAATTTCATCTAAAGTCGGTATTGATAATGCAACACCGCCACCAAGTCCCGCCGAATTTGAGGTACAAAAATCAAATTTGAAACAAAACGGATCGCCCCAATTATCGAAGCAATCGTCAGAAGATAGCAAAGTTCCGCCAACGGCGGAACAAGAACATGATTTCCATCATTTAAGTCAACAAACGATTACAGATAATTCACAAATTCAAGACGATACTACCGAGTATGATGCAGATGAAGATATTGGGCGGTCAGCTGACGAGCACGGTACCAAAATACCGGTAGCAAATAAAACATCAACCCCAATAAAAATAAAAACAATTAAAAAACATTCAAAAGTTAATGTAGAACTAAAAAAACAACCACCAGTTACACGGCCGGCTGTTGGAGATATAGACTGGGACGTCAAATCGTCTGACATCGAAAATTCAACGACATCAACGACATCGTTCCCCGACACCCAATTAAGTCAACAAAATAATGAACCAAACGAAATCTCCAGTTTAGCTTTAGAGGATATTACGTCACAAGCCAATACATCATCTGATCCTACGATTATAGTTAGTAGCGATGATACAGGCGACGAAGATATTCCAAACACCGAAATTAATTTACACGAGTATCAGGATGGTGAAAATATGGATGACTATGTAAAGCAGGAAATTGAAAAGGAGCTACAAAAAATTCGTGATCAAAATCCTAATGCAGTTGTAGAATCAGTGATAGTAAAGGAGATGGTATCAAATGTAAAAACAGAAACGTTACGTGAAATTAATCCGGATGGTTCAGAAATAATTACAATTATCACAGAAACGCAAAAGCCTAATGGTGACATATCAGTAGATACTCATGTGCTAACCCAGTCCCCAGCAAAATCAGAAAACTTAGGAGCCCAAGGAAATAGTGACCAATCAGATCAATCGATTGTGCCCAATTTAAAGGCGGCACGAACATTTGAATCATCAAGTGGTAGTGATGTTGCATTACACGAACCGGGTGCAGAACTAAGTGAAGACGAAACAGGTAAATTAAATTCGATTTCGACACAAAACAAAAATTTATCTTACTTTTACTTTTTTTTTTGTCTACCACTTACAGATTTTTACCAAAACAACGAACAACCAATCACAACAACATACACGGAAACAACTGAGGTGGCCGTTAGTCCAGATTCAAAAGAAAGTGTAAAAACAACTATTACAACGACAACACAACAACTAACCAGTGATCAAATACCAAGTGAAATAATCCAAGAGATGGGCAATCATCAAGATTGTGAATTAAGGGAATCCTTACAAAGCATAGTCAACACATTTGTGAACGAAGAAAGGAAAAACTATTAAATATTAAATATGTAAAACAAAATCTAATCTAATTTCTAATTTATTTAAGTGTCTTCTTGTTTTCTATACATATTTTAAAAAAAATACAAAAGCGATCGGTTTAATACGTTGTCTCGATCGATATACATATATGCAGAACAACTATATATACATTATTATAAATAATAATCTCTCTAATTTTAAATCGTGCTCTTAACTATTTTACAAAACGTTTTTTTTTTTTCTACAAAAATACGAAACATGCACAAAATTAACATGCACAACGAGTTTTCTAAATTTATTGATTATCTTTAATTGAAGAACTAAAACTATTTTAAAGTCACAAAAAAATCGATTCATCTTTACTCTTTATGTTCCTTTTGTGTAAAAACAAAAACAACAAATTAATTTATTATATAATAAAATATTTGTTGAATTTCAATAAAATGTAGTTTATAAAAAAAATTATTTTTGATTCAGCAAATTGCTCAAAAAAATAAAGAAAAAAAAATTTAAATTGTTTGGAATGAGCAACAAGAAAAATTTAATTAAATTATTAGAAAAAAAAAATTAATTAAAAGTATATTTAATTATGTTAAAAATTTAAAAAGATATTTACATACATACATTATATTAATATTATATACACGTAACTATTTACAAATACAAACAAAAAATGTGTTTTTTCATTTTTGTTCGCGGTAATATCAACAACAAAAAAAAAACAACAACAAAAAAAACTAAATTAGCCAAGAAAGTGTGTCGCCAATTTGTGGTTGTTTATTCTGCCAAAAATAATTAACAATTCTCCCCTTTTCGTGTCTTCCAAAAATTTGCGAAATATTTTAGAATTTTTAGAATTTCTGTTTATTTATTAATGAATCAGTTTTAAAAATTAAAGTTAATTTTAGATATTGATTGCATCACAAAAATTCAAAATCAAAAATCTTTTTACAACCACAAAATTATGCAAAAAACGCTTATGTAGCCGCTTTTAAATGTTAACACTCAAGTGGTGATGTGATGATCACCGTCATATGTTAAATGGAAAATCCATAATATTCAAAATAACATCGGTTTTTGTTTAGTGTACCAATCTAAGTATAATTTATGTTTTCAATTTTAATTGCATGCACATTATTTTTAAATATTTTTAATTTTTATTTTTATTTTTATTTTTTTTTTTTTTTTTTTGTATTTTAAAACCGTACTAACTATTATAATTAATTATAAATATTTAAAATAAAAAAATTATTTTTATTTTTTGATGTAAAATTTAATGTAAAAAAAGAAAATAAATAAATTGCAAATAATGAAAAAAGAAGATCATAATTAAAATATTTAGAATATTCAATATGCTATTGTTAAAAATTATATCTGTGTTTTTAATTTTATTTCATCCTGCCTTGATATTTAGAGAACCTTTTTACTCGAGACATATGTATGTAGTTCGTCTAACACCCTTATTCCCTTGGTCGTGTCACTTCATTCGACGTGATAATTGTCGCGTCACTTCAACTTTAAATTGGTATTCTCTTAGTCGATCGAAGTGATAATATAAGAGAATGCGACGTAAAAGAATGTTCGTCACTTCAAACGACGATTGTCGCATCGATCGACTAAGATATTACCAAAATTTGATTGTCGGTACAAGTGACAAGTGACACGACTAAGGGAATAGGGGTGTAAATCTTCTCTTCGTTAATATGAAGAAATTTTTTGAAGTCTGGCAGAAAATATTTTTCTTTAGTTTCACCATCAATTTTTTTGAGCAATATCCAATCAGCAACCCTTACTAAGGAAGAATAACATAATACCAGAGTTTAAAACGGGATGACATTTCGCTCTTCGCTCATCATGTTTTTCAAGAGCGATAATAAAAAATATTAAAAAACTCTTCATAACGAACGATATTGTAAAAAAAAAAAAAATATTGCTCTGAAAAACAAGAGCATTATTTTTATTATAATGCTGAAAACAGATGAGCAGAATTTCTGCTAGCAGCGCTGCCGGCAGAATTTCAGGTGAAATACATGAGCGTCTTTTTTTGACAAGCAGATTTTTTTTTTATTTCTATTTTGATTTGTCAAAGTGTTTGGATGTGTTTTATGAGCGATTTTTTTTTTTTAAATGAATTCATTAATTAAATTTGATTATTTTAATAAAATGCTAATGATTTATTTGTGCTATTGTTCATTCTTAAAAGTTGTAAAGTTGTGCGAGAAGCATAAAACGAAAAATAGGCGAATGTGGACTCGGCCAATTTTTACGGAGAATGAAAGGGAGCTGCACGGCTTTTTTTCTCAAATTTTTCTTGTGGTTAAAGAAAAAGATGAGGAGCAATTTAGAAAAGCGACCCGTATGGGCATACCACAGTTTAAAATTTTAAATAATTTGTTAAGCCCATACCTGAAAAAAGAAAATGTTGTTCGAAATTCGATTGATCCAGAATGCCGATTGGTTATAACATTAGTGTAAGTATATATTTTTAAAATAAACATTTAGTTATGTAAAACATTGTGAAGTCAATTATAAATATGTGTATTTAATTTCAGATATTTGGCACATGGTGCAGCCTGGCAGGTGTTGGCGTGGTCTTTCAGAATAGGTGTGTCAACTATCCGAGAAATTATATTAGAAGTCTGTGAGGTAATTTGGGACCAATTGCGCGACATTTACTTGTCGCCTCCTACAGAGCAGGAGTGGCAGAAAACAGCTAAAGATTTTTATAAAAACACCAAAATGCCAAACGTAGTTGGAGCAATCGACGGCAAACATATTGCTATCAAATGCCCACCACACGGTGGCTCGTTGTATTACAATTACAAAAAATACAACAGTATCGTGCTAATGGCTGTATGCGACAGCAATTATTTGTTTTCGGCTGTTGATATCGGAGCATATGGCAGCCAAAGTGATGGTGGAATTCTGGAAAAAAGTGCATTTGGCGAACAAATTTTAAAGGGCACTATCAACATTCCAAAAGCAATGATATTGCCAAATACAAATGAGGAATTCCCGTGTTATTTCATCGGGGATGCAGCTTTCCCATTACGAAAAAATTTGATGCGACCTTATCCTGGGCGGCTTCTTCCAAAGGACAAGGAAGTCTATAACAAAAAATTATCCTCAGCTAGGGTTAAAATAGAAAATACGTTTGGCATTTTGACTGCAAAATTTCGAGTACTTACAAATTCGCTAAACGTGTTTCCAGAGAACGCCGAAAAAATTGTTCGAGCAACAGTAGTGCTCCATAATTTTATCAAACTACACGATTCCTCGAACTATATTTCTAATAACTTTGTCGACCATTTTAATAATGAAGGAGATCTAATAGAAGGCAGTTGGCGACAAGAAGTCAACCCTTTGCCACAATATAAATTTGCGACGCGATTTAATTCAACAAGGGATGCATTTTCAAAAAGAGATCATTTAAAGGATTATCTTAATAATGTACGTAATTCAGAAAATATGTAAATAAAACATTTTTTTTAAAACAAAAACAGTTTAATTAATTAATTTATTTATCATGATATAAATTTTGTGTCAATACACTAAGGACGTCCATTTGCAGCTGTGCAAATCTCATTGGAGACATATTTGCCTGGTCTACTTGGGCAGCGATTCCTTTAAAAAAAATTTGGGCTGGGGATTCCGGCGGCTGTGGAACTGCAAACGTGGTTTTGGCTAAAGAAATAATTTCAACCATTTCTTTAGTTGCCGATTCTAACGCAGAATCCACTTTATTCATTTTATTTGAATTTGGCGTTCTTGACGTGGACGTTCCTACTGACGAACATTCGCTAGCTTGGGTATCGTTATTAGAATTGTCCCCGAAATTTAAAAATTCGACGTCTTCCATAAAAACTTCTTCTTCATCGTCCACCTTTGTATAATTTCCCGCGGTTCTACAAATATACAATGAAGGATAAAAAGATAAATAATAGATTTTGGAATAAAATTGTTTAGATTTTACCTTTCATTTGCACTATCCACATCCTTTAAAAACATTAACGGTTTCAGCCGCTTCCACTCTTTTTTGGGGCTGGTTGCTTTACTTCCCGAACTTAGATTTTCCTTTTTAATTTCTCGTTGAAATTTGTCCCGCAATGTTTTCCAGCGTTGTTTCACCTTTTCAACTAAAAATAAAAATTGTATTTATACATAATAAGTATTTATAAGGATTTGGTTACTTATGCCAAATTAGATTTACCAGAAAACAGCAATAAAAGTTGATTAAATCAAAAAATAACATGGTATTATTGTTTTTTGCCACTTTTTGGCAAGTTTTTCTTCCATTTTGAGAAATGTCATAATATTTTGAAATAACAAAAAAAAAAGCAAAAAAAAAAGAAAATAATAGCATGAACACAGTTACGATTCTTATTTTTTTTTTTTTATGTAGTGTCAGCCTGTTCTGCGGCAGAAAAATTAGAAATAGAGACACAAAGCAGAATTCTGCTCGGAAAGCAGAATTCATGTATTTCATGCCGTATAAACGTGTGTATTCTAATTTTTCTGCTTGCAGAATTCTGCCCATCTGTTTCCACCATAAGGGTCTTGCTCTTCCGCTATTGCGTTTGTATTATCACATTTTGTGTGTTTGTTATTGAGCTGTATTGAACTCTTGTTATTACCGTTAACGGTTGTTGGAAAATTTGTAACGATTTCCCTAAATGTGAGCGTTGTTTTTTTTTTTTTCTCTGTGTAATGTTTCAGGAATTATATTTTGACCTACCGCTTATATGTAGGTATAAACAATTATTTTTCAGACTTACCTACATTGTACTTAATTACACGGACAAGAATTGATTTGTGCTTACGGGATATGGATTTTGGTGTTGGTGACATGGTTGGAAAAGAGGAAAAAATTGGTCATTAAGTGAGTTAATTTTGGACTGGAAGATGAATAACATCAAAGAAAGAAATAAAAAAATTGGAAAACAACGAAAAAACTTAAAATAAATGGTTATAATTTTGATAATAATTTTTGTTAAAATGAATTTAAAAATAAATAACAAAAAAACGAAAAATAACCTATCTATTGTAATATAAACTTAGTTCTTTGTAAATAAAAAAATTGTTAAAAGAATAAGTGTAAAGTTTTTTTTATCATTAAAATTAAAATTGAATCACTGTAGTACTGAACATTACCTGTATATATACTACAAATAAAGATTTTGGATGTTATATTGAAAAATAAAATTAAAAATATTTGTGCCCCATATTTGTATGTATCATAACGATAATAAAATAAGTGAATTCGTTAATGAGACTAAACCCAATAAATAATAAAACAATATTTGACTTTTATTGTGCTGTGATTTTTTTTTATATATGGGCATCCATGTTACGCTGGCCACCAAAGTTACGGTGATTGCACAGCTAATTGATATATGATAAAAAAAAAAAAGAGAAACAAATACCGCTATTTCGAGAAAATTCGAAAATTAATGGAATAAATTAATAAAACAAAAAAAGTGAAGGAATCAGCTGTGCTCCATGGTAATTCATTGGGGTAACGAAGAGAGAACAGCTTAAGCGCAGCGTTCAGTGGTTATCCATACCAAATATTTCAGCGGTCAAGGGGGAAGCAGAGCGTATACAGGGGCATACAGCGGAACACATCAAATCTGTAAGGTATCGCATGTTGCTAAAGTATAGGTAATCATTTTTTTTTATTTAACGCACCTTTGGTGTTATTTAACCTTTAAAGTTTTTTTTGTCCGAATTTTCTGATCGGTGTACGTTTTAACTTTCCTAAAGTGTTAACAATGGAAAAGTCATTCATTCGTTAATGGGCAGTAACTAGCAAATATGTGGTAAAGTTGTTTTATTCATGATGGGGTAATGGATGCAGTGGCGTACGTATGATCGAATTGTTTTTGTTTTTCCATGACAGTAGAGTAGTTTTGTTTTTTTGCCTTGAAACAAGCCACTATAGCACACGAATTTTATTTTGTATCATGGCTGACGTAACATGTGGGTTAACGGGACCTTCCCAAGCCGACAGGTAGTTATCCGGAACAGTGTGCGACCACATGTGAGGTCAAAACCTTAGCCATGCGGTTACAAATTTCACTTTCCAACGGGTTGTGGTGGACTGTGTTTATAGCAAATCTAGTAGCGGAAGGCTCAACTAGTTTTTGGAAAAAGCAAGCGGAAAGTTATTTTGTTTTTTTTTTCTGTGGAAGTAAGAAGGGGTTGGCCACATTATCTCGCAATACAAAATCTATTACAAAATCTCGCATTACAAAATCTCTTTCGCATTTCAAAATCTCGCATTACAAAATCTCGCATTACAAAATCACCTAGCATAAACTTTTTCCCGTAATTACAAAATCACCTAGCATAAACTTTTTCCCGTAAATATATGAAATCGCGCGATTTCATATATTTACGGGAAAAAGTTTATGCGACATGATTTTGTAATGCGAGCAAATGTTTAGAGTCATAACTAATGCAAAGTAAAATTTTACAAAACCAAGTAACAGGCAGTCTGTTACTAAAATAAGTACAATTTGTTTATTGATTATTGTCGCTATATCAATTAGTATTCGGGTTGGCTACATTATCTCGCAATACAAAATCTATTTTATCAATTAGTATTCAAATACAAAACTATTAAATCAGTTAACAAGTATAAATATATATATATATATATATATATATATATATATATATATATATATATATATATATATATATATATATATAGTTATTTTATCTTTTATTCTGTGCGAATCACAAATCACAATATAATTTCTTATAATTAAAACAGATCTCGAATAATACATACATATATTATCATGAATATCGACACGGTCAAGTCTACCAAAGGCAATGATAAATTATTTATTAACGGATAATGTGATCATTTAAGTAAAAAAACAAAATTCACATTCAATTGGGTTTGCGCCAAGCAAAAAAGTTATATGTGTAAGTCGCGTTGTAACTCACGTTGTGCAGAATAAACACGAAATTTTAAAACCACCATCAGTGCATTCTCATGAACCATTGGAATCGGATAAAGTTGTAGCTGAAACTAACAGCGCCCTTAAATTCCAAGCAAAAAATTTTGATCAGCCATTATCGATTATAATGAGAGGTTCTATTATCAACACTTCCTGCGACTCCCGCATTTATCTTCCAACAGCAAAAGCTCAATGAATTAAAGTTCAACGCGCCCGCTTTAACAACATTAAAGAACCTGAAAACTTTGCAGATATTAACATTCCCGACCACATTCGATATGTTGAAGGAGAATTATTTGTTTTCACCGAAGGACAGCTTGATGGCGAAAAAATTATTTTGTTGGGAACGATTTCTTCGCTAAAGCTCCTCGCTGAATCCAGTTTTTGGATTATGGATGGTACTTTTGACGTGTACCATCCATAATGCGACAGCTATTTTCAATACATGAACGTATTGATGTATTGATGGAGAAATATTACCATTGGTATTTTGCTTAGTGAGCAAAAAAAGTAGAAAAGTATATGACCAATTGTTTTTCAATTTAAAAAAAATTTGCTTGAAAAATGAAATTCATTTAAATCCGACGAGAATAATTTGCGATTTCGGAAAACAATAGTATCGTCAGCATCATATTTTTTTCCGGAAACCGGTTTTAAGGGATGTTTATTTCATTTCGGCCAAATTATTTGGCGGCAGATCCAAAAAGAAAGGTTAATACACAAGTATGGGAACATCGAATCTTTTTCAATGTAAATTAGAATGATAAAAAGCCTAGCTTTTGTGCCAGACCATGAAGTTGCTACGTATTATGCCAGTTTGTCCAATTAGTTTTATGACACAGATGTCAAAAGAATTGGATTCTGGTCTCGAACGCAAAATAGTGTGGAGGCCTGGTACCGTCGTTTAAAAGTTGTGGTCGGTCAACGGCACGCGGGTGTTTATAAAATAATAGAGAATCTAGCTAAGGAAACGATTTTGCCAAAGTTTAGAATTGAACAACTTAAATCTGGTGTCCAGTTTCCCAAAAAACGAAAGCAAATTAACAAGAATAAAAAAATACAAAGAATATTAAAGAAAAAGGCTAGACTCACTCCAATAGAATTTTTAAAAAATATTGCGTATAATATAATAATTAATTAATTATTTTAATTTTCTGTCACTTTTAGTTTTTAAATGTTACTTTTGAATTTTTAAAGATAATTGCATATAATAAAATGATTTAATATTAATTTTCCGTCATTAATATTTTTGGATTTGCAAGATTTTGTAATAAGAGGTTTTGTAATTTGAGATTTTATAATGCGAGATTATGTAATACGAGATTTTGTAATGCAAGATTTTGGAGTGCTCCCAGTAAGAAGTCGTGCTGCTAAAATCGAGTTACAAAAATCAGTGCGAGTAAAAATCGAGATACCAAAATAAGTGATACAAAAAAAAACAGATACAAGTGGTTAAAGCTGCGGCAAAAGGGATTTTTCATCATCTGATTACGATCGGTGATGAAGATGAACACATCTATGACTCCCTGTTGAGAGTGCGGAATCGATAGGCCGACCCACCTTTCATGTCAGCACTATAGGTTGTCATGAAGCAATGCAATGTGCAGGTGGTTTATACCCCTATTATGATTCTCACCTCACCTCACTAAACGTCAAAAATGTGACTTGAAGTCACCGCTTTGAAATTTTGGTATTATCGTTCTCGCGGTGAGTCTAGTTGAGGTGAGTATAATGTCAAAAATCCTCACCTACAATTTTTTGGTGAGTTCATAGTTTTTTGGTTTTTTGTAACAGAATTAACTAAAAATGGAAAGCAAGAGCGCGTAAGTATTTTTTGGAGATATAATTATTTATTGTTTTGCATGGAATTAATTTATATTTTTTATTGATTGATTGATTGCGATGTACGATCAAGCATTAAGCAAGTCTCCCGTATTATAAATGCGAATACCACACCACTATACCCATGTTACACAACACGACACCATTCTTCATGAAGCCAAACCCCGCAAAGAAAGGCGCCACATCGATAACCACATAAGTCTAATATAGTTGTGATATCCGCCCCTGGCCAGGCCGCCGTCGTACACCTTTTTACATATAAACAAGATCGAGGGATGGGAAAGGAATGTTAGCAACAAAGACTCAACCCGGTTCCAGACACCTAAGTAGTTGATAGTTAGTAAATTTGTTAGTAATATATTTTTTTAGTAATTTATTTAGCACAAGACAATACAATTTTAAGTTCATCTCTACTGCTCCCAACCTGTAAAGAAGACACAAAATGACAACACAAGTTTCCTGGTACCGCAAACTCTTTTTTTTCTGAAAAGCTGTAAACAACTATTATTATTCCCCTCCACCATTTTTTCCATCGTCGGTTGTGAGAGGGGGGCGAGATTTCGTTCCATCATCATGTTTCCATGCGGTCACCCAAATTTGTACTAACTGTAGGTAGTGTTGCTTGACGTTGTTGTTGAAATCGTTGCGTCTCTGCTGTCCCTGCTACTCGCCCCCCTTCAAATTATATCAAACCAGATGAATCAAAAATCGCGGTAGTACAAAATTTTTCGGTTTCTCAATGTACAACAGATATTAAATCGTTCTTAGGTTTCGCTGAATATTATCGTCGGTTTATTCCCTATTTCGCTGGCTTTGCTAAGCCCTAACCGAATTTACTAAAGAAACCAGAAATATTTATCGAGATATTAATTACTTCTTCTATACTTCAAATGGCAGATTTCGCTAAACCATTTAGTTTGTCGTTTGATGATAGTGATTAAGTTGTTTGATTATTAAAGCTACAATCAATTATACTACAATTGAAAAAGGGCTATTGGCAATCGTGTAGTCAGTCATTCATTTTTGCCGATACGTATATGGGCGGAAGTTTTAAATTATTTCTGACCATAAACCATTAATTTGGCTTTGTTCTTTAAAAAACCCATCCTCTCTCCTAATGCGTTGGAAAATCCGTTTAGACGTACACAATTATACCATAATCCACAAACCTGGGTCGCAAAATAAAAGCAGAGATTCACCTAGCAGAATTCAAACCAATTAGCATGGATATTTTACTCACTACAAATCAAGTAAATCAGAAGCATTCAGTGATAGCAACGTAATTCTAAGTACAATTACAGAACCATCTACATCAAGTTCTTAAAATGAAATCGATGATGAGGGATTCTCACTTTTAAATACTCTGCCATTAAATAATCTTCAACTTCCTGATTTTGAACAAGTAATCAAGAAAAGCCTCAATACAGATAACGGGGATTCAAGTTCAGAAGAACCGTCAATTATATCGGTAAGTAGCGTAAATGATAGTGGTTGTGCCAGTGATTTAACTACATGTTTGCACTCTCCTGTTTTAATCAATAAATCTATTATTGAGTCGACATCACCTAATTTGAACGATTTATCAAACTGCTTTAGTATAAATCACCCGAAAAATTTCAGACCTAGTTTAATTAATGAAGATTCTTGTTCATATTAAAGTCAGTCATTATCTTTGTCTATTACTAAACGGAAATACGAGTTAATAATGTCTAAGCTAAACGTTGCTCATATGTTAAAGAATATAACTGAATTCGATAAGTCTCTTCTTGCCATGCAAAAGAGCCATGCTGAATGATTCAACTTTTCAAGGAAGACATTATTTTGTTCTTAGACTTTAAAGTACGAATGGCGATAGGCAGCTTATTAGAAATAGTAGGAGCAGATACTAAGAAATAATTAAAACAATGAGTTTTATGAATCTTTGGTAGATCCCTAAAATACATTGTATTTTTTTTCAGTGAATAGCTAGAGCAACTCAAGTGAAAATGTTGCCTATAAATTGAATTAATATATATTAGGAATAAAATCGGGTCAATTACAGACCGTTGAGGGACACCTGCTTCTAGAGCCAATGGATGGCTTAGGTCATGACCACAACTAACTCTCTTTGAAAATATTTAATAATAAACGACTTTAACCATTCAAAAATACAACCTCGGAACCCAATATTCCATATTTTTTCAAGTAAGAAGCTATGATCAACCATATCGAAAGCTTTTGTAATGTCTACGAATAAAGCGGATACCACTCTTGAAGTGGATTCATTAGATCGATTAACGCATCTTCTGTACCCAAACCAGATCGAAACCCATATTGACAAACACTAAAGTAATGAAAACTATCTAGAAAATCAACTATACGAACCTTAACAGATTTCTCGAAAATTTTTGATACTATCTATTCAATTTCAACGTTTAAGTGAATATAATCTATTTAATTTAAGTAACATTAGCAATTCAATTGAAAATTCAAACTGTTTAAAATTATTGGAATCGCAAATTAATACGAGCCATTTAAATGAGACAGAAAAAAAATCATTTCTAAAAATGTTCTGTTCATTTAATAATGTTATTCATCTTCTAGGAGATAAACTGTCTGCATCCTAATTCTCATCCTGTACACACTAAAAATTACAGATATCCTGTGGCAGTAAAAACCGAAATAAAAAATCAGTTAGACCAAACGCTCAGAGATACAATCATTGAACCGTATTCTAGTCCTTATAATTCTCCTCTTCTATTCCTTCCAAAAATGTCTTCAAACAATGAGAAAAAATAGAGAATGGTGGTAGGCTTTAGAAGACTCAATTAAATGACAATTGATGACATTTATTCTTTGCCCAATATCTCTGAAATTCTGGATCAATTGGGGAAAGCAAGTTATTTTACTAGGCTAGATTTAGCGAACAGTTATCACTAAACTCTAATGCAGCCCAACGATTGAACAAAAACATGCGACTTTTCAGCGCCTAATGAATCAAGTCTTCAGTAGTTTAAATGGTATAAAGTGTTTTACGTATATCGATGACGTCGTTATTAACTGTGGTATGGTTTTGGTTTGATAGATCACAATAAAATGTTGATAGATGTTTTAGTGTTTTAAAATTTTTAATCTTCATCTGCAAGGAAATAAGTGTCATTTTCTTCGAACTGAGGTTGACATATCTTGACCATCTAGTTGCGAGTGACGGTGTCAAACCCGACTCAGCAAAACAAGAAGCTGTGCAAAATTCATTTTGAAGTCATTTTTGGGCTTCTCTGGCTACTATCCTAGATTCATCAGTGAATACTCAGAGCTTGCCGAACCGATTAATCGAATACTGCGCAAAGATGTAATTTTTACTTGGGGTGCGTTTTGTGATTATTTCTCCAATTCGTTAAAACAAAAGCTCATTTCTCGGCCAATTTTAATCCATCCCGACTTTATTGAAACTTTTATTGTGACCGCAGATGGAAGTGATTTTGAAGTTTGTGGAATACTTTCTCAGAAACACAAACAACATTCAAAAGATCATCCTTTATCATTCGTAAGCCATTCCTTGAAAAGGAATTTATATAGGTTTCCCAATGAGAAAGCACGAAGTACGTGGAATAGTGAAGAAATTCTTATAGATTTCAATTCCAGAAAGAACATGTTTGTTGATAATCTACCCAGTAATAAATGGTATGACTCATTTTTAAAAAGGGCAGCCATAGTTATCTATAAGAACACCCGAGGCGGTAATTAATTTTAATGCTTGCATTTCAGAAAATATATTAGAGGCTGGTTTCAACAAATTGAAGATTATTTTATTTCAAAAGATTTATATGATGACGTTGTTAAAGATCGCACTTTCTCCAACCTGCGGATGTGGCAATATTTAGACCTTTAGGATTAATTTGGGCGAGAAATATAGTATATCAAACGTGATACAATAATTAATGGATTTCGCACTTGTGGGCTTTCTTCCTTCAACGCAAATGCTATTGATTGTTCTGAATGCATTGCAAATTCAACCGAAATCGTAATAGTTGAAATTGTTGGTTTTAAATAACTTAAACAGCTGAACGCAATTGATCAGAGCAATAGTACACACTCCGAGAACTTTCTATTGTTGCATAAAATATATGAAAGATTAAAAGTGAATTTAACAAACGTTGCATATTATATAACTATTCAGAAAACAGTTTTATTATAATGTAATTTGGTAAGAACAATGTTTTTCGAATATTATTATCTGGGTGCTTTAATTATTTAAATTTTAATTTGGAATAATATCAATATACGGTGCTGCTTTATCTGAATTAGGAATTGGACAAGAAATTATAATTTTCGAGATTGAAGAAGTGAAAATGTTATGCCTGATGTAATCCTTTATTAGGATATGCATTTCAAAATGAATTAATTCTGTTTTTCTTTAGATAAACCACACTGAGACGCAAACGTTTGGCCAGGCTGATATTGCGATAGTTTCGATTGAAAACAGAAACAATACTAGTGAAAATAATAAAATACAAAGCTTTATAAATATTATTACGACACCAGCTCGAAAAGGAATGAAAAATATTCAACGTCAAAGTTATATAAGAACATCAACCCCGCTCCTGTTAGAGAAAAAAAATGTTAAACGAACAATCCAAGGAAAATCTAATCCAAAAATTATCAGTGAGAAAATTTAAATTAAAAAAAAAAAAAAAAAGGATTAATCCAAGATTCTGAAGGGTATATTAAAAATGCTAGGCATGGGGCGGATCCATAGCGGTTAGGCCTAATTAAATCAAGAATAGATCTCACACATTTTACGTGCTAAAAATCAATTTTTTTGTGAGTTCTCAATAGACTGGGATTTGTGTGCCCAAATTAAATTACAACTGATTGTTTGTTTTAGATATTATCATCGATAAGACGTTGGAAAACTAACCAAAAGAGTGTTTTAATTATTGAAAGAACCTCACGTGCGTAACTTATTATAGATTTTCGAGGTTCTGATGAAAACGTTAAACTCCTGTTTATGAACAAACAACCACGTACACATCCGAATATTTGGAAAACCGAGAACGGGGTTGCATGTTTTGTGTGTGTGTGTGTGTGCTTCAAAGTTCTGCACTGATTTTAATTTAACAAATCTCTTCTAAATTCTTAAGTGCTAAAATGCCTAGGTAATATAGTACAGATTTTGTATGAGTCCAATGAAGTATTTAGTAACACAATTACAATTTTTATTTTTATTTTTAGCAGTACAATTTATTTAGTATTTATAATTTAAGTCAGAAAATGGCTGTGTTTTGTTTGCGTTTTAGTTTAATAAAATAAAAATAAATCTATTGTAAATCAAACAAATAACTAAGTTTCTTAAATTAAAACCTCGATTATAGACACTTCATCACTAGAAATTTCTTTTTTTTTTTTAATTAGTTTTTTTAAGTATTTTCCAAATTGTATAAATAATTAATTATGCAATTATGTAGTACAATTCTTTAATTCATAGCTTGCTTTAAACAAAGTTTGAAAAAATTAAGAAACTAAAATTTACAGTCCAATAAAACTCAAAATTATTGCTAATGAGTTGAACATTCTCAAATAATAATTATTATAATTATAACATTCTATCAGGACAATGTTAAATTAATAAATTAGGCGTTTATTTTAATTTAAAATAATCAAAATATTTATTTATTTATTTATTTATTTATTTCTTTATTTCAACTTATAACTTAATAATAATACAAACGAATTATAAACTAATTAACATATTATAGTTGAACAAAGTAAAGCTCCGTTTAGATGAAAATCTGTGGTGGAGCAAATAAACAATTTAAACATGCTATTCCATAAAATCTTTGGACACATTGAGTTAAATATATATTACACAATAGTTTTCTTATTTATATATGTATATATGGAAAAAAATAATAATTACACTTAGTTGCCTTTAAATTTACAATTGTTTAATGTTCACGATAACAGCTTTAATTGGTGAAATTACCCGAAGCTATATAATGTTAATTTCAGAAAAATCTTTCAACATTTTCTATGTTGAGCAGCCAATTTCGAACGTCCCTCTCAAATTTATGTTTACGTCCAATCGTTAGAATTTTTATATCTTTAGGTAAAATATGAAAAAAATACGGTGCCATATAAAGATAAAATCTTCTAAACTTCTCACAATTGCAACGGAAATCAGCATTATAGTAATTTGGATTTCTTGTATTATACACCTGTGCAATCCGATTGTGAAAACTGTTACTACGGATAAAAAACATTTTCAAGACTTTGTATATGTAAAGATATCTAAGTGGTAGCAAATTTAGTTGTCGAAACATAGGAATTGATGGTGTTGTTTGAGGAAGGTGGTATATTAATTTAACAATCCTTTTCTGGGCAATATATAGACCTTCAATGTTACTAAAATAAGTGCCACCCCAACTGGATATTCCATACATTATTATTGATTCAACTAAGGCGTGATATAGTTTCCGCAGAGTACTGTTTGGGCATAATTTCTTAAGATTATAGAATTTATGTATAGCACCAAGTACGTTTTTCCTAGTGACATTGAGATGAGACTTCCAATTTAGTTGAGCATCCACTGTTAAACCCAAATATCTAAACTCGTTAACAAATTCAAGTGCAAAACACTGAGACGAGCAAATGATTGTATCACAGGGATGGACATGGTATTTTAAATGGTATACCGAAGAATTAGTGATATTCTTCCCAAATAGCATAACTTTTGATTTAACGCTTATAGCGAGCCGATGATGATAAAACCATTTACTTAGTTTTATTAAGTCGTTTTCAAGCATTAATTTAGTGTCGGCATCGCTATTCGTACCATAGCTCAATGCCAGATCATCAGCAAAGGCTGTGGCGTGTCCTAATAGATCAATACCGAAGATCGAATTAAAGTAGATTAAAAATAATAAAGGCCCCAGAACTGATCCTTGAGGAACGCCACAACTTATTAAACCTTCGCAGCTAGTTGCCTCACCTATTTTTACCACCTGACGACGATTTTCAATATAACTTGCAAACCAATCAAAAATGTTACCTCTAATACCAATTTTAGCTAACTTCAATAAAAGCATTCCATGGTCAACAGTGTCAAACGCCTTTGCGATATCGACAAAAAAAGCTATGGGTCTCCGAGTATCATTAATATGTTTATAAATCTCACTCAAGCAGTGCAAAAGAGCTTCTTCAGTTGATTTACCGGCAGTAAACCCAAATTGATTTTTATTTAAAAATTTAATCTTATCCAAATAACAAATTAACCGATGCTTAACTAGTTTCTCAAAAATCTTGGAGAAAGTGCTTAGAAGCGAAATCGGCCTGTAATTATTTGGTTGTAATTCATCACCCTTCTTAAAAATCGGGATCACAACAGCTATTTTTAAATCATCTGGAAATTGACCGCTGTTCAAGCTAAGATTATATAGGTATTGCAGAACATCCACCAAATACCATGCACATGTTTTAACTAAAAAATTATTAATGCCGTCAAAGCCCTTTGACCCTTTGTTATCTAATTGTTTTATCTCAGATAGGATTTCCGAAGAAGATATAGGCTCAAAGAAACAAGATGAACTGTAGTTTCTATCAGCTCCATAAATATACTTTTTAAATTCAATTGAAGTAACATCACTAGTAATTGCATTAAAATTGGAGGTTGATCCTTGCGAAACTTTTACGAAATATTTGCAGAATTCATCAGAGATCGATTTTGGGGACGTGAGAATGCTATTAGTATCGGCTTGATAAATTTGTTGTATTTGTTTATACATCCGATTACGTCCTAAAACTTCATCAATTATTTTCCATGTGTGCTTTGAATTCTTACTAGCCCAATCAAATTTGCTTTTGTAATAGTTATTTTTGACGATTTTTACATCCGCTTTAATATTTCCCGAAAGTTTTTTAACAAATTTTGCTAATTTAATATTATTTGGATGACATCTTAGTTTACGAGAAAATTTTTTTAATTTGTTAATTTTAAATAATAGATTAGGACTCATCCATGGCTTTAACTTATTTATTTTAGGAGGATCAATAATGAATTTTGATGCGGCAATATGCGAGTTAAGTATAAACAAAAATTTTGCAAAAGCTAAACTGCAAATCCTTTCGCTATAAACAGAATCCCAACATTCAAACTTTAGAAAATTATTGAGTTTATCGTAACAAATTCTTGATTGATTCGAAGTATTAACAGAAACTGGTTGCCTGATGGATGAGGAAGAAATATTAACTTTGATCAAATTGTGGTCAGAAAAATGCATGGGCAGGTTACAAATATCAAATTTTAATAAATTTTCATTTTTAACAAAAACGTGATCCAAACATGTCTTCAACCTTGTTGGCTCATTTACAAGACTGACAAAACCATAGAATGCAAGCATTGTTTGGTAGTTGAAGGATTCACTAGTATTTAAAAGGTTGATATTAATATCCCCTAAGATAACAATATTTTTGTTATTAAGTGTACACAGCAACCTTTCCAAATCATCACAAAATGAAATGATGTTTCCATTATGAAAACGATATAAACAAATAAAGGTAAAGTTTCGTTTAGCTAGTTGAATATTTAAAACAAGAAGATCCGCTGAATTCCAATTGCAATGTTGATACGTGAAATTCATAAATTTTTTACTTATAAAAACACCCACACCACCCGACCGATAATTATCATTACAGCACGCTCGAAAATTATACCCTGGCAAATTAAACTCTGAACATTCATTTGAATAAATCCAAATTTCGGATACAAAGATCAAATCAGGACAATTAGTAAGACTCGCTACAAACAAGCTGAACGCATCAAAATTTTCCCTTAAGCTACGAATATTTTGAATCAAAACTCTGAAAGAACTATCCATGATATACTTGGACACAAATCAATTTCAATAAATTACAAAGGAAAATTTTAATAAATAAAGCAGAAAATGTATAGTAGCGAGTCGTTTTAATATTACGTTTAAAAATAAAAATAAAAATAAATGCGCGTACGATTACGCAAAAATTACAAAAATGTTGCGGTGAGATAGGTATTAAAATAAAACCCGAAACCAGCTTGACTATAAACACAAGCGAAAATACAAATAATTGAAAATTAAACTTGAGAGAGAAATTCATATTTGTCGAACTAACGTAAATTTCCAAAAAATTAAAATTATACAGAACAGAGCAACACACAATCACACGCAGATGAAACGGTTTTATTTGTTTCTGTTGACAACGTCTACCGAACAACTTCAAAACGATCAAAATGTTATGTATATGTAGCGAAATATCATTAATATAATCAATACGAATAGATAATGTACTGATATTTAACACATACACACAACACTGAACGGTACTCAACATAAACAATGTTGTCAACACAAATAAAGTTTAATCTGTCAAACTAATGTAAACAAAAACACATAATATAAAGTGATTTAAAAATAATAAAAATAAAAACTGAATGTAAAAAGGTAAGAAAACTATTTTACTTAACCTATTATTATATAATTTAAGAGCCCTGATCATCATCTGGGCAAGACTTGTTGTCCTCATCTGGATCTTCAAGATGTTTGAGCCGAAAAATGTCGCTCAGAGAACTTATCCGATGCGCATCTGATTCCGCAAATATTGCTAAGAAGACTTACCAGCTGTATAATTCATCAAGCAGATGTGTATTGTAAATCTAACACTAAAAGTCAAACGTGCAATTTATCTTAAATTACGGTTTACGCATCACAACAACACATACACAAATTTATATACAAAACACAAACAATTTTTATTTTATTGTGAGACATAGATCACTATTTCACTGCACAAATTACTTTATCATTGCACTAATTTTTATGTAATTTTGCATGATTGATAATTTACATTTATTAGACACAAACTCAACATTAGGACTTACGTTACATTTTAAACTAACCGAGTCTCGTATTCGTTCTCTTCATCGTTTTATATTTTACTGTTTTTGTTTGATTATGTATTGTCTCTTTCCGTGCTATTATTGCCTTTCATTTATATCGGATGCCTCGGAAATATACAACATTTCCCAGAACTTTACAAAAGCTAACTGAAGATATACACAGAACACACAAAATTGAAGGCTACAAGCAGTATTACTTATTAAGAATTTAATCTGTCTGTCTGTAATCAGTTGATTTTTCGGCACCTTTTACAGACAAACACACCAATTGTTCATGGCAATCCCAACATTTTCGATTTGGCAAATCGAATCAGAGGCGATTGGCCTCTGTATTTTTCTGATTTGCAAAATCGAAAACATTGGGACTGCCATGAACAACCAATACATTTGTCTATAAAAAATTCCGAAAAATCAACTGAAACAGTATTATTTATAGAAATATTCGGAATTAATTTATATTTTTTATGATAAAATAAACACAAATGGTTTAATTTAATATATATTATATTTTAGTTTCACTTTATTAACAAATTTTTAAAAAACACTCTTTTTTTTAATAAAGTGAAGCTAAAATATAATATATATTAAACTAAACCATTTGTGTTTATTTTATCATAAATACAATATATATGTTGTTCACGCAACTGATCCAGAATTCACGCCTAACCTAAAATAAAACAACAAAGAATCATTCAACATACAACAACAAATAGAAATTAGTACTTATCTAAAGCTCTCATTCTATTGCCAAACATCAATGGATAACTGGATTTAAATTATATTTTATGTTAACACTGTCAAAGCTGAAATATGAAATTTGTTTTAAAATGAATTCAGTTATTATTGTTATATAGCTACTTACGGTTAATTGTTTATTTTGATAATGACTGTAGATTTGTATAACTACCACATACTTACAAAAATTCAAATTGTTAAATTAATTATTGCCATCTATCGTAAATTATATTACAAATGTTTATTCACCTCTGATTAAGGGTTTAAGATCGAACTAATTATACCATTAATAGTGTCCGAACTGATATTTAAAATTTATGATTTTCCGCGCAATTTGCTATAAATAAATGTATTAAATTAAGTAAAATCAACTTACCAACTGTTGAAAATTTATGTAATAATTTTATGGATAAGTATGCTATAATGCAGTTTTGAAAAAAAAAAAAAAAAAAAGAAAAAAAAAGACATTCTTCTTTTTGTCGAAGAATCGATGACATTATTCTGAACTTAAATTATACTCTAGTAAATGAAATAAAATTAAATATTAAAATTGTGAAATATTTTAATCGGCAAATAAAATACTACCGAAAATCTCAGCCTAACCACAATTAAATCGTCAATTGGTTATCCGGAGTTTATTCATGGTCCTTCGAGCCGGATACCGATTTAGAGGCTACAAAAGTGTCGTGAAAGTGGCTACGAATTCGCGAATACGAATCACCAGTTACTGCTGCTTTATTTAATGCTGTAAATTTAGCTCAATCGTACACTGAAACATCATTGAATATCCATTCAACATCATCATTCAGCTGTATCGACAGACGCCATCAATTTGCACGCGCATAAACCACGCTACAACTGTATTTGGAAACATTATCAAGGTCGTTCCGAAAGAGGCTACAAGATTATTCGATAAGTATAATATAATCATAAGTATTACTTAAATTACATATTTGTTTTGTTTTTGCCAATTTTATTTTGTTTCCCTGGGTGATATAAGTATCGATTTGAGTGTTAAAACGTGTTATTAAAAATGGCTACGACCGCTGTTCAATCACGTGGTCGTGTTATGGGCTCATTAACCATAATACGAAAGTTCTTGGGGTCTGTAAATCAAAATACCACGTGTGCAGATATTGAAGTTCGGTTAAATAAAATTGATGCGCTCTGGAATGAATTCCAACAGTTTGAAGATCAAATTGTCGTTATGGCTGCAAATAATCCAAACGCCAATATAGAACTCAAGCAAGAAGAATTTGAGAATAGTTTTTTCGACACCAAATCAAAACTATTAGAACTATTGCGTAAGAAACAATCAAAGGATACAGTAGCCCAGGCCACCAATACTGGTTCATTCGATCAGTTGTTAGACCAACAACGGGTATTCTTAGAAAACCTTGCTGATCGAACGCAAGCAATCAATGAGCGGTCGGCCGTGCACTCCTCCGATAATCTGAAATTACCTCGTGTGCGTATTGATCAATTTAGTGGAGAGTATGAAGCATGGCCATCATTCTACGATCTGTACTTAACGTCAGTACACAATGTGGACACAATTTCTAATGTTCACAAATTCCAAATCTTGAAAGGATCTTTAAATGGTCCCCCACTCAATCTAATTAGGAATTTTTTAGTGACCGATGCAAATTATGAGGAGGCCTGGGACAAACTAGTAAAGCGCTATAACAAAACAAGACCTATTTTAAATTCGTACATCGATCGGTTCTTCGATCAACCATCAGCATCAAACGGTTCACCACAATCACTGCGACAAATAAGTGATAAATCCGATGAGATTATTCGAGGAATTAAAGCCTTAGGTGTGGAAGCCGAGACCAGAGATCCTTGGCTCATCAGAATTTTGTTGAATAAGGTTGATGAAGAAACAAGGGTCGCATGGGCAAATGCAACTTTAACTCAAGAATTTCCAAAAATTAATGACTTCTTAGAGTTTCTAAATGATCGATGTTATGCAAAGGAAAGTGCTGTGTGTGATTCCAAGAAAAAAGTATCTAAGATACCTAGTGTAGTGGTAAAAACAGTGCAAGTTGCGCCAACTATCGAGACCTGTCCGTGTTGTAAACGTCAGCATAATCTACGAAGATGCTTTAAATTCAAAACCATGTCTGTAATCAAGCGTAGAAGCATAGTCAATACATATGGAGTCTGCTACAATTGTCTACGAGAGGGTCATAGTGCCAGTAGTTGTCCGGTAGAATATTCATGCCGAGTTTGTAATCTACGACATAATACTATGCTTCATTTGGAATCAGAAAGTACAAAGTCCAATCAAACAACACCAATTAGTTCTGTGGCTCAAATTGATATAGTAAGCAAGGATGACCAACAAGAAGCAAGTAATCCCACCACAAGCTCGCAAGTAAACTCAAATATGGTAACTACCTCATTGAACGCCATCACATTGCGTCTCGCATTATTGCCAACCGCATTAATCTATCTTCGTGATTCATCAGGAAAGACCCACACAGTTCGTGCATTACTGGATTCGGGCTCCCAATCCACATTTATCAGTGAAAGTCTTGTGCAAAGGTTGGATCTCAAGCGGTCATTTGCAAATGTTCGCGTATCTGGCATTTCCGAAACAAGGGCTGAACTAGTAAAAGGCTTAGTCAAGATCAGAATTCATTCGAGGTTCGATCAAAATGAAGTTTTTAATGTCGAAGCACTGATCCTCCCGAAATTGACATCTACAATTCCACGGTCGAAGATAGATGCAAGCTATGTCGAAGAACTCCGCAATTACGACCTTCAATACGCCGATCCTACATTTCATGAACCAAGCAAAATTGACCTGCTACTTGGAGCCGATATATTTTTTGATGTATTAAAACCTGATAAAATTAAAATCAAAAATCAAATCACTGCTCAATCAACCAAATTTGGATGGGTTGTTTCGGGAACCGTAATTGAGCCCAGAACTGATGTAAATTCCTTATCAGCAATAATAGAAGAAATCGATATATACAAAGCATTGGAAAACTTTTGGACAATAGAAGAAGTGCCAACAGCAGCTAAGATCACCGAAGCTGAAGCAAATTGTGATCGCCACTTTGTCGAAACATACAAGCGCAAATCCAATGGCAGATATGTTGTCAAATTACCATTCACAACGGATTCCAAAGAATTGGGTTATTCAAAATTAGCTGCAGCTAGTCGATTAACAGCCATGGAAAGGAAATTTGACAAAGATTCAACCCTACGTGAGGATTATGTGAAGTTTATGGAAGAGTATCTGAGTCTGGGACATATGAGGGAAATAGAAACGAATGAAGTCAACGTGAACGTACATAAGTGTTTTTACCTACCGCATCATGCTGTGGTCAAGCTGGACAGTACAACTACAAAATTACGAGTAGTGTTTGACGGATCGTGCAAATCGGCATCGGGAGTATCATTAAATGATAAACTTTTAGTTGGACCGACGATACAGAAAGATTTAACATCCATACTAATGCTTTTCAGAAAACATGCATTTGTATTTTCAGCCGATGTGGAGAAGATGTACCGGCAAATTGAGGTGGACTATACCGATCAGGACTATCAAAGAGTAATATGGAGAAAGACCGCATCTGAACCAATGAAAGAATTCCGATTAACGACCGTCACGTATGGGACATCATGTGCTCCTTTTTTAGCGGTTCGAACACTACATCAGATAGCAAACGATGACCAATCAACATTTCCGGTAGGATCAATAATAGCCAAGCGAGATTTTTACGTCGACGACTGTTTGTCTGGAGGCAGTTCTATAGAAGAAGCAAGAATAGGCATGGTGGAAATTTCGGAAATGCTACAAAGGGCTGGGCTTAATTTACGAAAATGGAAGTCTAATTCGTCTGCCTTGATAAGTACAATTCAAGTGGCAGATAGAGATAACGAAAACCTGCACATTAATGATGAATCCGGTACAGTAAAGACGTTGGGATTGCTATGGAATCAGACAAGAGATACTTTCTCTTACAAAATAAAGCTTGATAGTAAGAAAGTCTCTTCTAAACGCGAAATGTTGTCCCAAATATCAAGAATATTCGACCCACTTGGATGGGTGTCCCCGGTCATTATTGTATTTAAGATACATTTACAGAAGTTATGGCTACGTAATTTGTCCTGGGATGAACCACTTCCTCAAGACATAGAGCAGCAATGGTTGGCGAACCAATCATCACTCATGCATTTACAAGATATCGAAGTTCCGAGATTTCTAATGATACGGAACACTACCATCAACTTGCAGATACACGGATTTTGTGATGCCTCCGAGAACGCATACGCAGCGATTACATATGTCCGTACAACCGACAAAAATGGCTCGTCGACTACCCGAATTGCTATCGCTAAAACCAAAGTTGCCCCCTTAAAGCAAGTGTCATTGCCTAGACTGGAATTATGCGGAGCGGTCTTACTGAGCAGACTCATCCAGTATACCAAGAAGTCGTTAGAAGTAGATGATGTAGAATGCTATGCGTGGACGGATTCTAAAATAGTACTTTCTTGGTTATCAGATGTTCCAAGACGGTGGAAATGCTTCGTGGGAAATCGGACTTCCGAAATATTGGAACGTATCCCCAGAAAGAGTTGGAATTATGTCATGTCAAAAGACAATCCCGCTGATATCGCATCAAGAGGCGTGAACCCCAAACAACTCGTAAACAATAGCCTGTGGTGGAATGGGCCTGCATGGCTAATCGATAGCATGGAAAATTGGCCGAGTAACATCGAAATCGAAGACACCAAGCTGGAGTCACGAACAATATCATTGATGACGCACAGTAAGTCAAATGTAAGGCAGGTAATAGAGGATCTTGTCACAAGGATAGAGTCGTTTGCTAAAATCAAAAGAATTATAGCTATGATTCTCAAGCTTCATAAAAATTATCGGGAACTTGACATAGTTGACCGGCTCAAGAAGGCTGAGATTTTATGTGTTAAATGGGCCCAATCAGAAGAATTTGAAGAAGAAATCAATTCACTAAAACAAACCAAAAAAATTGGCACGACAAGTAAAATCCTTTCATTATTCCCTTTCTTAGATACCGAAGGAGTATTAAGAGTTGGAGGGAGACTAGAAAATTTAGATGCGTCATTCGACGTAAAACATCCAATAATTCTGCCAAAGAAACATCTGTTAAATGACAGAATTATTAGAGAAACACATCTAAGATACTTCCACCCAGGGCCCACGTTACAAATTAGCCTACTGCGGCAGAGATATTGGATAATAAGTTGTCGGATTTCAGTCAAAAACCACATCAACAAATGTGTAGAGTGTAGAAGACAAAAGGCAGCGACTTCCCAACAATTGATGGGAAATTTACCTAGAACAAGAATTACACCAAGTCGTCCATTTCTGTATACTGGCATGGATTACGCCGGACCTTTGTACCTAAAAACTCGAATGGGCAAGGGTCGCATACCAATTGTAAAGGGATACATATGCATCTTCATATGCTTTGCTACCAAAGCGATTCATATTGAAGTTTGTTATGATATGACAGCAGAAGCATTTATCGCGGCGTTGCGACGATTCATATCCAGAAGAGGGATACCAATAGAGATTATGTCTGACAACGGTTCCAATTTTGTGGGAGCTAAACGAAAATTAGAAGAACTTCACCAATTATATCATCAACATCATAACAATCAATTAATCTCTAATTTTCTTTCACAGCAGCATATCAAATTTGTATTTAATCCAGCTAACGGTCCTCATTTCGGAGGAATTTGGGAGTCTGGTGTAAAAAGCATAAAATACCATCTCATTAGAGTTACAAAAGACACAATGATGACATCGACTGAAATGGAAACTTTGTTAGTGCAGATCGAAGGACTCCTTAATTCAAGACCGTTGTGCCCAATGACTGATGACATCGATGATTTGGTGGCGTTAACACCAGCTCATTTCCTCATTGGCGAACCCATCACTGCGATTCCTGAACCTCCATTAGAAGACATACCAATGAACCGGTTATCACGGTGGCAGAATGTTCAAACAAGAGTGCAGAGTTTCTGGAGAAAATGGACAGTCAACTACTTGCACACCTTACAACAACGTCGAAAATGGAACGAAAGAGAACAAAACATTAAAATTGGTGAATTAGTAATCATAAAAGAAGACAATTTACCTCCGTCCAAATGGTTAATGGGCCGTGTTATAACGATTCATCCTGGTACCGATGGTTTAGTACGTGTAGTATCCATCAAAACCACCACAGGAATTCTCAAGCGCCCGATTGTGAAAGTATGCCGATTACTCTCCGACGACGAAACTACATCTACAGCAAACAATTTTAGTATTAAAACCTGGGATTTTAATAGTGCGGGAGAATGTTCACGCAACTGATCCAGAATTCACGCCTAACCTAAAATAAAACAACAAAGAATCATTCAACATACAACAACAAATAGAAATTAGTACTTATCTAAAGCTCTCATTCTATTGCCAAACATCAATGGATAACTGGATTTAAATTATATTTTATGTTAACACTGTCAAAGCTGAAATATGAAATTTGTTTTAAAATGAATTCAGTTATTATTGTTATATAGCTACTTACGGTTAATTGTTTATTTTGATAATGACTGTAGATTTGTATAACTACCACATACTTACAAAAATTCAAATTGTTAAATTAATTATTGCCATCTATCGTAAATTATATTACAAATGTTTATTCACCTCTGATTAAGGGTTTAAGATCGAACTAATTATACCATTAATAGTGTCCGAACTGATATTTAAAATTTATGATTTTCCGCGCAATTTGCTATAAATAAATGTATTAAATTAAGTAAAATCAACTTACCAACTGTTGAAAATTTATGTAATAATTTTATGGATAAGTATGCTATAATGCAGTTTTGAAAAAAAAAAAAAAAAAAAGAAAAAAAAAGACATTCTTCTTTTTGTCGAAGAATCGATGACATTATTCTGAACTTAAATTATACTCTAGTAAATGAAATAAAATTAAATATTAAAATTGTGAAATATTTTAATCGGCAAATAAAATACTACCGAAAATCTCAGCCTAACCACAATTAAATCGTCAATTGGTTATCCGGAGTTTATTCATATGTAACAAAAGCCACGCATGAATAATAATGGATTTTTCAATCTTTATTCTAATTAATTTATATTATGTATCTAATTAATTTATATTATTATATCGTTAGATCAAAAATAAAAGTGACAAACCGTCAACAGTTTTCGAAATTAGTCGAAGAAATGGAAAAAAATCCGGATATAGCCCGGGGATATCCTGATGTCGGCAAAACAAAGCAAGATATTAAAGAATTTTGGACGAAATTAACCTTGATGCTTAATGCCTTGGGACCACCAACCAAAGAAAGTTTGGAATGGAGAAGAGTAAGTAAATATTTATATGTGTACTTTAAGTGACTATAGGCAGTGGAATGAATTATATAGAATATTATCATTATTGTGTTTATTTACGTATTACATAGGTTTGGTACGATTACAAGCGTAATTTAAAGCAAAAAATTGCCAAAAATAAAATGGAAATACGAGGGACTGGAGGCGGCCAGAATACACAGTGTTCACTCAATGCCATAGAAGAACAGGTCGGTGCAATTGTAAATTTGACTAAATCTGGTGCTCCCAGCGGGAAGAGTTTTGGTGTTCCAAATTGTGAGAGTGATAGATGTGAGAGTGATAATTTACAAATGGATCATGACGACATCGTAGAAATACCATCAACCAGCCATCACTTTGATAACAATGTCATCATAAATCCAGATCAGGACATCATTGGGGGAGAACATAGATATAGACCAGAGACCTACACAAAACGAAACTACACTAATCAATAGGCCGAACCCGAAACCAATTAATAAATCAAAATGTGAAATAGAAAAACAACGTATCCAGCTCCTCGAACAACAAACAAAAAAGCATAACGAAACGGTTAAAATATTGCAAAAAATTGAAAAAAACACATACAACATGCAGCACTATTTAAAAAAATCCTACGAATTAAAATTTAAAAAAAATTAAATTATTGGAAGAACAGGCAATCAGACAACATAAAAATGAACTCCAAAAACAAAAGCTACTCTACCAGAAGCTAAAAATTAAAAAACGGCTTTTGGCTATAGAAGAGAAAAAATTGGGAATCGACAATGACTCAAGTTCAGAATCAGAAGACTGAATCGCCGCATAAGGTTTATTCGATAAACTCATAAAGTGAAAACATTTGTGATAACAGCAATTTAAATTTATTATTATATCTATTAAGTTTATTATAAAATTTACAAAATGAAGTGAAATGAATTGTGATAGCAACAAATATGACTGAATTAATACTATTATATAAAAATTAACTTAAATTTTTATGTCTTTAGCTTTTTTAAATTATGTATATTGGAAAGAAATATAATATGTTATATCTTATCATGTTAATGAATGGGACAATTTAAACGGGCATACAAGAAAAACATTTTGGCGACAAACATTAGCATCAAAAATAATAAATTAGCATCACAAATAATATTTTGGAACAACATATGAAAAAACAAACAAATATTTTTGAAGGACCTAATTAAATACCGTGACGACAAACATGGGCATCAAAATTAATAAATTGGCAACAAATATAATGTTTTGGAACAAAACAATGAAAATACAAACAAATAATTTTCAGCGTCAAAAAAAAATAGTTTAGCGACAAAGAGTAGCATCAAAAATTAGAAATAAGCAGCAAATATAATATGTGGTTAAATTATTAAGGTTATACAAAAAAATATATTTCAGCATCAAACAAAAAATTTTGCCGACAATAAAAAAACACAAAATTTAATTTTCTGTATTTTTTTATTCTAATGTCTTTTAGGCTCTTTCCGAAAGTTATTCTATGTTTTCGAAACACACCAAGAGCAGCGCGACATCTCCCACATATTCCACTTGTGATAGATTTTCTTTTAATCAACATTTATCTGTTAAAATTATAAAAAATTTAAATATTTTTATAAAAATTGCTTATACTTTGGCTTAACATACGACTATCTATGAATACATAAGCAAATCAACATATATATAAATTTGCTGCTCACTGCCGCTGCTCGGTGTTTTCCAAGCTTAATGCCCGAAATACATAGACGCCGTTCCAAGCGCCGCTGAAATTAAAATACATGTAGTTTCATATTAGCGATTATATCGAAGAGACCTCGATAAGATACTTATTTGAATAAGTTAGATTCCACAAATAAGTATTCGTTTCGAAAACAGCCTTCTAACGAGGTGACTTATTTTATATCCCTTTCTTACGAAAAAATCTAAATTGCTTGTCATTTTCCCTATGAATATTGTTCTAAGGTAGCGTGATACTGAAAAATTTAAAATTTGCTTTTGACGAACACTGAAGTAAAAAATGAAATTTTAGATAATTAATTATTTAGGGGTCATCAAAATTCAATACTCTCATTGTTTTATCAAGCGTTAGTCTTATAAGCATATTATGTCGCGATTTTGCGCGTTGATATTTTTGTTGTTGCTGTTAAAATAAGTAAGTAAAATCAATTCGAATGATTTTACTTACTTATTTAAGATGGCGTCGAATTAGTAAATAAGTATGAAATAAATATCGGTTTCGAAAACAGCCTTAGTAGGCCCTTTCCGAAAGTTATACTTATTTATGGAACCTAACTTATTCAATGTAATTTCTTATGTAATAAGTTAGGTTTCACAAATAAGTATAACTTTCGGCTAGGGCCTAAGGCCCTTTTCTAATTATTTACTTATTTGGTGTAACCTCACTTAATACATAAGAAATTACATTTAATAAGTTAGGTTACATCAAACAAGTAGGTAATTGGAAAAGGGCCTAAGTGTAGAATGGGTGTCGATAAACCTGAAGTCTTTTGGCATGCGCCTACCTTCACGCTTATGTTTCACCCTTTGTTGATGAAAATCGCAAATAAACTACAAAGAACAAATATAATTTTATATTGTAAACGATCCGCTTGGTTCAAAGGGTAATAAACAACTAAACTCAAGAATCAAATGACGCCTTACTTTGGTCACTTGAACAGTTATTGGTATAAAAATAAAAATGCAAATTACGCTCAAAATAAAAACCGAAAAAAATTTTCTTTTACTTTTATCAGTTGACATTAAAAATTAAATAAAAAAACAAAAAAACTTCAAAATTATTTCTAGAATAAATTCTATACCAAAAAAAAGTTGGTTTGAAACTATTCATTCCGGGATGAAAATACACGGCATTGTTGTTGTAAAATTCCCAAAGTAAGACTACAAGTATGACAAATTCACAGCTAAAGACTTTTAAATGTATGTTTAATGTAATCAACTTTAAAGAATAAAATTAATTGGATGCTAATCATTTGCCGAACAAAATGATTCAAATGATATTTTCACTGTAAAAAGAAAATGAAAGTAGGAATTAATCCAGTCTAACAAATAAAGAAAGAGATTCGAAAATTTAAAATAACCAATTTTATATATCGCAAAACGAGGTCGCATTATTTAATTTTTCCGAAAACCTCATAAAATTTTCTTTACAAAAAAAAAAAAAAAAAATTGTGCCCATAAATTTACTCTATATTAATTTGATGGCAATAAATTAATTTTGATGATAATTTTTGTCCCTACTTTATTTTATTTGGTTCCTTAAAGAACATTTTTTGTATAGACATTTGTTATCAGCCAAATATTTTATTTGATAACTATTTATTATTTTTGTTTCTATAATGGTTGACTCTCAAATCCTTTAATTCAATGCCCAAAAATAATTTTTTGTGTTCCCTTCAAATAACGCCAAAAAATAATAAATGTTGCCAAATTATTATATTTTGTTCCAAAAAATTAATTTTATGATGCCAAGAAATTTTTTTTTTTTGCTCATAAATTTGTGCCACTTTATTAATTTTTTGTATCTAAAATATTAATTATTTGTGTGCCGCTTTATTGCCAGCCTTAATGAATTAAGAATCTCGTTTCGAATTCTTTTCCTTCCTCTAACAAACTGCTGGTCATTCCTAATTGTTTAGGTTCGCCGTCTTGGTCTATGTTGGTTATGTCTTGGCTAAATTCCTCGATGTCCTCACTGTTACCCACTTTATAGAATCTACACATGTTGTGTAGTACACAGCAAGAATTTATTATTTGTTTCGCTTTATCTGGGCTATAATGCAGCTCCCTTGCCGCCAATAAACAACGAAAGCGTGATTTCAATACACCAATGGTCCTTTCAACAATGTTTCGTGCCGAGGAATGTATTTTGTTGAAACGAGCTTGCCGACTTTCTGGAGCTGCTTGTTTGAACGGTGTAATCAGATAGGGCAATAATGGGTAGCCCGAATCACCTATAAAACAATTCACAAATTGTAACTAAGAACATATTTTTTTTAATTAACTATTTGTATACCTAGAAGCCAGCTGTTACGATCCCCATTTTGATAATTATCGGCCATTGTAGTGTTGATAACGCTGTTGTTCCATACAAATGAATCATGGTTAGCCCCGGGATTTCTCGCATCTACGCACCGAATATTAAGAATTTGATCACAGATCTGAAAACAAATATTAGCCATGTTAGTAAACATTTATATGTAAACAAAATACAATTACTTACTATCATTGTATTTAAACTAAAATAGCCTTTTCTATTATAAAATAAATGCCTATCATCTTTATCGGGTGCAATTATTTTAATATGGGTTCCATCGATGCAGCCCACTACTCCAGGTACGTTGTACTTCCTAGATCGTAGGTTGTGCCATTACAATGTTGAAGTTATCTCCTATGTTCTGTTGGTAACTTCCCGATCCAAAAAATCTAAGTGCCGTGCACAATTTTAGTATTGGTGGAATACTTGATGTGCGCTTATTTAGTTTAAACTTTCCATTCAGAACATCCAGTATGTATCGAAGGGCATCTTTATTTATTCGAAAAATGCTAATAAACCTAAAAAATATCGACCTATTTTAGATCACACAAATATTTATTAATGATAATCATAAACTTACTTGCTGTCCGGAAGGGCGAATGGATCAGATTTATTTCGCAGAGATTTTCTAATTTTAGAAATATTGTTTGCTTGCTCCTCGTCAATTTCGTCGTCAAAAAATAAATCAACACTGGTTATCATATTAATTTATAATTATTTAATTTAACCGCAATTAAATGTTTATAATAAAAATACAACCAAAACTATTTAATTATTTATTTATATAAAGAAAAAAAAACAAATTAATTTCTTTTAACATAAAACTTTCTCCGTCAAACGTCAGAAATTTTAAAAATTCAATAATACCAACTTGACAATAAAAAACATATCAAATGACGTGCAGCGCCGCATACATACACTCACCAAAAAAGAGGTGAGAATCATAATACCAAAATAAGAGTCGCACGACTCAGAGTGGTGAGGTGAGGTGAGGTGAGCTGTTTGGTGAGGTGAGAATCATAATAAGGGTGTTAAACGAAAACTGGTCTATAGTCATACGTCCTCGATTTGGCTACTGCGTAAGGTAGGACTAAAGAGTTGGGAGTGCCTTGAGCCGCAGAAAAGATTGCAGAGATAGAAAAAAAAAAGGTAAGTGGTGCTGGAGAAACAATATACCAAACCAATGGCCGCTAGTAACAAAAAAGTATAAAAATATACCCATGTTTTAATCTTTTAACCTTCTGTAGGTGAACTGTTTGCTTTAACATTGTTGGTGAATAGGGGTCAGGCTGATCCCTTTGAATATTGATCCTGACTGACGGCTTAACTGGCTATAGATTTATAAAGTTTGTTGTGAAATGTTTTCACCTCCCACAAAAATAAAATAGAAAGTATTAAACCCGTAATAAAGATAAAAGATTACAACATAAATTACTATTAAGGTTAGTTCCCAATTTCATTCTACATTTAGGATAGATACTTAACATAAGGTAAACGAACTACAGAATTTACGGGTAGATAAAAAAAATATAAAGATAAGAAATAGAAATAATCTAAAAATACAAAAGACAGGATTAATAGAAATATGATATGCAATAAAAACTAATATACACAAAATTACATAACAAGTCTGGTAGTAATAAAAGTGAGTCTAGTAAAAAAATCTAAATACAAATTGACATGCATAAAATTATGTCTGGCAATAATAAACATTGTAGAGTATCAATAACCCAAAATTAAATTGGCGTAACATACAATATCGAATGACCTGAAAAGAAAACAAATTATTTTGAAATAACCCAAATTTTATGACGAGTAAATAAATTAAATTCTTTCTTCTAATTGATAATTCAACGTACGTTTATTGTTGTTGTAAAATATTACAAAATTTACTATATAAGGACAGAAATTTTATTCATAAAATCACTTGTCACTGGTAACTCGTAACTTGTAGTACACACTTGTAATACATCCTTCTCACAAATAAAGAAAACTATTAATCAACAAATTCATTTAAGCATTTAATTCATCTGTGCAGACCTAGAAACTGAAAATCTAATCTAATAAAAAAGAAGTTGAGCCTAAGTCTTCTATGCATAGGCAAAATTGGCTGAATTGTAATGGCTGTTTGAAGTGGTTTCATTCGGAATGTGTCGATGTCAAAACGGATGTGGAATTTGAACATCTTAAATCAAAAGCTAAATGGTTTTAACGTCTACGTTGCATTGCAGACAGTAACCTCACTAGAGTTTTGGCTGGCTTGATCAAAGCTAAAGATGCTGAGGTTAAGAAGGATAAACTAGGGAATAAGGATGATTGAGGATTGGGTATCAAAGCAATTGAATGCGATGTGGCCGAAAATTACTACAGTGAAATCCCGATATAACAAACTCCCAAGGGAAAACAAAAAAGTTTTTTATAAACGGAGGTTTGTTATAAACATGACTTCATTTATAACAAACGCGGTTTGCTAAATCCGAAGTTTGTTTAGAAAAATAAATTTTGATAGATTTTTATAATAAACTACAATGCGAAAATTGTAAGCAATTATTCTTGTCATTTTATATTAACCAAAACTTAACATCTATACATATTTATATATTTCATTTCAATTATGTTGTTTGCTATAGGTATTGTTATAACCGAAGTTTGTTATATCCGAAGAATTTTTATAAAGTTTGTATTAAACGGATGTTTTTTATAAAAGGGGTTTGTTATAGTCGGATTTGACTGTAGTTACTGCGATAATGCCATAGCTGATGTGAAGGCGAGTTTATCATCTGAAACATCGAAATTGATGGAAAGGATTGTTTTTCTTGAGAAGCAATTCGAGCTTTATAAAAGGCGGGATGAACGGAATAATCAAAGGGTGTTGATGCTTTACCGTATTCCAGATACGGTCAACATTTATGATCACCTATTTTTGACAAATATTGCTGTTGAGGTGGGTGTACATAACTTTAATGCTGACGATATTAAGGATGTTTTTAGGATACATAGAAAGAATGGTGGAGGTCCGTCAGTTATAAAGGTTAGCTTCTTCAAGCAGTTGAAGAGGAATCATTTTATGTCTACTTATCTTAAGTACTTAAAGAATAAACCATTATGGATAACATGTATTGATGACAAATTTCCAAAATCGAGGATATACATCAATGAATATCTGTCTAAGGAAGCCAAGGACATTCTAGGTAAAGAGAAGTTGATGAAAACAGCGGGAACGGTATCAAATGTGGTTATAAGAAGAGGTATGGTAGCTATTATTGCGGTAGCTAATGATAGACCGAAAATTGTGCGATCTGCAAAAGAATTTTATCTTATATATTTTTTTTTTTTCCTTATTTTCTTTGCCTATTGTTTTTGCATGCATTGTATCCTGGCTTGTCATTGTGGTTGTGATTATGAGCTTTTTTAATAGTTTACCTAGCATTTCCTCGTTAGCGATAAATTGCTTGAAAGTATCTCATATTAATGCGCGTAGTGTTTCGGCGAATATTGATAAATTGAGAATGGAATTTAAGCACATTTCCCATCATACTATTGGAGCGTCTGAATCAAATCTTAAATCATCGCATACTTTTAAGTGTTGAAATAGATGGGTATAAGTTGCTCAGGAATGATAGAGTGGGAAGAAGAGGTGGTGGAGTTGCGTTCTATGTACGTAGTGACTTTTTTAAATATTATCATGTGAAGATACATTCAAAGGGTTCTTCTGAAACTTTAGAGTATCTAACAATTGAATTTAGTATTAATTCTTTAAAAATAGTTGTTTGTGTTGCTTATATGCATGTTCGGGACCTTCCTCTTAATGAATTGAGTGAGCTGTTGTCTAATTTAGTTGTGGATTTTGATATGGTTATTTTGGTGGGTGACCTTAATATTGATTTTTTAGACAGGGTTGAAAGCCGTGAAGAATTAAGAAATATGTTTGATTCACTTAATTTGCATACGACGCAAACTCAGCCAACAAGAGTTTGTGATACTACTGAAAGACTTCTTGATTACATTGTTTCTAACACCCAATCAGAAACATCTAATTTTCATCAGTCACCCTTCACCGATCATGATCTTATATCAATTGACTTTAACATACCGGTTCAATTCAATGATGAGATTAAGTTTCTGCGCAACTATGATAATATGGATGTTCCCAGCCTTCATTGTGATATACTTAATGTTGATTGGACTGAATTGAGTAGAATTGATACAATTGATGGGAAGTTTGAGTTTTTATATCATAAAATCTCGACATGGCTGCATCAGTATGCGCCCTTTAAAATGATTAAGAAAAAACTCAAGCCTATCCCATGGTTTAGCTATGCTATTAAAAATAAAAAACAACTTGTTGATATGGCTAAAAATGTATGGAAACGATCTTGTTGCGAGGAAGACAAACGAACCTATAAATGTTATGAAAAAGAACTTAATAAGATGGTGAGATCGGCTAAGAGAAAGTTTTTGCGTGATAAGTTGGATCCCAAACTTGGCACTAAATTATTGTGGAGGAATTTGGACAAATATGGGTTTAAAACCAAGGATTCAGTTGAGGATGTTTCTAAATTTTCTCCTTATGAACTTAATGAGGAGTTTGTTAAAGTGCCAATAATGAATCTGGTGCAGCATTCGGAGACTGGGACCTCTTTTAATAACTCTAATTGTTTCAATTTTAATATTGTCTGATGACGATGTTCTTAAGACGATGTGCTGACAATTTACCACTAAGATTTTTAAAAATTATAGCTCCTGTGATTGTACCTCATTTAACGTATTTGTTTAATAGTATTGTGGAACATAAATATTATCCTAAAGTGTGGAAAGTTAGTAAAGTTATTGGGCTACCTAAAGTTAAGGAGGCTGCATTAGTGTCCGATGTGAGACCTATTGCTCAACTCTCAGTTCTTTCAAAAGTGTTCGAAAGAATTATTTATGATCAGATTAAACAATACCTTAATACAAGTAATTTATTATCTTCTCAGCAGTCAGGGTTTAGGGAAAGACATAGTACTGCAACTGTGTTAGTGGATTTGATGGAATTTGTTAGGAGCTGCTTAGACAGGGGCAATTATGTCTTGCTATGTCTACTTGATTTCAGTAAAGCTTTTAACTGTATATCATTCATTAAATTTTGTTATAAATTGAGAAACTGCTTCAGTTTTTGATCTAATGCGTCGGAATTAATGTTATCTTATTTAACTGATCGCTTTCAATTTGTTGAAGTTAATGGAGTTAAATCTAGTTATTTGCCTATGCCTACTGGTGTCCCTCAGGGATCTATTATGGGACCCTTAATATTTGCAATGTATATAAACGATATTGGAAGTTCTATTCGACACTCTCACTATCATTTGTTTGCAAATGATCTCCAAATTTTTAGTGAAATTGAGATTGATAATTGTGATAGAATGGTAGCTACTAATGAAGTAATTGCAAATATGAACAGGGATATTAATAATATTATTGAGTGGTCGGCGGAGAATCAATTGTTATTAAATTCGAAAAAGTCCCAGGTGATTATGTTTTCCCAGAAGCGTAATCCTTTTACTTATGACGTGGACTTAACTTGTGTTAGATTTGGTAATGACAATATACCTTTAAGTGAAACAGTAAGGAATTTGGGTGTGACCTTGCATAAACACTTGGATTGGAATGTGCATGTGAATTCTATTATGCAGAAAATGTTCAATGGGCTGCGAATGCTTTGGCGTAACTTTGCATTTACTCCAATCAATTACAACTCGTCAAAATCAATATCTGTATGATAAGCTTGTATTTGCTCAGTCATTACGGACACAAAACATAATATTGCCAAACAGTCGTACTAATTATATGAAAGGGTCATTTGTAAGGAGAGCTGCTAGGCTATGGAATACTATTCCAACACATATTAAATGTTTAACACATTTGGACAGGTTTAGGGTGGAATGCGTGAATTATCTTAATAATCTATAGCTGTATGTAATTATTGGTTTACAGTTACTTATAATTAGTTATAAATCTGAAGACTTAGTTTTAGTTTTAGTTTTATTTTATTTTTATCTCTTCATATTTTTTATATAATTTTTCTTCTTTTACTGATCTGTGGTACAAACTAATGTAGATTAAGTGGATTTGTTGCTGTTTATACAATGTAATTACAGTGTAATTGCGTAAAATGACCTAGTTGTCATGTTGTAATAAAAACGGAATAAAATAAATAAATAAATTGTAAGTATTAACTAATAAAACTACTAACACAATCGGTACCAGGATCAATGGTATTAACGGGTGAATCTCTACATGGAAAAGCAGAGAAGTAAATGAAATATGACATTGGCCTCAGTAGTTTACTAACTACGCCTACTATTGGATCGCTTATAGTTAACTAACAAAACAAATTCTCCAAATTGTAAACTTGTCTAAATCTGTATCTAACACGGAAATTAGACATTTACTCCAAATAGTAACCAAATATAATTGGTATTAAATATGAAATGTTTACGAATTAAATAGATATCATTGTTCGATAAATCATTTACACACATAGTATAACTCATACACTGTATCAAAAAACTGTCCGTAAAGCGCTCGGTTAAGAAAACATTGATAAAAAAAAATAATTACAAATCAAACAAAAAATTCAGTTTTAATTTTTTTTAAACTCAAATTACATTTGTGCCCATAATTATGAAAGTGGTCTAAGTCAAAATTTCAAAAAAATAAGTTTATCACTTATTTAATTAACTATATATATTTAATGTAATTTTTACGATATCGTCAAAAATGAACCTTTAGATAGTGGAATGTAATTTCAACGTTATACGGAATTCATTTAGTGTTAATTATGAAAGTGGTCTAAGTCAAAAATTTGAAGAAATTACATATACACCCCAATTCCCAAAGTCGTATCACGTCATTTTTCATGACTATAGTCATGTCACATGAATTTTCCTATTCTCTTAGTCGCCTGTTACGCCTAAAGTCACTTGATACGACAGATGTCACTTGAATTTTGTAAGTGACAGGCGACTACAACAAAATGGAAGGACGAAATTTTAATCCTAATATTTTTTTTAAATGTTTTTAATTGTGTAACTTTGTTCACTTATTTAAATAAGTTGTTGTTTAAAATATTAATATTTTTTTGTTCTAAAACGATTTTATTTGTAATTTGGCCGACATCTTTATAGTTACAGTCGTGTCACTTGAACCGACTTCAAGAATAACAATTTTCATGCGACGTGACGTGACTTAAATCATGTCGCCTGAAATGACACGACTATGGGAATTGGGGTGATAAATATAACTTGAAAATAGCGCGTGGCCCTCTTCGACGCGTTTCTGAACTACATAGTAAGCTGGTAAAATAAATAATTGTAGGGTCCTAGGTTCTACTCCCCTTTAAGTTTTATTTTGATATCAATATAATCCAGTTATATAAAATCCAGTTATATAATCCAGTTGTACTTTAATTTTGATATCAATAATTTTATTATTTACAACAATCGCGTTTACAATTTAGATCTTGATTTGATCGAGTTTACAGGAGAATTTAAAATTATATTTATTGTGATTAATTTTTAAGCATCATAAATTAAACGGTATGTACAACCATATTGCTTTATGTAGAAAAATGTGAGGAAAATAACCAATCCATTGTTAAGGAATGGATCTACAGGAAAATATTTAATACTGAATTTAACTTAAATTTCCAGGCTCCTCGAAAAGAGGAGCATGCCAAAAATGCGATTTACTGAATGGAAGAATCGAATCATGCAATAATGAGGAAGAGAAATTACATCTTAGAGAAAGTAATGATGTACATTTACAAAATGCCGAACAAGCTAGGAACTGTCTTGCAGAGGACCAGAAAAAAGCAAAAGAAAATTCCAGCGAATACTATGGATTCTCATTTGATTTGCAAAATGCACTTCCGTACCCTAAACTGTCTGTTTCGTTAGCCTATTATAAGCGAAATATGTACGTATGCAACTTGGATTTCCATAATTTCCATAATGACACTGTCAAGATGTATGTATGGGATGAAACTACAGCTTCAAGAGGTGCACAGGAAGTAGCATCAAGCATTTTAGCGCATATGGAGGATATTATAACTACTCAAAAATACGTAATAGCTTACAGTGATGCCTGTTCAGGCCAAAAGCGTAACATTAAAGTAGCATTGACATGGTTGAAAATTGCTCAGTCAAATGATAATAATAATGAAACGGTAGACCACAAATTGTTGGTATCGGGTCATTCCTTTCTACCGAATGACAGTGATTTCGGTTTGATAGAAATGAAAATAAAAAAGGCAACTTACTTATACAACCCTGAGCATTATTATGAATTGATAGAAAAGTGTAGAAGTAGAAATCCATTTTCGATAAAACGAATGTCGCAGCCGGATTTTATTTCAACGAAGTCACTAGAAGAACCAATAACAAGAAGAGTAAAAAATACCGCGGGCGAATCTGTGTCTTGGCTGAAAATTCAATGGATGAGATTCTTGAAAAATGAACCTTATAAAATGTTCTATAAAACTTCTTTAGATTATTCTAAATTCCACGTTTTGGATCTTTCACCTAAAAAAGGAAGACCAAAAATTTACAAAAAAAATATTAAATTACGTCCATTATACACCATCCCTAGACCAGTAACGGAAGAAAAACATAAAGATATTATGTGTTTACTACCATACATCCCTTTAGTTTATCAGGAACATTTTAAGAATCTTAAAAACTAGAAAAAATGATAAAAATGGATTACTTTTTAAAAATAATTAATTAATGTTCATGAATTATTTGTCATCTATAAAACATTCAATTAATTTTGAAAATGGTCTAAGTCAATTAGAGCTTTAAAAACAATAATTTTCGTATGAAATTCATACAAAATTTGTTATTCATAATAAATTTCCATTAATCAAGACTAAGAAAATTATAAAATAAATTGTCGCATAATATAAAAATATTTTTTAATTCGTTCAAACGCAATTCACTAAATATCCCGAAACAAGAAATATATGACTTAGACCACTTTCATATTTATGGGCACATTTAAGAACCTAAAAATAATAATAATTGCGCCAGCATTAATTTTGATCGCTCGACTATTTCTACCTACAAACTTTACTGTTCATGACATGTTCATAAAAATGAAATGGATAAAATTTGCTTCAATACAAAATTATTTGATAAATAAAACTCAACATTTTTTTTTTCTAATTTAAATTTTTAATATTTTTTTTATATTTTTCATTTGCATCATAGAGTGTATAACAAAAAGAAGTTTCTTTATAATAATATGTAATATAATAATTATAATGTAATAATAATAATTAATCATAAACATTAATATTGTTATATATATATTTATATATATGTACATATATATTTAAATATATATACTACATACACATAAAATATATATAAATATATATTTATAATGTATATATAATAATCATAATATGTAATAGTATTTATAATATCAGTTACACCAGAAAAAATAATTGTTATAATAAAAAAAAAAAATCAATAAAATTATTTTAAAAATTTAATCAATAATTATAATTATATAATATGCACAAAAAATAAAAGTTTAATTATTTATTTATTTTATATAAAGATTTGTTGCGAATTCAATCGCTATTATATTAAATAATTTTGTTTTTATTTAAATTTTATTTGTTTTTTTTTTTTTGTTTTGTTTGCTGATATACATATACATATATATCATCTGTTTAATTTATCATTTTAATTAAATAAAATTAAAAACTATAATAATTATACAAAAAATGTTTTTGTTAATCTTGAGAGCAGTTAATTTTTTACATGGCAACATTTAAAAATTTTATTTTATTTTTCAGTCAAATAAAATACACAGAGAATTTTATTATTTATTTTGGTAAGAGTAAAGAAAAATTAGATGTTAGGAAGAATTTTTTACTCTTGAGCAAATCAAATTATTAATTTTTCTATAAATTTTGAAAGACTCTGTACATTTATTATATTATGTATTTATATAATAATATTATATTTATAGTTTTGATAAGATTTATGAAATACGAAAATTGCTCTTATTTTTTTTTTTTTATAGATTCGCTCATTTTACTTTTGTTATCATCTAACTTTATCGTGTGTCGCGTGCGAGTTTAGAATATTTTTATAATCCGTTTAATTTCGTTGTTATTATTTTAATGTCATGGTTCTACATAATAAAATTATTTTCTTTTCATATACATACATGCAAATTGAATCACTTTTCTTTTCCTTTAAATGATTTATAATTAAGACTAGAATATAAATCTTATCAAAATTATGGTAACAACCATTTTTTAATTACAACAACAAATATTTCATTTTAACTGCACTCAATAATAATAATAATAATAATAGTAATAATAGTAATACGAATTATGTACACAAACTAAATTCAATAAAAAAATAAAAAAAAATGCCTTTGTTTAATTATATATAATGTATTTTGATGTTTTAAATTAAATATATCCAATTCTAAATATGTTGATTTTAAGTGTGATTGTCTTTTATATCTTTTTTATTTAATTGTATGCGTTATTTATTATTTTTCCATTTTATTTAATAGTTTTTAAATATATTTTATCAACAAAAAAATTAATTTTTATTGGCACTTAATCAAACAGAATGTTAATTTATAACAATAACGTAACTATCACACTTAAAATACAAAACGAAAATTAACTTTAAAAATTAACCACAACCCGTTTTGTCTTTGAGTCAAATAGCGGTTAAAAATTTAAATGTATCAAAATTTTAACCAAATCAAAGATGAAAAAGGATTAAAATGTTTACAACGTATTGCCAAACATCTAGAGTCGTCAAAATATATAGAATTAGGAAAAAAAACAAGACACTTTATCAATTTAATATGTAACGCCATCTCTGCACAGTACTTGTTTATGTATTTTAATATATAATATTTATATTTATCATCAAATTACATATGGTGTACTATCGTGATATTAAAATCACTCAATTGATTACATTTTTTATTTTTTTGGGTAATATAATTTGTGTGTTGGCAAGGTCCAAATAATGCGTTTTTTTTTTGTTTTTAAATAAATTAATTTGGCAACAATTATTTATTTGCTTTTTACTTTTTAAATATATGGTTTATTAATTTTTTTTTTTTTTATCAATATATATAAATATTAAATATTTTCATTTGAAATCAATCATGTTTTATCACATTATTTTGTTTGAATTTTTATTTATCGTCCATATTTAATTTTTTTTTTACTGATTTTTAACGGCACGCAAGGAATTTAATTTAAAAAAAAAATATTTGCTTATTCTTAATTAAATATATTATTTAATTAATTACTTTTTTCTTCATTATTACAAAATAGAATTTATTTCTCATTATAATTAATTATGTTTATATAAAATGTTATGTTTTTCTTTAAGTTTTTAAACAAAATACTAATTAATTAAATTAATTATAAAAAAAAACAATATAATAATAAAATCACAACCGATAAATAAAATTATAATGGTCCATATATATTTTTTTGTGCTAATGTAAACAATAAATTAACTAAAAAATTAATAATAAAATAACGACGACAGCAAAGTGTCGACGCACATTTGTTTTTCTTTTGTTTAGAATAGTCATTTTTATATATATATATATATATATATATATATATATATATACATATATATTAATATTTGATTATTTATTTAAATGTAAGATGAGAAAAAATTTATAAATCTATATATTACATACAGTTAAGATTTTTATTTAAAATGGCCTACTACTTTTTTCATTGTATTTATTTCGTTTCAAAAAAACTATGGTTCAATAAAGGCCGGAACATTGGAAGATTTAGTTTACCTTCGCATGAAAATAAAATCACACAATTTTGCTTAATGTTCTTGTAAATTTTTTTGGTAGCACACTTTACTACTGCAAACATTGTTCCATTTGCCATGTTAAAAAATCAATAACTGTATAAAGATATATTATTTCATATACTATTTACAAAAATATGCTTTTTATTTACAATATTATTTTTATTATATTTAATAATTTTTTAACTTTTGATTTAATTTAATGTTTAATTTTGGTGGTAATTTTTAATTATAAATTTATTTTTAAAGTGTGAAAAAAACACAAAATCAAAATGGAAGAAATTAATAAGAAATTTAATAAAAACAAACGTTAATTGACAAAAAATAATACATTTTAAATTAACGGAAGCACTATATTGACTTTAATGTTCCGGGGACCATAAATATATTTTAATGTTTTTTTTTAAAGGACGTTTAATTTTTTCAAGGATTTTGAGATCTTTTCAAATTTATTTTATATAACTAGATAATTAATAAAGGAATCGGTAACAAAAAAAAAAAAAAAATTGATGGAGTTACAATTTATCAAAAAAAAAAAAAAACAATTAATTATATTTTGGTAACTTTGTGTGATTGTGATGCTTTCTAGTTTGTGATGTGAAAAATAAAAAAAATTATCAAAATTTACATCCGGACGGATCATAAAAATGTTGTGGAAACATAAATATAAAAAGACCTCATTTATCCATTATTATTTAATTTATTTTTAATTTAATTAAAACGACGGATTTTGGAAGATATTTATTATTTGTATATTATTTTAAATTAAATTGGAACGGATGGTAACTTAAATTTTTAATTTAATTCTTTCGGATCGGTTACATTATTATTTTGATTCTGGACAAACCCAAATTTGGTAATAAAACAAAAAGTATATTTTAAATTTTTGGTGTTATGACCCATTCTTAGGCGAGACAGACAGACAGACAGACACTGCATGAAATACCGGTATAAATAATTAATTTCAAGGAAATACGTGTATAAGCACCAAAATTAAGTGAGGAATGGAAACGTTTTGAATCATTTCCGAATTTTGGACGTTTTGGACGAATCCCGATTATTAATTGGCACTCAAACGGAACGCATACAAACGGAAAGAGTAACCAATTTTGCTTTAATCTTAAAATTAATGAGGACATGTACTCGAATATCATTTTTGAATTATATAGCAAAAATTTTTGTTATCGCTGCGCCGCTAAATAACCAATACTTAGACACCAACGGAAACGGAAGAATAGTTTTGTATTGGTTTATTTGAGCAAAAATTACAACAAAAAACATACCGGACGGAGACGTGCAGAGAGATCTCCTATAATCTATATTTATATATTTCACTAGTGGTGAGTGAGCGATTTTCACACACATACGTTGTTATTTGTTTTCTTTATTTCAATTTAATTTTATTTAATTAAAATAATTATATTATGTATCGTGATTTTTGCACAAAAAATAACAAGTAAAAAAAAAAATAAAATTTAAATAAAAACAATAAAATAAATATTAAAAATAGGAAGTAAAAATCCATTTTGCGGAAAATATATCTACGAAAAAAAAAATTATTATTATTAATTAGGTAAATAAAATTAAAAAAAAAAATCATTCACAAAAGAAATTATTCTTATTATTATAGTTTTTTTTTTTTAATAAATTTGTATTTTATATTATTTTTTTATTTATTTTTAAATTTTTTTTTATTTCACAAAAGCAATAAAGTAATATTAATTAAAAAAATTTTTTTATTATTTTATTTTAATTATTTTTTTTTTTTTGTTTTTTAAAGAGTTTCATCAAAAATGAAATAATAAAATGTCATTTAACAAAACAAATAAATTTAATTATGTAATTAATAATAATAATAATATTTTGGGGGGATTGGGGGAGAGGAAAGAGGGTTGATTTGTTTTCTAAATTTCTAAAGTGGTGATCAACAACAACAATACAGCAATAGTAACGAAAACAGAATTATAAATATTAATAATCGTCAGTAATTCTGTTGCGTTAAATGTTTATTTTTTGTTAAAGTTGTGTCGTATTCGTTTACCAAACGTTTTATTAGTGAAAGTTTTTGATGCAAATAGTCGAATCTTAAAAATAAAATAGAAAACAATTACAGATTAATATTATTTAGTAAATAGATTTTTTTTTTTTTTTTATTTCTATTTGAATCATAATGACAATGTAATACAACAAATGATGTAATTTTTCAATTAAGACCAGACTAAATCTTGAGGAAGCATGTGTTGCGAGCGAAACGATTTAATTTAAAACATTATTTGACGTTAAACAAAATTCAAAAATCCGTGTTTTACAATATAATCTAAAACAAAATCATGGCCGATGATCAAAAACTTTGCAATCCAACGCTAAATTCATCGCATATCGTGTTTTATTAAAAGGTACAGGAAGAAAAAGGAAAACAATAGTAACTGTTTCCCTTTTCTTCTTGTACCTTCCAATACAAAACGAAGTTGTCGAATTGCATTGTTCGGCCCCAATTAAGATTTTGGTCGAGAAATAGGAAATGAAAAATGAGAGTTTCATGTGTAGTGTAATTTTTTTTCGTTGTATGTATTAGTGAAAGAAAAAAAAATACACTACACAATAAAAAAATTGAATATAATAAATTTTGTTCGTATCAAATTACGCTTGCAGACTTTATTTAATGCGCCAATGTTCGTCGTGTTTTTCAAACAGAAATTTCGACGTTCATATCACCTCTCTCTGGTGAACGCCAGGTTTTCCTTCGTATTTCAACATTCCATTAATTTATATCTGAATGTCTGGAAGGAACGCATAAAAATAATAAAAGAAAAAAGAAAGTCCATTCGAAAGCACATTTCTAGTAATTACAAGTTATTTACTGGAATTGTAATAGTAAAGCATTTACCTATTTTTATGCAAGAGCCTTTGTGAGTAAAGTAAAAAAAAAAGTACTCGAATTTTTTAAGATTTATTATCTAGTTTTTGGACAAGACAACGTTTGAAGGTCAAAGTAATGCCTACAAGCAAAAAATTCGACTTTCGTGTAAAATGGCGATTTTTGAAAAAATTTAAGAAGCACTTACTTTTTTTATTCACTATTGTCTTTGTTTGTAAAAAAAATTTGTTCTTGTTCATCTTAGTGGGAAACTACTGTGCCTGGCGAAATATTCATTCCAAAATCTGCATTAAATTGACAATTACGCTACTCTCAAGAATATTGTCCATCTGAGAAAGATTTTATTGACGATATAGTTTTGTTGAGAGCTAACCCATTAGAATAAATCTCCAAACCGTGTCCACTTGATAGTTTTAAATTTTAACGTTATTGCTTGTTTGTGGATTTTATTTGTTTTTTTTGTGAGTTTGCTTTGAATTTAGTTCGTAACCAATCGCAATTGCTTCATTTAAAAAAAAAATGAAGAGACTGCTTTGAAGAGAAAATCGTTAAAAATAGCGGTTTACAAAAAGTAGCTTACCACAGTATGTATAGACATTTTTTAAAATGTCTGCAGAGCAAATGAAATTTGTGATTTATTGTGGTTCACTCCATATACAGAATAACGACAACTAATTTATAAAGGCAATTTGTGTTCCTGTAAGATTGTTAGAATCTGGTTCCTATCTAAAACATTGGTCTAACATCTTCCAATCAAAAATAGAAAAGAGTTTCGGCAAAACTTTTTGACTGGGGTTCTAAAAAAACGAAACTAGTTTAAATAAAAAGGAACTTCAGTAAAAAAAAAACAGAAGTCTGTTCGACTCAAAATTGTTGGAAATGTAAACTAGCCTTAATAACATTTTATGTAGTGAGAGGTGGCAGCCCTGTTATATAAATTCAAATAACGTTAATTTCAGTTCTGTTTTTTAATCAATCGAATATACACGTTTTATTTTAACTTTTGTTTTTTCTTTTACTGCTACTGCGAATTATTCTAGAGGTTATGGGCTATCGCGTGTAAATTGGTGCGAAACAAACGTTTAGTTGGGCCAATTTAAGCAATTTTTAATTGGAATATATTTGTGTAAAAGAATTTGAGATGGCTGATGAAGAAAAATTTGCATTCAAACAATTCGAAGGACGTGAGTTCGACAACTGGTTTTTCCGCCTGAAAATTACATTGGAGGAAAAGGGTGTCGAAAAATGGCTGGAAGAAGATGCCGCCGAAGCGAAAATTGCAGTCGGTGCCGACTTCGAAAAAAATCAAGAAGGAGGATCGCATGTGCAAGGTGCATATAACTCGACGTGTTGCGGATTCACATTTGGAATATCTAAAGGACCGGCCGACAGCGTTTGCGATGATAAATTCATTGAAAGCAATTTTCGAACGTGCAAGTGTGGCGACCGAAATTGGTGTCAGAAAGCGTATGTTGACGATGCGATGCTCAGATTCTGACAACCTAACTTCACATTTTCTTGCATTCGACAAATTGATACGTGAATTAAAGGCGTGTGGCGCTGAGACAAATGATCGAATGCTGGTTGTATCGCTCATGATTACGCTACCAAAGCGATATGACATGGTCGTGACAGCATTGGAGACGATCGAACCATCTAAATTGACGATGGAATTGGTGCGTTCGCGCCTCTTGGACGAGGAAAGCAAAACTTCGAATGGTCGTCTGAATGGTGATTCAGACAACGTCGCCATGTATGGCAATAATAAAGCAAATTAAGTGCTATTTCTGCAAAAAGCCTGGTCATCGAAGGGACGCTTGTCCGAAATTGAATCAACGGAACTCTACTAGTGGATCATCGAACAGCAATTTTAAGGGGAAACCCAATCAGCAGCATTATCAAAAGCCAAATGCGAATTGCACGTCGAATACAGATGCGAATGGAGTGGTATTTGTGGCTAATGCTGGTGATTTTGCGCTACAGTGTGGAATGCAGACGACAATATGTTTCATTGTTGACTCGGGTGCTTCAGAGCACATGGCGAATGATAAGTCAATGTTCAGCGAGCTGAGGAATTTGACCAAGCCGGTCGTAATTGGTATTGCAAAGAATGGTGTGTCGATCACAGCAACAAAATGTGGTACAATTGTGGGAACTATCATCGTCAATGGCATAGAGCGTCAGTGCACGCTCACGAATGTTTTGTTGATCGAAAATTTAAAATACAATTTGCTATCTGTGAGTCGTTTGGAGAGCGCTGGATGCCAAGTAATTTTCGACGATGGTTTGGCCCGTATTACAAAGGATAATTTGGATATGGCCGTAGGCAGGCGCAATGGAAAGCTGTATGTGTTTGAGTTGAAGGGTGTGCGACATGAAGTAGCGAATATTTCAACATCATCAAACAAAGGCATTGCTGCGAAAGCGTCGAATGGAATGGAATCTACGCAAGTGAAACAAAGCATTCGTCTGTGGCATCGTCGGTTGGCACATTTAAACTACGCTAACGTTAAGCGTTTGTCGACTTTGGTCGATGGAATGGGTGCCATGAACAACGATGCTGAAGCTGTTTGCGAGCCGTGTGTTTTCGGAAAACAATCTCGAAAATCATTCAACGGTTCAGGCGGAGCACGATCGAGTCGTGTATTGGAGCTTGTGCACAGTGATGTGTGTGGTCCTGTTACGCCAGTCACGTGGGATGATCAGCGTTTCTTGGTGACATTCATCGACGATTACACTCATTTCACTGTTGTATATCTGATAAAGAACAAGTCTAACGTTCTTGATATGTTTCAGAGGTACAAATCGATGGCGGAGACGCACACTGGGAAGAAAATTTCAAGAATCCGATGCGACAATGGTGGCGAATATATTTCCAATAAATTCAGGGCCATTTGTGATGAAGCCGGGATTCAGATCCAATACAGCGAACCGTACACACCTCAACATAATGGCGTCGCCGAGCGAATGAACAGGACATTGCTTGAGAAGGCACGTTCTATGATCGCTGATTCAAAAATGAGCAAGGATTTTTGGGGCGAGGCCGTGTATTGTGCGGCATACATAGCGAATCGCAGTCCGTCACGTGCGATTATTTTGGATGCGACACCAGTTGAGCTTTGGACAGGCAAGAAACCCAATCTGTCAAGGCTTCGTATTTTTGGATCGCCTGCATATGCACATGTACCAGACCAATTACGCAAGAAATTGGATATGAAATCATCGAAAATGGTAATGGTCGGCTATGCTGTGAATGGTTACCGCCTGTGGGACCCATCGAAGAACGAGATTGTTACACGACGAGATGTTGTGTTTAATGAGTCGCAACCGAATTCTTCTTCAGTTTTCTTCGAGACAGAGTCATTCACGGACGGTGTTGAAGATGTTGAGAATTCAGACGGTGTTGACGAGGCGGAGAGTTCAGCGGACAGTGATACGATGAATGTCGAAGGAGATGATGCTCGATCTGCTGGTGCAGATGCAATCAACGATCAACCATTCAACGTGGTATCGCGACCGCAGCGAAAGCGTCAACAACCGAAGCGCTATGAAGATTTTGTCGATCCGACAAAGCTCAAAATGCATGAGGACAACAGGGAGGAGTACTTTTCGGGGTTTGCATTGAATTCTAGCACATTGGACTTCGCACTTGGTGCCGTGGCGTACGTTGACAATGTTCCTCAGTCATTTGGTGAAATAGCAAAACGAGATGATGCAGCTCAATGGATGGAAGCAGTTCATTGTGAAATTAATTCACTCAAGCGAAATAAAACTTGGACTTTGGTTGAACGTCCGCCGCATCGATCAGTTGTTACCTGCAAGTGGGTGTTTTCCCGAAAGCGAAACGATGTGGGTAAGTTGGCGTCGTACAAAGCGCGACTGGTAGCCCGTGGATTTAGCCAGCGTCAGGGATTTGATTTTCACGAAACCTACTCTCCGGTGGCAAGGATTATTACAATAAGAGTTATGCTGGCTCTTGCTGTCAAGCGTGGTATGGAAATACATCAAATGGATGTGAAGACGGCATTCCTCAACGGAAATCTTGAAGAGGACATTTATATGGAACAGCCGGATGGATTCGTGCAAGGTGATTTTGTTTGTAAATTAAATAAGTCACTCTACGGATTGAAGCAAGCGTCACGTGTGTGGAATGAACGATTCCATAGTTTCTTGCTCGGAAATGATTTTGTTCGCTCAGAATATGATCATTGCTTATATTCTCGTAACAATGAAGACGAAATGGTATACCTGCTGTTATACGTAGACGATCTGATTATATTGAGCGAAAACATCGAGGAAATCATCAAGATCAAACAGCTGGTGTCAAATGAATTCGAAATGCGTGACATGGGCGAAACGAAGAGTTTTCTCGGAATCAACATCGAATATGACCGGAGCCGTGGAATTTTGAGAATTAACCAACGCGGCTATCTAGAAGACGTTTTGCAACGTTTTGGAATGGCCGATTGTAAACCGAGTTCGACTCCAATGGAATGCCAACCAAAATTAGAAAGGAAGACTGAAGCTGAACTGACGACTAAACCGTACCGAGAATTAATCGGATGCTTGATGTACGCGGCTTGTACGACTCGTCCAGACTTATCAGCGGCAGTGAATTACTTCAGTCAATTTCAATCATGTCCAACTGAAGAGCATTGGAAGGCAGCGAAGAGAATATTACGATACATCAGAGGAGCAATTGACCTGAAACTGGAATATCGGAACGATGAGAATTCGGTCGTGTTAACTGGATATGCGGACGCTGATTGGGCCGGCGATATCAACGATAGAAAATCGGTTTCTGGCAATGTGATGAAAGTGTTTGGCGCAACTGTGACTTGGATGACACGTAAGCAGACTTGTGTTTCTTTGTCGTCCACCGAAGCTGAATATGTCTCACTGTGCTTAGCCACATGTGAAATTATGTGGCTGCGTGGATTATTGGTGGAAATTGGAGAAACTCCCGAAGAACCAATAATATTGCACGAAGACAATCAAGGTGCGATTGTGATCTCATCTCAGGAAAAAGAAATGCAGCGTACGAAGCACATTGATATTAAGTTCAACTTTGTACGTGATTTAATAGCCAAAGGTATCATCGAAGTCAGATATATTTCAACGAATGAACAACTAGCTGATATCATGACTAAAGGACTACCAAAGGCGACATTTGAATATTTGCGAAATCGCCTAAACTTGATTCGGATGGAATAATTAATTTTCTTTGCATTAATTTAATTTGATTTAATTTGTATTATTGATTTATGTGAGTTCTTGCAATTGCCTATCGAACTTGGATAATTATCGATAGGAATTGAGGCGGAGTGTTGGAAATGTAAACTAGCCTTAATAACATTTTATGTAGTGAGAGGTGGCAGCCCTGTTATATAAATTCAAATAACGTTAATTTCAGTTCTGTTTTTTAATCAATCGAATATACACGTTTTATTTTAACTTTTGTTTTTTCTTTTACTGCTACTGCGAATTATTCTAGAAAAATAACTTGAGTATTGGGATTAAATAATCGTTTTGAAAGTAATATCATTTTTCGACTAGAATATCTTTTGATTGGCATGTTTTTTTGACTGAAATGCCTTCGTATACCTGCATGTTGGTTCCGGTGATCCAATCAAAAATAGTTCAGTCAAAAAGAAAGGAATTTCGGTCAAAAATTAGAAGGTAATTCAAAATATTTTTAGTGGATTTTTCACTGAAATTCTTTTTGAAAAGGAGAATTAAGTCAAACAATTAAAAAGGAATCCCAATGTTATGGTTCGTCCAGACCATGGATACGAACGAAATGGGTTCAAAATATTTTGGAAAATGAACATTTCAATTCTAGTCTTAACACTAGATATACCAGAACTAAAACCATATAACTAATCTCTTTAAATTGTATACAGTATAGTTGCATTTTGATTGAAGTATAATAAAGAATATATTCTACTTTTGTTTCAAAGTAAAAGGATCCTTAGTAACAAGTAAACTATTAAAGTAAAATAGAACCAGTCAAAATGACTGGTATGGTATATCTAGTGTTAAAATTAAATCTCCGTTTTCCAGAATATTTGAAAATAAAATCTGCCTTTTCCAGAATTTCTCTTTTTTCGTTTAGGGACCTTTGTCTCTTTTTTTCATTCAATTTAATATCGTGGCCCTTTTTAAAATGGAAATTATGCCTGTTTTTTCTCTGGACATAAAGTCTCGGCACCGCGGCTCATAAGCCTTGAGCAAAAAATACACATATTCCAGTCCAAACATTTGTGACTGAAATACTTTTCAAAAAGGTTATTTAGCCCAAATATATAAACCTAACCTAAATACCTTTATTTCATTCTTAAAGGCCTTTTAGTCACAAAATGTATATGACAAATTTAATAACTGAAACATCTTTCGTTTTTTTTTTTTTGAAATTCGAAAAAGAACCCCAGGCAAAAAGTTTAAACTTGAATGCTTTCTTAGTTTTTCTTCCTTACTTCTGAAAAGGTATTTCAGTCTAAAACAATAATTCATGAGATTTTAACCGAAAAACATTGGCGTACGAAAGCTGAATTCAAAATTTGTTCCACATCGATTGACTGACGACCAAATTGCACATTGCAAAGACATCATTAATCATGCTCGAAGCATTTTCCATTCCCTAAACTTCACTTAGCGTTAAAAGGAAACCGTTCTGCATCAGTTGAAGACATTAAACAGTCAACTACCGCCATAATCAACAGCATTTCAATCACCGACATAAATAAGTCATTCAGTGCACTTGTTGAACGTACAAATCGATGTATTTCAGTTGAGGGAGAGAATTTCATTAATCATTTGTGTTTTTCAATTTAATCATTTATTAAAATTGCAATGATTGGAAATCTAATTAATAGTTTATGTGTAATTTTTATATGGAAATTTGTGCAAAACATGTTTATAATCCGAGATCGTGTTCTAATCGTAGGTATTAATAATAAGGATTAAACTGCCTAAAAATTGTGAATTTCTATAACCTTTAACAGAAAAACATCTTTAACCAAGCATACAATTACAATCTTTTATATTTTTCCATGAATTTATTATGTGAAGCCTCCCGCCTTTAACCTCCATTCTCAATGACTTCCAATCATAATAATTCAATCTCCCGAATTAGGCTGCCAATTTCACCTTTGAGATCGTTTGGGGATGACATCGCCGGTTTTAAGGAATTATGTACAGAAATTTGTGGAACGATACGTCGCTCTATTCCATATCAATCAATTAGAGATAAGAAAAAGTATCGGCGGTTATAACGACCTTATGCAACGTTAGTAGAGCCGAATTACACATTCAGACCGTACACACCTTATCTACTAAGCATCACTCCGCAACAGTTATTTTATTGCAAAAACCTTTAACGGCTTTGTTTTGAACCACTCAATTAATTTAGTGTATTTTCCAATTTCAATTCCTATTCCAATTTCCCATTGGCAAATACGTCAATTCTGACATGACAGATATGCAAACTAATTTACTGCATTTCCATAAAGCTATTTCTGAATTGGAAGATATTTTGGCAAAACTTAAGGAAATATCATTGCAAAACTATTACAAAATGGTTGTCAGACAAGACAAAACTGTGAAAATCGAAATTTTTTGAGTGAGGCTCGATGATTCTCCACTTGTGTGAAATACCTTGAAACAAAAATTCCCAAAATTTGTATCGATCTAAATATAAGATTCCGGCCTACTGAAAATAAATATTTGACTTCAAGACAATTTCTTCAGTCATTTAACCTTACTAGACAAGGTACAAGGTCGTCTCGATATTATGCAAATTCTGCGATATGACCGGTTTTCGGTTGCACCAAATATCTACATTTAGTCAAAACATTCGACTGCCACAAACTTCAGATTCAAACCCCTAAATATAAAAGTATAATCCAAGACAATTTCTGTAATCATTGATTTTATGAAATTAACTCGACCTTGACAGAGATAAAAAAAACGTGATCACTATTTTTATTTCGTTCGTTCGTGTTGCCCTCTTCGTTGAGAACGCCTTGAATCTTGAACTTTAGATGGAGACCTACTGAGAATAGAGATATAAAACTTTGACTGCTTTCTTGTCTGACAAAGTTAAATGAATGCTGAAAGTACCATGCACTGATATCTTTACATTCAGAAGGGATCAAGCCAAACTTTTAGCAAAATAAACCACTTTCGAGTTTTTCCATCAACGTTAGATGATTACAGAAATTGTATCGGATCATATATCTGTTTTTCTGCGTGTCAAACCTCCTTTTTGTAGTTTTAACAGCTAGGCGAATAAATGTAGTTTAGAATATGGCTAATAAAATGTCAACATAAGAAACAAAATAATTATAGCTCTATTGCTTCCGAGTGCCACAAAAAAATTTATGAGAACTCCCAAAGAAAATACACTTGTTCAGGTTCTTTTAACTTAAAACTGTTAAAATATTGTGGATAGCAAGTCATATTCCAACATACAATGGAATTTTTCTTAAGTTTATGTGTTTGTTTGTCGCTGTCAATGAAATGTGTTGCTAAACCAATATTTTGAAATAAATTTAAAACAAATATTATTTACAAAAATTATGTTTACCGTAATATAATACTGAAAATAATTGTTTTTAGAAGTATGTTAATTAAAAATTAACGGTCTAAATAGAATTATCGAAATTAATTATTTTCTTCTTGAAATTTATGTTATGGCTATTTTCTCATTCATTTCGTTTTGACATTTAAAAATTTGCGTTTTCGCAGAACCAATTAATAAATTGATTGTCTAACGTAACTTTTCTCTTCAATTAATTTTGATTTCCTTTTTATAAGACCAAATACAATAATCAGAAAAGTATCTTAGAATACAGAAAATGTATTGCGTGTGAAAACGACATAAAACTAGATTATAGTAGCTAATTTCCCTTAGCTTAAACTCGATTTTTTTGTTTTTATCAATTCTGATTTTGTTATTAAACAAATGTTTGAAGAAATGAGCAAATAAAATCATCGAAACATCATTGGAACATAACGAATTGCACTCTAATACCCTTATCACGTTTAAAATAAAAATGCGAATAAACAAAAACGTCTACAGGCGAAAGGATCCTATATAATTATAATGCTCTAATTTATCCAAATACTTGTCATTATGATTCACCGTAAAATATGCTACTTATAAAATAAATTAATAATTACCTTCTCTTAGTTAATTGATGATGACTATCACGCATTTTTTGTTTATATTCCGCTAAAATTTGTTTTTGAATATCCTAAAAGAATATCAAAAAGGAGTATTAGGATCTGATTACAACACATATGTTTTGGTAGCAGCAATTTTGAAAGTGTAAGATGATTACTGACCTTGTATTTTTTATTATTATGCTTTTCACTACGCAAACGTTCCCCAAGTAATTCAAATCGTTTTGATGTTTGATCAATTTCATCGTACAATTGTCTGTATTCTGCATAATCTTTGTCAAATTCAGTCTTGTATTTTCGACGTTGCTCTATTGTGCTGATCCTTGCGAATTTGCTAAAGTCGTGATTATTTGGTGAACCACCATTCAGTAATTGTTTTTGATTTTCCATTTCCACTTGCAGTTCATGCTGTTCTTCGTCATGCCCTTCTAGATCTTGATTATTTGTAGTCGGTATTGTCGATGTTATCCGTTTCGCTGCTTCAGTATTTAGAACCGAGTAACTTAAACTCATTCCACTATCTTCAGATTCATGGGCATTTGGTGTTACAGTGGAACTACTGCAAGATATATATGAATTTAATTAAAATAGGCAGCAATATTAAAATACAAATAAAACAAACTTACGTGAAATAATTATTGTGTACGGGTTCTTCAGGTTCCCTTGATCTTGGATTCATATTGGACGAATCACGAGAATCATTAGTTCCTCGCCTACTAAAATATTACAGAAAATAATAATTTAAATTTAATTTTTATTAATTTCATCATTCATTTAATTATGGTACAAACCTTGTTGTATTTTCTTGGGTAACATTATCCTTTTTGTAATGACTAATTCTTTGTTTTTTCGGCATCGGTCCTTCCAAAACTTTTTCATTCATCATGGAGGGCCGTTTTACCGGCGGTGGTGGACTACCATTGTGCGTACTTGTTGGACTTTGCCCGGATGTTGATGAACCGCCATCGGAGCTAAGTGGAGGTGTTAAATTTTGAGGTTTACGTCGTTTCAATGTTGCTTTTTCTTGTTCGGAATAAAATGGCCAATCTTCTTGCACATCGTTCCATATGTAACGATGCAAATGATAACTATTATCTCGCAGAAATGAAATTGCTTTTAAGACATTGCCTATATTATTTTTATCACGTTCACGTACACCCTCTGATTTAATGGAAAATTAAAGAAAGAGAAAAACATATTTTTTAATTATATTGATTTAAATTTTTATTTTATTTTAATCAAGGTAAACCGTATTTATTACACACTTACCACTAGTAATCCTTGCATAAACTTCCGGTCTTTTATACGGTCTAACCGCTAATAAGTGTATCAGCCTTTCTCTGCAAATACCAAACAGAAAACATTTTTTGAAAAATTGTCATAAATTACTTTATAGTCTAAATAAAAACGGAAGTAAACATAATATAAAAAAGATCACGACCATGAGTAGCCATTTTAAAATTTAAACAAAAACTACTGCATGTTACATTCTAATTTGGTTAAATCATATTTATTTTAATCAGGATTTATTATTTTTATTTGATTGCAAAAATATAAAATAAATTTAAAAAACATCAAATTAAATAAAATTCACTTTCGCGAGAAAATATATCTACATGCATATATAAAAAATACTTAACGTATAGTTTTGTTTTCTAATGACTTTCACTTTTTATAGTACATATTATGTTTACTTATTGATTACTAAATGTATGAATATAATATTTTTGTAAGTACATATGTACGTATATTATACAAGAAAAAAAAAATAATAATAATAAGAACGTCTAGTATTTATTTGAATAAACTTACTTGATTGGTCTTTTCATAAGATCATTATTCCGACTTTTTTGGATACCATTTTGACAGCCATTTGATATAGGTAGTACGTTACTATTATTAATATTATTTACAAGATTACCACCAGGCGATAAGCCGTTCATCGAGCCTCCATTGCCTGATGTTTGTGATAATAATCCTATTGTATTACTATTTGATAGGGCTGCTAAATTATTTGTATTATTTATTGATAAATTAGAACAACTATTATTAGTATTATTATTAACTAGCCCACTTTGATTGTTTGTTTTCGACGAAGATAGTAATAATGACGACGTTGTTCCTGTTCCTAATCCTGATGCCAAAGATGATGTAATTCCTAATAATGATGATTGATTTGATACATTTGATGAATTTATACTATTTAAATTACTATTAATTATACTATTACTATTATTATTATTATTATTAATATTATTTATTAAATTATTATTATTATTATTATTTATTGATGTTATACTATTATTTTGAGATGAATCACGTTTAGATAAATTATTATTAGGAATGTTTGATATACGATCAAATGAATTTTTAAGTTTCACTTTCCGTCCAATATCTGTTTGGTTAGGTTTAATTTCTCGTGTACTGAAAATATACAATAGATAATAGTTTATGAGTATAAAATAACGTGAAAACATTTTGTTATGCTAAAATAAAAACAAAAACATAAGCAAATAATAATCTTCTAGACATTAATGAACGCTATCTGTAAACAGTGTATCTGGTAAGCAAGAATTCAAAATATTTTATTTTTCACAAGGGTATAAAGAAACATCACGAGCGTGAAATAGAAAATAGATTAGGTAATATTTAATGGCGTTAAACTATTTAACTTTATAATTTACTATTAAATATAGACGGATCCGCTCGTAATAATATTAAAACCCGTGTAGTAAACAATTACATGCATGCATTTGTTATACCATTCACTTTTTCTTTCGAGTTTGTTTTGATATTTTTCCTTTTCTCAATTTTTATTTTGTTTTGCTGATGCTGTCGAACAAAAGATATAATTGACCTTTTACATTTCGGTACAATAATAACAATAAATCTAAAAATAAAATCTTAGAAAGTAAACGAATATATTAGCTGTTTCTTTGAAACATAAGAAAATACATAATGCAATGTTGAGAATAGAAAATGTTGACATTTTGCTTAGATTTGAAGTCTCAAAATGACAAATATGGATGAATAAATTGAACATTAAAGTACCGCGACTTAGCACAACCAAATCATAATACGTATGTCTAATCAAATTTCCACTTGATGATGAAATTGAAATTTATTTGCAGTATCAACAACAAACACTATTAAAATGCCAATACTAGTGTAGCGATGTTATTGGTATATTATGAAGCAGCTAGGCACTGAAATCTGGGTCAATAACATAAAAAAAATTATTATAATTTTCATAAATAATTTAATTCAATTTTATAGTAAACAAACAAAAAAATACTAATACATAAGCGGTGGTATTTTTGTGTTTTTACTAATTTACGATTATCTAGGTAAGACAGCGGAAAAATACTGTGCTAGTCAAATAAGTAAAATTTAAAGTTGCCCGACTGAGTCAACTTTTTCTTTCCGGTTCGGAATAAATTCAAGGGATTTTACTATGCGCTGTTAAGTCAGTAGAATTGCTATTATTATTAAATATTTGTTTGTTTACTCACATTCCTCAACAGGTATTATTAAAATTATACAAAATATTTTATCAAACTAAAAAAAACGCTTAAATAAATAAACTAATTAAAGTTTAAAGTAACCATTTCTTAAACATTAACACGTTAAAATTAAATTCACTAAAATACGCATTAAAAGCAACTTAGGCTGTGGTTTGGGGCATTTAAAAAATTATCACCACAAAAAGGAACACGTAAAAATCCTGAACATATAAAAGCCCTGTTAGAAACATAAATGCCAAACCTCTCAAGTAACTCGAGTAACTTTGTGTCAAACTCGGTAAAATATGCATACTTCAAAATAGTTCTAACGTGCATGTGAGTAATGTAAAGGATTTTCAATGTTTAAGGGTCATGAAATTCACCACCAGTCGCAACGTAGAATAGGCTTTGTTATTTATATTACCAATATGCTTGTTGAAACACAAATTACTCATGAAAACAACTCTGCTCAATCGTTCACCCGACAAAACATATGGAGCCTCAACACAAGATAACCTTGTCCTAGAAAATAACATTACTTTACACTTATTTGAATTCAAAGGCAATTTATTCGCTATAGACTAATCGCAAAACATGTAAAGTTCGTTTTGTAAACGTTCACGATAAAAGCGTTAATATTCGCATAAATTTTAAGGCCATCGGCATATAAAAGACACTTACAAAAGTTAAAACACTTTATGACATCATTAATAAAAATTATAAAAAGTAATGGACCAAGAAGAGTCCATTGGTCCTTATATAAAAATCCTAAACATAACATTAATCCAATTTTTAAAAAAAGGCGAAATACCATCAGGACCTACCTAATCCAGTAACCTTTTAGCACTTCAGAGGCAGTAAACTGAATCATACATAGCACCCTCCTGGGGACTGAGAGTTGAAACTCCACAAGTGAAGCAATGTTAAAAGTGAAGGTCATAAGCATAACACGCGGATATCCGTATGGATTTTAGGTTCACACAAATTTCATTCTCAATTTCTAAAACAAACATTTTATAGATGAAACCATTCAGAAATATAAACTCTCTACACACCACGTTATTTCGCATTTACATCCGCAGTTGAATCACACAGTTCGGTGTAACTAGAACTAACAAAAATAATTAAAAGTCATTAAATAAAAGTTTTTGAAATTCCGAGACAATTTAATTAAAACTGAAGTATGGTTATATCATATACATGAAATTGCTAAATCTTAGCAGCTCCAATATCATTGAAATCAAAGGAAATTGAGCAGCTGTATCTAAGGCATCGTCCAATGGCTCCAAGTAATTTTTAGTAAATTAAAATCACCCTTAATAAAATTTTAAAATTTTAAAATTCAAATTTTATAAATGGTTTTATACGTACAACCTGATGAAGGACTGGCATACAAAATATAAGTGCTTAAATCACTATTTAATAAGTTAGAGGCAATTAAAATTTTTTAATTTAATTAGTTTACTGGGTCTGTTCAACAATTCATGCGGTACGGCGCAATATAAAATTTTTGTTTCATCAATAGAAAATAAAAACGAAGGAGAAGGAAATCTAGTTCAATTTATGGGGGGAACCAGCAAGTCAGAAACAACTTTAAAAAAACTTTTTTTTTGCATGATACTGACCAGCGGATCTTTCTTTAAGAACTTTTCGTTCAGTTCAGCTGTCACTTAAAACAACGGAAAATAATGCAGAAACTGAAGGAAATGTCATAATGTATGACAAATTTCAGAGCACACTTTTCTTACATTAATCAATTTTGCTATTCACTTCGATGGCCGATATGCCAAATATTCTGTAAGGAAATGTTTCCCTCAAATTTTGTAAGGATTCTTACTGATTCGCTAGTTCCCCATTAGAAGAATGAACAGAGCAATAAAACTTTTATAAAAAAAAAAAGAAATATCAGCCGAACATCGATTGAGGTAATTATTTATACATCCAGGGTCAAAGAATATATCACTCTGGAGTGAGTATGAGTACCATCGCCAAAGTTATTGAAATTGGACAAATGCCGCCCGCAAGATGGATAACTATTCCGGTGGCCATCACACTCATCCAGATTGATATCTGACAACTGACATTATAATATTTTGACTGTTTGCCGAAATTACGCATTTTGCTTGGGAACCACGGGCCCTAGATGATAATTTTTGTTGCTTCAAATAAATACGTACATACGTCTGGTGTTCTTTTTACGATGAACATATCCGAAATATTGAGAGTACCCAAAAAACTTACACGTGTATAACGTAGAATTATCTTACTGGATGCAAATCCTTTCAAATGACAACATTGGAAAATAGACGAGAGCTTTTAGTGTTCGTTTGTTGGAAGCAAATCGATGCACCCTCCACATATACTGGACTAAATGAAAATAAAGGCACCGAGTAGAAATTTAAGAAACGAGAAATTTCTTCATCTGTATAAGCACTGAACAAACTATGTTGAAAATGAACCAATGAACATGATGTCCAAGAGTTTTAATAAAATTGACCATCTCTTCGACTTTTACTTAAGCAAAGATAGCTTTAAACGTAGGTTGAAGCAACGCTCGGACCTGAAAATATGATTACATCAATTTTAATTCTTTTTTAATTTAATTTTTATTGATTTTTTAAAAGTTGTTTGTTTAATTCTAAATATTATACTTATTTATATGTACTATGTCAAGTTAAGTTTGTAGACTTTTTTTTTGAAAATAAATAAATAAGTAATAAACCCTCTAACTCAGGTTCGGGATCTTGCAAAGAAACATGGAACAACAAAAGATATGGTTCAGCGAATCAAGAAAAATAATAGACTATAAACAAACAAGAAGCAAAAAATTCCTAAACGGTCAAAAAAGCAAACAAATGTTACGTTGATACGAGCAAAATTGCTCTACAAACATCTTGTCGTTAACACTTCTTCGAGCTGTGCAATTATATTATGGACGATGAAATTTATCTAAAACTGGATTTTTCAACAACACCTTGTCCGCAATATGGCGTTGGTTTGGCAGGCTACCTGATCTGTCAATATGGTTTTTTCACAAAATCGACAACAAACACTGTTAACTACTACATACAGGAGTGGCTGAAAAAACGCCTTGTACTACTTGTTCGATAGCATAACAATTCCGCATTATTCTGGCTGGATTTGGCTTCGGTGTATTACACGATAAAAACATGGTAGTTTTGGGTATTTAGTGTAGGGTCGCAAGTTCAAAAGATTAAAAACCCTCGTAATTTTATTTTTACATAATATAGCTAGACAATTCTACGATTATCTGCTAATAACCGAATAACCGATATAACCCCACTTAAGTGATATAATTTTTAAGTATATATTACACCGAGTATTAAACCGATAATTCATTCTCCGGGGTCACAATTAGTCATAGTTTTTGTTATAGTTACTGATTATTATAGACTTCAAAAACTCACTTAATGGTTTCCGCTGCCTAATCACTCTAAACCCTATTTTGTTTCTCAGTTTTTGCCTCACCGATAAATATTTCGCAAATGCACTAGATTTTTAAGATGTTTATCGGTTAGGCGAGACTTTATATCTTTCATCGAGGGCCCAGCTCTGAAATGCAACCATTTAGTCGCCGCCTCTTAAGACGACAAGAAATGTTTACTGTGGTGTTATTCTAAGGCTAACAATATTGTTTATTCCGATGTCACGAGTCATGTGAGTACAAATTAAGTTTAAGTAGATCCGGCTTCTCTATTATTCCAACAAAATTGTTTACATTGATATTTCACAACGTATATTCTGCTTTGGTAATAACAAAACTATTAATTTAACAGCGGCTAGTTCAAGCGTTTGATCAGTCCTCTTGGGGAATTAGCATCAAAATAGCATTCTTGGTTATCTTGATACGATAAGACAAGATCACCAAAAATTATGGTCCGAAAAAATCGAGATAATCACCATTCCTCATTCACACAATCGATCGACATGATAATCTGACTAAATAATTAGTTACACACGGTCAATTTTGCATCGCAAGAGCAAGATCATTAAATATATTGTGTTATTCATATTAAAATAAATTAAAAAATAATATAGAACGAGGTTTTGAATTTAAATACAACAGAAATAAAACTGTAATTTATAATATATTCTATTTTACATCACAAATTAGAATAAAAATAGTTTCTCACCTCTTTTTCTTTTGAGTTTCTTCAGCTTCAGCCATTCGCACCCTTGTTGTTTCATAAACATCATCTTTTGCGTGTATTCGCATCTTAGTTGTTAAGGAACCTAAAATGTCTAAGTGGCCTTGACTTTGTTGTATACATTCAAATGAACCCTGTGGGCCTTCTATTTCAGTTATTGTGAAACTAAATTTTTGTCCTAGGCTATTTGTTACCGATGGAAATGACAGAAACTGAAAGGAAAATTAAAAAGAAAACAAAACAAAAAAATATTAATAATTACTGAATTAATAATTAATAATTACTATTTTAATCTAATAATTCGAGATGAATAATAATAAACGATTTCATATTGTGACCTTGTTTACATCTCTATACCTCTGTAAAACCAAGTAATTTAGATTTAGATAATTTAATTGACAACAAATAATGTACAAAAACCATTTTAAAAAATAAATTTAAACATTTTTTTTTTTTTTTAGATACATTTATAGCATTAATTTTAATTTAATTCACGTTACGGTTAGCGAATTCTTGATTAAATTATTTTTTATAATTTTTGAAGTATAGTTTACGTTTTAATATTAACATGATTTTATCTAAATAAGTATATCATCGTTATTTTAAACACATGTTCTTTATTGTTCATGAACAATTATGTTTCAGATGTGAAAACAGTGCTGTCGCCCAACAAAGTGCAATGCTTAAATTTTCTTAAAAATACATAAATCGAACCAAAAGTTTGTAGCATATTTTAATACAACAAAATTTTCAAGAAAAAATAACATTCAAGTAGCTAATTATCAGCTTCGGTAACGTAATACAGTTTTTATAATAAATATCCATCACCCTTTACAATTTTTTTTTTTTTAAATTGCATAAGCACTCAAATATACACGCGAAATAAAATGCTAGAAAAATACAATACAATCAAAGAACCTACTGTACGTTTTCAAATAAGTATAAGAAATTGAACAAAAATCACGCTTAATACTTATGTCAGTTAACTAACACACCACAAAATGTATGTATATTTTATTCTTAGTTTATTTAACTTACAAAGTAGGTGATTTGAATGAATGAAATATAAGACAATTTTCTTTTTATTTTTGTTTCTTTTTTTTTTTTTTTTTTTTAAGAAAAAAAAAGAGAAGGTGAAAAAGAAAAAGTGTGTATATTGTATATAAATACAGTAATTATATAGCAAACCAGTGAAATTCCAATGCAATGTGTTAATTTGATTTGGCAAATAATTTAAAATAGTTTATAGGTGAGACACAAATATGGGTCTATAAAAAAAAAATGGTTTAATGCAAAAAAAAATTGATAATTCCATAGAACGATTGCACCAAAATTAAAGAAATCGTCATATTGTGATGAACCAACTGACGGTCAATTTATTCTTGAACACGTTCATCAGATTCTCAAAAGTTTAGATCGAGAAGTATCGGATTCGATTTTTTTTTTTTTTTTTTTGTCTAATATGTGCTAAAAGTTAATTGCCAGGTTAAGAGTTACGGGTGAAAAAAATAATAATTTATATGATGTTTAAAATACTGAACATAAGTAATGTTATCCAACAAATTAGCATACAAAATAAAATAATTTACTGAAGAAAAGGAATACATAAGAACATAAAAAAAACTAAAAGTTAAGATAAATAACAAACGTAAAATTGAAATATAATTTTTAATTTACGGCCACAATTCGTATTGCATCAAATCAAATAATTATGAAGAATTAAAGATTTACTTCCATCAATCTTTTCTAAATAAAATTTCCTTGTTTAAAATTTGTGTTATGACTTTTGACATTCGCCTTTAATGTACTCAGAAGTAAGCAAACCTGGAAAACATAAAACGAAGTAAAAATAGTATATTGTATAACAAGTGAAGAAAACGACGAAAGTGAAATTTGCAGCCTGAGCGATAGCGATTAATAGATTAGCGAGTATTGCAATTACACGTTTTCGCGCGAGTTATACACGCTATTTATTCAACCATACAATATAGTCCTGTAATATTTATAAATAATTAGCAACATAAAAAATAACAAACTTGTACGTATCAACAAAACTAATAACTGAAACGTTCACAATATAATTGAAACATTTGGGTTTTCATCACAAATCGTGTGACATTTGAGAAATCGTGCAAACGATTACTGCACTATCGTAGAAAAAACAATTTGCTAAATAATAAAAGAAAACTGCCAAAAATCGATATGAATCCCATTGTAAAAACTCCAAAAGCAAACAAAAATAAAAATCCCTTCACGCTTTATTTCTGTATTTTATGAAAATATTGCCAGAAAATCGATTACTGTCTTGTTTGTCATAAGACACTATGTATCCATTACTTACAAGAAAAGAAAATATACGAAAAGGAAAGAACATTTAAGAATGAGTGTAAGAAACTTACTAACTTGGTAATACTTTGAGTATACAAATTGTTCAAGAAGCTTAAAACAAACACGTAGCTTGGCCGAAAATGGCGTTTAAAATCCAATCCGAATAAAAATAAAAAGCTAAATACTATCTAGCGCCCACATGTTATTAATTACACAAATCTGTCTCGATCTGCCTCTTTTTCTCTCTCTCTCTCTCTCTCTCTCTCCCACTAAAATGGCTAAAGCAATAAAAAAAAATCTCAACATTGATTGCCACCATTCGGACAATTCAACACAATTTAAGAATAAAATCAAACCACTTGCTTTTGCTTTCTATTTTTTCGTAAGAACACAAATAAAAGCAAAATAACTTGGTTTATTCTTACGTCACCAAAGGAATTTTTCTATGTTTAGATTCGTATTTATTTTTTATCGCAAAAAAAAAAAAAAAAAAAAAAAAATGAAACTGAGAAACAAAATATCTATTTGTAGAACAATCAAACCATCTCGACGTATTAATAATATCTTAATAATTCTCAACTCAAACTGAATTCAGAATAAAAGGATTCTCATCAACTACTTATATGTATGTATGTAGGGTAGGCATATTTCTTTTTAAATTTACTCGATTACGATTTTCCAAATGTCATATGGAAACAGAAAAAAAATCATGTATCAAAAATAAATGCAAAAAAAAATCCTAGGTAATAACGTAAAATGATATATTTCAAATACAGGAAAATTTCTATGTGTAGCAAACAGCAAAAAGAACTCACATTGAATGAACGTAGGAGTGAAAAACTTTAAATTGGAATATAATAATAGAAAAATTGCTTTTACGATGATAAGTATTATGTTGATGTGTAGGTGGGAAATTTGTGTCGATTTTATTAAACAGGAAAACCCTGTGAAGATATAACGATTTGTTTTTCCAGCATAATAGACAATTTTGAATTTTAACCTTTCTTTAAATAGGCGTTGAATGCTTCTACTTATACAGCTATTTGCTTGTTTTTATAGAGAACTTTCCAGATGAATTAATATAACCAAGCGTTATAGAACTACTACTTGGGAGTTATAAATAAAAAGGTAATGCAAGTGATGTGGTTTACTACTTCTAGAGTCGTTCGGAATGTTCGTATTCTGCTTAGACTGTTTTGTCAGCTACATAGAGGATAGACCTGGTGTGACAAACAAGTATCGAATAATCGTGTTTTGATATCATTTAGCATCGTACAACAATTTACATCCGCAAACCAATTTTTGCGATCAACTAACTAAAAGAGATTTATGTTTTTATGAAAAATGAAGAATCGTGATTAATTTAATTTTAATAAAAAAAAATGCCGAACGTTCAAAAAAGAATTAAATTAAAAGTGAAAGTAAACACGGTAAGGGAATTTTTTGTCGCACCAACACTAACCCTGATTGGTTTTCTTGGTGTGCTAGGTACAATTTTTTGTGACATTTTTTAGTTACATTGTGAATTATTAATAAAATCGGTTAATCTATCAAAATATATTCTTAGACATTGTTTTTGCATGTGACAAGTCTATCGAACTCGTTTGTAATTTTAAATAAAAACTGCTACATTTAAATTTTTTTCTATTTACAAATTAGAATAATAAACAATAAAATTCTATTAGACAGTTACATAGCCAACGAACCTATTAAGTGCTGAAAGAAAAATGCACCACTCAAGCTTTTTATATATTAAAGGCCAAATACTTAATCGTTGATAAAATATAGGTAAAAAAAAAATTTAACCGCGGAATTGGTTGGCTGAAATATATAGAGACATAGTGCCTTTTGTAAGTTGTTGCATTGATGTAGATAGTGATGTAAACGGTAATATTTTCGTTGGTAATATTACCGGTAAAATAGGTAATTTTAGGTAATATTACCCACAGTGGTGTTACCGTGGTAATATCGGTAACATAAATTAAAAATGTTTTTCCAAACAACTCAACTAGTCTAAATGCAAAAAGAATTGTGACACCACTGCATTATATGTACTTCCTTATGTACTATTAACCTACTACACCAAATTTTTGCTGTCAAATATAATAATCTACACCTTTTTATTGTTTCATTGACATATTCATTTGGCAAATACGTAATAGAGCTGGAATCTGACTTTGAATATGATCCATCGCTCTGTCTGGAAAAAACACCAATCACTATTTTAATTATAAAAATGGCTGCAACGTTTTAGTCGAATTAAAGCTCTAGTATGATTGAATTTCGTTGACAACATGCGACCAAAGTAGCACCAGATGATCGATGAGCTATTACTCGAGCAATTTTCGTTTCTGGTGCTCCATTAGGCTCAACCATAAAGTCGGCTTGTATTGATTTATTCAAGAAATTGCGACCGTTCTATAAACTTCCTTCGAGGTACAAACTTTCCAATCAATTGTTGGGTCTTGAGTACCATCGCGTCGAAGGGTCAGTCTTACCAAAAATTGCCGGCACATCTGACGTTGCAGACCGATGCTTGGACGAACATACGTAGGGACTCCATAACAAATTATATCGTCAATACAATACAGCCAAAGCCTTTTTCTATAAATCTATTCACTAAGGAAAATCGGCATTTGGCTTTTAAAGTTACTTTTCGAGAAAGTTGAAGCGGTGTTAAAAGACGTCGAGATTTATAAATTTATTGTAATTATTACTGACAATGGAACGAACAATAAAGCATCCCGAAAAATGGTTAACAAAAGCTACCGAGTATGGGTGCATCTGCCATGGACTTAACTAGCTTCAATAGTTTGAAATTTTCAGTCAGTCGTACGGATTTTCGGAAATAAAAAAACTCGCACATTTTTCATGCTTCATTCGATCTACATTCATGCTACATCAGGTACGCCCTGAAGGCGCTGGCTATTGAAGACGAAGTAAAATCAGTTATGAAGGCATCTACGATCTCCTATTCCTCCTTTTTTTCACTGTGTACTACCTCCGATTGCTAAATGGCCATCTTTTTTTGATAGTTTGCTGTTTTGTCTGAAGTGGTGTACTGTTTTGTTAATATAAAACAAAGCTATTCGAGGAAAGAGTCATTCGGAATCATAGAAACTTGAAGCTACTAAATCTATTTGTAATGTCGCAGAACTTCACACAAAATATAAGGGCAACAAAATATATGAGTCTTTGCCGCATTACAATGTTCGAAGTGAACTTTTTGACTACAGTTTGTGATTGCAAGTGAGCAGCTCTCTGATGAAATTTGGTCGGCGAGGGTGTGTTCTAATTCACCTTTAAGTGCTTGGCGGTTGATATTTTAAGCATGCCTGCATCGAGAGCTGCAATGGAAAGCACATTCAGTACCTATAGTTTTATACACATAGCTCAAGACTTAATCCATTGACTGTTGATCGTGCAGAAAAGCTAACGTACATTTTGCACAGCTTAAACCTGTCGAGATCGAACGTAGGAAGTGTCGATAAGTAAGATGAAGTTATTCCTGCTGCATCAAATACAAATTATTATTAATGGATGAAGCTGCATAATCATATTCGCTTGAAGAGGAGGATGACTTGGAGGAAAGTAAGAATAATTTGGTTATGGATGTTGTTGAGGCTGAGGATGATAAATGCGTCGGCGAGGATGAACCATACATTGATTAAAGAGTTTAATTGAACATAAACTCATAATTATGTAAAATTTATTATTTACTGTAGGCGTTGAAGGCGACGATCTTGCCGACCTTCGACGTCTACCGATGAACAACACGTCAAGGAAGTCAAGGATTTGGTGCTCAAAAATCGTCGATTGACAATTAGAGATCTTGTTGACATCACAAAAATTTTGGACAGCAAACTCTTGGTTTTTGCATCATGATAATGCGCTGTCTCACACTGCATTGGATGTACATGACTATTTGGCCAAAAATTCGACCCATATTGTTTCGCAACTGTCCTGTGCCCCACTTGACTTCTGGCTATTCCTGAAACTCAAGAAACCGCTCCGATGAAATCGTTTTGACACTTTAACGTTCAATAGACTTTAACAACTGTTTCGAACACTGGAAAAAACGTTGGCATAAGTGTATTGTATCCGAAGGAGATTACTTTGAAGAGGATGAAATATATTTGAAAGATTATAAGGCGTTTGTGTTTTATTTAAAAATCGTACTGCATTTGTCAAGTCGAATATTACTACTTAGTGTTCTTTGGTACAAATTGGAATTAAAATATTGAATAAAAAGTGTGTTACCTATTTTACCCGTGTTACCGGTAATATTACCGGTAAAATTACCAAATTTAAAAATATCGGAATTTTACAACATTAGATGTAGACATGCAGCACTTACTTATTTACTTTCTATGTACAATCATAGATTATGTATCAACCATCCTTTCAACTCCCCATATTATGACACAAAATAATATTTAATTTATTGTGATTTTCAAAAACTAGATTAGAATCGACAGTATAAAATTACGGCTCGATTTCGTTCAATTTTTGAAAACCGAAAACATTTCATTTAATAGGCTGCCACGCTTGGAAAGTAAACCTTCTAGATCTTTTAATTTGTCGAAATCTACTAAAACATGTAAAATCCTATGTTCAGCATGGCCCTGTGCCAACTCGAAACTTTGAAACTATTAAAACTACTTGAGTAGACAGCTCTCCTTTCCCTTTTCTTTGAGGATGCCCATTTCCAAAATATGGAATTACCCGAAAATTTAATGGATTGTTTGTTTATCACAAATCTAATAAATTTAGTGCTGGAAAGAAATCTTTCTCGAAAAGATAGCAAAATCCTCATTACAGATGACGAGAAATAGAATCAACGAAAAAGGAAGGACATTTTATAATGCTCATAATAATAGAACTGTAACGAATAATAATACGACTCCAAACTTTATTCAAGAATACCACTCTCAATTTCAATATGAACAATAGTGTCAAAGAAGGTTTCGCATTGATTCGCCCGGATGAAATAAGGTCGATTATTTAAAAACTTAAAACAAACAAATTACCACAATTATAAAAAAAAGAAAAAAGAAAGAAACGAATGATTTCAGTGGAAGGAACCCATATAAATGTAACTAGATGAATTACACAAGGTAGAAGAGAAACGAATTAAAATTTAGAATTTATACGGTAGAAATATTAAATAATGTAATTTTAATATTGAACCAAAAAGAGTTTTCTGATAAAAATGTCTACATGTATAACCCAATGCCTATTTGTCTTTCAAGCATTACAAGCTAAGTTATTATATTTCGAATTTTGGTAACACCTTGGTCCCTTCTTACAATTATCATTTAAATTTTAACAGTCATTTAACCGGTTTCGGTTATAAAATAGTTGTTACATAATTACAATATACGGTTATCTTTTATTACAAGTTATTTTGCTCCTAACTATATGTTAATGTCATTATCTTTTGAGGCTGAGGACCAATTCTCGAGTAAATCGTTTACTATTTGTTGTTTTTAAATATAAAAAATTAATAAATTTTATACCGAATTTTTTTAACCCTGACTATTGGTCTGCAGCCTAATTAATATTGATCGTGAAAGCCGATAAGCGACCCTACATGGTCAATATTAATGTCATTACCAATAACATCATTACCCCAAAAACTTTTAAGTCATTTCTCCTTCATAATTTGCACATGTGAACAAACATTTTAATGTCACTTAAAATTATTGTGTACGTTATAAAAATAATGAAGCTGTAATATCGCAAGAGTTTTGGAGGTAATGATGTTATCAGTAATGACATTAATATTGATCGTGAAAAGTTCGCTTTAGAGGTCAATACTCTTTCATTATTTTGTCGCCATAAATCGAAAGAAAATCGCCATTAAAACTGATCATAAAGTAATGAAGGAATAATAATCTAACACTTTTGAATGTATAATGACCTTTCTGGTAATGCCATTAATTTTGGTCGTCTAAAGGTCGCTTAAGGATTGCCGCTAGGACGACAATAAACAAACTAAACTGTTCACTGAAGTGTAGGTAGAAAGAAAACCAATAATGCAGCAATTTTACAATACAAACTTCCACAAAAACATTATAATTCGTCCAAAAAAACGCACCAAAAAATAATTGTCCGTTAAGAAAAAAAAAATACTTTGTACGTTTGTATCCTCGTTTTTGAAAATCCCGTTTGATTCTTGTCAAATTCTTGCTTGCATCGTGGAAATCGTGTGCAAATTCTGAAAAATGCAAGTTCAAATATGAATTACATATTACAGGGTGACTGACACGAAGTGTTACCAACTTCAGACTGTTATTGCTGTCAAACCAGTGATGACAGAGCGCTCAAATTTACACTAATGACAGTTCATTCCATTGTTTACAAGCGTACAGAAGCATTTTAGTGGGAAATATTCAGAAAAAAAGTTATCCGCAATGGAATTCAAGCGTAATAGTAATTTCTCTATATTTGGCTGGAAAATCACAGCCGCAGATTGTTAACCAGTTAAAACATCTGCAAGTGAATAAAATGTTTGTGTATCGCACCATAAACCGTTATAACGATACTGGAAGCATTGCAAAACGCCATGGTGGTGGACCGAAACGCACTGCAACATCGCCGTATATCATTCGGAAGGCGAACGGTGAGGCGAACATTTCGCTCGAACGGAATGCAGCACATATTGAAAGATCATCTTGGACTAAAGGCCTTGAAATTCCATAAAACGCATGGTCTCACCGATGCTCAAAAAAAAGTTAGAGTGGAAAGAGCAAAGGAGTTGTTACGCTTGCACGAAAGTGGCGATTTGCCGAATTTGGTTTTCTCCGATGAGTCACCGTTCGTTATTGAGCAATATGTGAACAAGCAAAACGACCGGATTTACTTGCCCGGCCGTTCTACTGAAAATTTGGACCAACGGATTGCCACTCGAAACCAAGCGCCGCCGATGGTGATGGTTTGGGCCGCCGTAACGGCTGAAAGCCGTTCACCGCACGTTTTTTTGGACCGTAGCATCAAGATAAATGCTCAAATTTATCGGGATCATGTATTGGAGGGAGCGTTGAAGCCTTGGGCACAAAAACATTTCGGCCGCAGAGCCTGGACATTTCAACAGGACTCGGCGCCGAGTCATAAAGCGCGCGTCAATCAAGATTGGCTGAGAAACAACGTTCCGCGGTTCATTTCCACTGCCCAATGGCCACCAAATTCACCGGATGCAAATCAGCTCGATTTCTAGGTTTGGGGTATTTTGAAGAGCAAGGTTGGGACAAAAAAATAACAAAGTGTCGATCATCTCAAGCAAGCGCTTCGCCGGGAATGGGCCAAAATACCGCAGAGCCACTTTCGTGCTGCATACAATAGCTTTGTCGGCCGTTTGAAGGCCATAATCGCGGCTAAGGGTGGCCAAATCGAAAACTGCTAATGCAATAATTCGAAAATTTAAATATTTGTGAACATGTTTTACTTTGATTCAATAAAATTCATCAAAAAATAAAAATTCTCTGGCGTTTTGTTTTGGTAACACTTCGTGTCAGTTACCCTGTAATTAATATTTAGCAACGCGGGATTTTTTTTTGGCAGGATTTTGATAAAGCAACGTTCTGAAAAGCGGAATGGATGTCGCTGCAACCATTCTGTAATTATTTTTCTTTTTCTGAACAAAATTACCAAACAATTTTGTTTTTGTTGATAAAATTGTGCGTACAAAAAAGCTAAATTAATAAAATCCCTAAAAATAAATGTAAAAGCCCATAATAATTGATGCGATTTTGTAGGAGTTTACATAATTATTTAACTACCCCAATTTTGGTGGCTATTGTTAACATCCCTCACCTCCGGAGAAACATGCATTTTTTTCTAAAATTAGGTCTTAAGCCCGAACATAATTGCAAAACCTTTCGACTACTGCAGCATCGTTTAGAGTTTTAAAAATTCTAAAAAACTTTAACAGTGTTTTCTGTTTTTTTACAAAATTACACTTACGTCATTGTCTCTGGGGTGCAATCCACTAAAAAAAAATTTCTAAAATCGAAAAATTTCTCAATTGTTTACAAAGACGTCAATGTTGCGTCAATGTTAAATATGTGTAATTATTTTGTTACGTTCAATGTAAAGTTTGATCTAATCCGGATCACTATGCGACATGAAATAAACAAAATGAACAAATAGAAATGGTTTTAGGGGTCTGGCTAGAACTAAACTCTAAGAATTTGCCAAAATTCAGTCGACCTTATACCTTCGACAAACTACGATTTAATAAACCGGATTTAATGAATTTATCGGGTTTATAGTCGAAGTATATCAATCTCAATTTTTACTGATCGAATTTAGCTAAAGCCGTTTTATTAAATCACAATGTGTCAAGGGTGTAACACAGGACAAATGAAAGAAATATGGCTAGAGAGAGATTACTCTAGCTGAAGAGGTATGCAAAGTGACAGTTCGTCAAATTCGATTGAATCTGAAATGGTTTTGGAAAACAAAAAAAAATAAAAAAAAATCTACAAACTCTATTTTTTATTAGGTTGAAATTATTAAAATTATTTTGCCGTACATAACGCAAGTTTTTTTGCACTTGTAAAACTCATTTTAAAAAATTTTATCAATTTTGTCAATTCTTTTATAAAAGTCAGATTTATTTAAATGTAACGTTTATCAATCGCAAACCGGCTATGCACCGGTTTTGAATCCAAACCGAAACCGAAGCTTGAAAATCAATAAAAACTGAAAACAAAAACATCAATCATGAACCACGGTACTCTGGAGTCGGTTTAAAAAAAAAGTGCGGTGTCTCCGAAATTCTTTCGCCCAACGTTTGGACACCTAAAAACGAGTACTTTCAGCCGCTACAGAAAAAAATCGGCTCGGCGCTTTTTTTTCTAGGACGAAAATACGAAAAATAATATGCCTGGAGAAGATAACGCCCTTTCATGTGTGATGATGATTCTGGATATATATACAGTGTGTCATATACATTCGCATTGGTTCATACACAGTATAATGGTAGATATAGGGTGTTCAAGAAGTGTACGGGAAGTGTTGTCACTCATAAAAGCATTATTTATTATTATTATTAAAAGCATAAAAACACAACAGAAAAAATGAAAATTTAGAGAGGTTTGTAAGATCCGTTTTCGGCCCCCTCGAGGGCCTTGTCTAGACAAGAAAGAAACAAAAAAACAATAGCACACATATCATAAATGAAAACTATTATATTCGCATACAGCTCGCAATAATTTGAATGAATAGTCAGGATGATTTTTTAGTACTTTGTGACGATTCCAAGTCTTACTAAAATCTGCATGGGTCGATTCGACAGCTTGTTCGCTATAAAACCCTAGTCCTCTTTTGGTTTCGGAACAAAAATCTACTACATGGTATAGTATGCCATGAATTTTTTGTGTCACAGATATCTCGAGTGCTTAATAACTAACCTTGAAATCTTCAATATATCTCTTGAAATTGGGGTCTAGTTTCAATGAGAAGCAAGAATCGACAACTTTCTTCAATTTTCTAAATGTCTCCACATAATTGACACAGCCACGGCATTTCATGGCATCTCAAATATCCACCTTATCGAGCAAGACCTTACACGCATTTCCTTCAAATGTTGAACTACCATAGGTACACTGCCGGTCCACGTGGCACTTCCGGGCCCATTTTAGACTGACTTCTTCGTTCTCCAACATCATATGGTGGAAGAGATCCGCTTATTTTCTTCTGCATTGAAGAGAGGTGGATGTATGCAATTATCAAATAACTTGGCTGACTTTCTAAGTCCTCCTTCTGAACGCCACTTTTCGCATTTGGCGCGACAATCATTGATCGTTCTGTAATTGCCCGAGTTGATTAAGTTTTTTTGGGGAGCATCGCACGATGTGCAATCGCACTTGAGTTACTCATAAGACCCGAAATAATATTGGCCAGCTTCAAATCCGTTGCAACTGTTCCAAGAAACGAATTTATATCTAATGCTGACCATATAAGCGAGACATTATGGTAATTTTCCTGAGTGTTAGGGGCTAAACAAAGAATAAATAATCGTTTCACCCCAGATTCGAGGAATTTTTCAGCATATCTTATACTTGGAAGCTTTCCTTGAGGTGCCATGGGCGGTTCATCGTTCGATGACTGGATGGAAAGAGAAAATTTTAGAAAACCACCCCCACCGTCAATTCCGAATTTGAGTTGTACATTGGAAACTTGTCGTTGCTCAATTACATCTTGAATGAAACTTCGCAGATTCTTGCAAATGACGACAAACTCTGGAGAATTGACAGATTTTTCACCTTTAGTTGTGACAAATGCAAATACTCGTGGCTCAAAATACTCGTCAAACCGATGATTACTTTCTGATATTTTTTTTGATAATTGGATTCTATTATTCCTGGTGTGTTGGTTTCTGCACGGATGAAAGCAGCAATTCTCAACACTTTTCTGGTACTTCAGAATCATCAGTTTGCATTTGCCGCAGGGAATTTGCCGAAATCGATGGTACCTGCGAATTCCTTGTTCCTCCAACAATATTCACGGTCAATGGTTTCCCGTGATGCTGCGAGAGGGATATTAACCCTTCGTCACGCGAGTGTGAGCCTTCTTCTCCACACGAATTTGTGTGGATCTATCTTATCTTTCAATAAGCGAGTTGATATATGCTCTTTTTGTTTCGAATTGAGCCCTAATTTTTGCATGTTATTTAACAAGTTCGTGCTATTGCACACGTGATTAATTCCTCTGGCCAATAATCCTAAACATTTACCACAACGTTTGATAACTGCTTTTTTTTTAATTTCCGGAACCTTAGAGGCCTTTCCGCATTTTGTCTTTTTTCTCTCCTGGCGATTTTTATTTACGACCACTAGTGTCAGATTTCGCGAGAAATTTGGTACCACAGGGCCGGTAACTAACACACAAAGATAACATTGACACTGGTCTCCTTTCCTAACAGATCTCGTGCTGTACTTCACAGATCTTTTATCTTCTTTCAATCACTTGCCCAGGCGTAGATTACAAGCTGGGCACAGTACAACTGGCACTCTTGTATCACATTCATCAAAACCCGAGATTACTTCCATCAAGTTTGATTTCACCTTTCCTTGAATGATCACCATTTTTTTTGATTTTTTTCCACAACACAGACATATTTTGAAACGGTTTTCTTCGTGATTTCCACGCTTTTTATAATCCGGATAAAACATCTCGAAAATAGAAAAATCAGCAATTTCAGATTATTGTTTACTCGTCAGTGCCTACCGAAATACTAACTGTAAAACATTGGAATACTAAATGTAAACATTGCATCTTGGCTTTCTTTCTCTCATTCAAAACCAAAACATGCCAATTTTCTTTATAATTATCTCGAGGCGGTGTAGAACGGGTCTTACGAACGTCTCTAAATCTTTATTATTTTTGTTGTGTTTTTACGCTTTTAGGAATCACATCCATTGCCAAACCCTTCTCGGAAACCCTATATCTATCATTATATATGTGTATGAACCAATGCGAATGTATATGACACCCTGTACATATATATCCAGAATCATCATCACACATGAAAGGGCGTTATCTTCTCCAGGCATATTATTTTTCGTATTTTCATCCTAGAAAAAAAAGCGCCGAGCCGATTTTTTAATGTAGCGGCTGAAAGTAATCCTTTTTAGGTGTCCAAACGTTGGGCGAAAGAATTTCGGAGACACCGCACTTTTTTTTTAAACCGACTCCAGAGCACCGTGGAACGTAATCGCAGACCACAGCGAAACTAGTTTTGATTCCAGTCATTAAATTAGGTAATCAATATCTAATCAGCCCAATTAATTTCATTGAAATTAAATTCAAAGGCTGTATCTACTACTTTGTTGTTTATTTAAATATTAAACACTTCGGCATATATAATTAAAAATCTTCATCTATAAATTTTGAATTTCGGAATTTGACATAAATCATAACAACAAATTTTGTGAATTATTCATCCTGGGATTGTTTAAATATTATCTTGGGCTTGGGTAAAATGAGACAAGAATAAAAGATTTAAAGTCTCCAAAATTTTGAAAATAATGTGTAACCTTAAAACTCAATTCTGCAATATCTGAAGTTAAACTTTGTACCATAATTTTGAAATTACAAAGTAAAATTTACTTAAATGATTGCAACAAAAATTGGAATTCTCGGCAAATAATGTGTAAAAATTGAGGGAATTCTATTTGATTTCTACATTTTTTTTTCTACATTTTGAATTTTATAAAAATTAGAAATGTAAGATGAAAGTGCTTGTAAAATAGTTAAAACGTTGACAAATTTCAAACTATTGAATAAATTGCAACATAATCTAACTACAAAATAATCAAATAGTGCAATCATATTTTAATGAAACAAAATTTATTATACATAAACAATTATTTACCAAAGCCAAAGAAATGTTCATATTTCCACTCTAAAACCAGAATTAAAATGTATGTAGTATAAGACATACATCAAAAATATATTTCAATAAAAGACGTTATATAAAATTCACCTTTTCACCTTTTTTTTATTTTTATTAAAATCAGTTGATATTTCTTTGTCTTTGTTGCTGTAATAAATTTAAAAATCTCGCGATTGGTAACTATCAAGCCACAGCAGAGCCGAAAAGTTTTTTTTTTTTTTTTCATTTTTACACGATTTGTGAATACATATGAAATATGTATATGTACACTTTGCAAAATAAATTACATATGTATACATAAATTTATATAATATTTTATTTATTTATAATTGTTGTGTTTATTTGTATGTTATACTCGCATGAAATACGATACAATACGTTTTTTTATTTCGTTTAGAATCAACTTCCAAGACAAAAAACGCAAATGGGATAATTTTATCATTTCCAAAGGATGCTTATTTCGAAATATCTAAGAATACAAATATTTAGTTTAGTGTCCACGTTAAATCATACCGATCACCTGAACGTGTTAAATGGAAAGTTTGTCTAATAGCGCTAATTTGTTGTACACAACAAATATTATTTACATACAGCCGTTGTTTATTTTTCATGTTAGATTTTGAACATTTTTGATGTAATATTTCAAGGTCGTGAAAATGTAGGACAATAGAAAGACAATTAAAACACATACGTTTGACGAATAACCAACTCTTAGAATTAATCATATGAATCATCCCAAGGAAATCTCACATATATTATATAAATCTAAACTATCAGAAAATTTGGAAATTTTTAGTGATTCATTCTATTAAAAAAAAAATAAAAAAACCACCAAGTTCAATAACAAATTTTTGATGTGTGTGTATATGTTTAATAAATATTCTCGAGAATATTGCAAATTACGCGAGAATATTAATGTTTTAGTATTAAATACATTTACGAGTATATGTATAAAATTCGTTCATTTCTTGAAAATACAAATACTAAATAAGAGACTTAAGAACTCGTTTGTTTATGTACAAAGTTCAATTTTAGTAGTTGTATGGAATTGCGGAGATAAATTATTTGATTTTGTTAAATTTAATCGATAACATAAATTTTTGAATTGATTTTACCAATTAAAATCTGCTAAAGTTACTTTTTCAAATAAACTCTCCAATACTATCACAAATGATCACATTAACTAACCGGATAAAAACATCTTATTTTGATTAAATATACAAAAAAAAAAAAAAAAATGTAAACACCTAAATTTATATAGCACGCTTATTACATACATCGAATTTTTAGAACATCAAATACTTCTATTTTCTTAGTCAAACAACAATCAACATTATTGTCGTGTTTTTGGTCTTCTTAATGTGACATAAATTTAAAAATAAAAAAAATATTTAGTAATAATAATAATAAGATATGTATATAAACTGGTTTACTTTCGCCTTTAATTTTTTATATACATATACTTACGTACTCTTATATACATACAATAAATTTTTTTTTTTTTTTTTTTGTAAGAAAACAAATTGCACCACATTCTCTTCTCAGTGCATGATTGTTATAATATTAAAATGTTAAGCGATTGTGATAACGATTATGTAACACAAAAATATAAAAAAATGTAACAAAATTATTATATTACATTAATGCAACATTACCACAGAAACATAAGTTATAAAAACGAGTAATATGAACACAAAATCATTTTAGCCTAGTCTTATTATTACTTAGTTAATTATCAAAAATTAAAATAAATTCTAATTATGAAATTTTATGGACTACTTTGTATTTCTATTTAACGTACATACATATGTATATAAAGTTGTGAAATTTTGACTAATTCTAAAAATTCTAGTACATATAATACTTTATACTTATGAAAGTAATCTTTTTCGTACTGTTTTCAACACGCAAAACGTCAATATTTTAAATATTAGGGAAAAGTTACTTTGTTGCACTGTCTCCCGTAATAATGTGCGGCAAAGTGCTGTTCTTTTAAAAAAAGTTAATTCTACACAATTTTTAAACCTTCTCCAAAATTTCATTGAAATAATTCGATTAATGAATTTTTACATCTAGAATTTCTCTCGGAATTGCTGCAAAAAAGAAAAAAACATAACTTCTGTGCCACCCTAAACCATTTTTATTTTAAGAAGTTAATCGTCGAATTGAAGCTCGCGCCTGCACCAGCGTTGAAGACTGTTAATTTCCAAGTTGTTTCCAATTTTCGAAATCTGTTAATTAAATAAAGATTCGCATATTCGAATAATGAGTCAGATCTATTCTAAATTTATTAAGTTTGTTCAGCTAAAAACGATTTTTTAGTAAATACTGATTGAGACAACGATATCGAGGATTAGTAAATACTGATTGAGACAACGATATCGAGGATTCCTAAATATTTTGTGTATATACACTCCTTGTCACTTGGTTAAGGCCACCATACATTTTCAGTTTCCTTTCAAATTTTTGTATGTTGGAACAACTTGTAAAGACTACTTAGATGAAAAAGTTAAATATTATGTGTATAATTGAACAATATTACAGAAAAAATCATTTAAAACGGGATTTATCGGTACTTTATTCATTTGTTTCAAATACTAATGTAAAACGTATGAATTTTTAGTGTTTCAGTTGGATAAGGCCATTTAAGTTTATACTTTATTAGTTATTAAATTTAATTTTTTTTTTATTTAATTACGTTTATTATACTAATATTTAAATTATTAATTGAATTTTAAATTAAAATGCCCAAAGCTAAGACCCTCAGTGAAGTTGAAAGAGCCAAAATAGATGTGTATAGTGAGCAAGGGTTTTCAAGTAGAAAAATTGCAGAAAAAATTAACCGAAGTCAGACGGTGATTAACAATTACCTCTCGGATATCGAAAACTACGGGACCAGGCAGAAAGGCCGTACTTCTTTGGCTACAAAAGAAAGAGAACGGCGGTTACTTCTTCGTAAGGCTTCTAATTCTGGTCTTTCTGTTAAGAAAATCAAGGCTAAAGCTGTGTTTCAGCTAGTGTTTCAACTGTTTGGCGAGTAATCACCAACAGTGAACATCTAGTGCGTCGTAAATTTAAGCAAAAGCCCGTTTTGAATGCAGTAAATAATAAGAAACGCCTTGATTTTGCACGTACTCACATGACCTGGAATAATGAATGGAAGAAGGTGGTTTTTTCGGACGAAAAAAAATTCAACTTGGACGGGCCTGATGGATACAAATATTACTTTCACGATTTGCGTAAAGAAGAAATTATTTTGGCACGCCGTCACAGCCGTACATCTGGTATTATGGTTTGGGGTGCTATTACTTATTATGGTACTAAAGATTTGGAGTTCAGAAGTATTACAATGAACGGTGAAACTTACAAAACATTATTACAAAATGTTTTCCCGTCATTACGTGAGAAATTTGGACCTAACCTATTCACATTTCAACAAGACAACGCCCCTATACACAATGCTAAAGTGGTGAAAGATTGGATTAGATCTGAAAATATCGAACTTCTTCCCTGGCCACCTTATTCACCCGATCTAAATATCATCGAGAACATATGGGGATTGCTGTCGAGGAAGGTTTATGAAGGAGGACGCCAATTTGAAACACCAGTCGAGCTTAAGGATGCCATAAAAATGGCATGGAGTGAATTGAGCCAAGATTGTATCCAATCAATGTATAACTCACTCTCCAACAGGATTTTTGAAGTTATTAATAATAATGGTGGAAATACTCACTATTAAAACCATTATTCCAATTTTATTTCAATAAATTTATTTTTAAAATAAACTGATATTTTGAATTTTCATGTGGCCTTAACCTACTGAAAATGTGAATCCGGTGTTTTTGCTCATATTTTTTTGCTACTCTCAAATAGTTTTAAATTTTTCAACTGTGTATAACGTGTTTAGTTTATAAGAATATATACACATATTTTAAGGTTTGAAAATTTTTGGAACCCCGGAACTAGCAAAAATATATAAATTTAACGTGGCCTTAACCAAGTGACAAGGAGTGTATAAGGATTTTTTTTTTTTTTTTTTTTTTTTTTAGGTGGTTTGGCGAGTATTGGAAGGGAGGACCAAAGTTGAGTCGATTAATCTACCAGCTCCGTATCCTTCCAGTAGGGTGCGCATCACGTGAGCTGTTCTGGTCTTGTCATTAGGCAGCTGCGTGATGGGTACAATTATGTAAGAGGTAACCTGTTCACAATTCGCAAATGTACGTACTGCCTCCTCGTGGCAACCACTGGCAACTAAGGCCATTTGGCACATTTTTGGCCGTTTGGCACAGGCTAAAGTATGGCGCTAAAGGAGAAAACCTTGACAAAAAACCCTAATCTAAGGTGGAACAGCATATGCCGATGGATGAATGGCTGATAGGTTAATCAGTCCAAAATATGCGGACTCTGGATACCAGGCACCCTCCAGTTTTATTTAGCCTTCCTGTAGTAAAGCTGGGTGACCTAAAGGCGATTTGCAATTCCCAGCAACTCTTAAGAGTAAAATCAAACGGAATAAGGGGCAGGAGTAGGAATATACGGGAGTGGGACAAACCTCTCGAGGTCCTTGGGCTCCAATGCTACCATCTTTCTAGCGGAACTACATGCTGCAATAAACATCTAGGAGGGAGAGCAGTAAGCCCAGATAGTATGTATCACGTACCGGGAGGCAGTATTGTCAGGTTCATTAAGAACCTGAATATTGACTGGACGGATAATTAAGCAGGGTCCAGACAATAGATCTTTTAGGTCGCAGTGCGAAGTGGCTGATCGTCCGCATGGCCCTCCAATAATAATAATAAAGGAATTTTTATTTACTTTTACTTAGCATACAGAAATATAAAAACATTTTAGAATGATATGATTACATCATAATCAGTATCAATGACGAAATATCGTTAACATGCAGTGAAAATGAAAAGTGCTCTTACACTTTTTGTTTCATATACATATATCGTTTACCAACTCTTCCTTCTATAATCACAAATTTTAATTTACTGCTTTTTATTAAATTTGCCTGACTATAATGGCATGCAATTAAATTTCTCTAACCCAGAAGTATCTATAGTCGATTATTAACAATTTTCAAATTAGTCTTGATTCCAGGATTATTAGTAAATTTTTGAATAAATGATTGATAATTAGGATCTGCAAATCCATCCGATTCTAAAGCTACAATAAATGGATAATGTTCTACAATTTCAATAATTTCAGAACCATCATCAGAGTAATTTCGTGACAAAAGCATCCGGCACAAGATTATATTTGCCTTTGCGGAACTCTATGGAAAAATTAAACGCTTGTAACTTAAGATTCCATCGAGCTAAACGTACTGACAAACCTCTTTGCCCCATTAGCCACTTCAAACTCGCGTAATCTGTGATAAAGGTAAAAGGAAGACCTTCGACATACTGCCTAAATTTGTTCACGCTAAACACAGTTGCTAAATATTTCAAACCAGCAGCTGTATTCTGAAAAAACGTAACTTTGTGATTTACGTTTTTTTATGACAGTTAAAAACGTGAATCGCAAAATTAACGTTATTTCCTATTCTGACCGATGAAAAACGTTCACGTTCCCGATGTTAAAAAAAAACCCACGTTTTTTTGGTTGGGTTTTTGAAAAGTTTTTTCATTTATATGACAAGAAGTAAGTAATTTAGCAAAAAATTATATATTTTATATTATTAAAACGGAAATAATTTGGTTGCCGTAAAGTTTTAGAATTTGTCAGACAAGAAAAAAAGCGGCGAACAACAACTACAAGCAAACAGCGGGATAGAGGAAGTATTCCGTTTTGTTGTTATTACTATAATATGTATGTATATTGTTATTAACCTAATGAAACCATCACTATATATTGGGTAATTTAAAATCAATAAAATTTTGTGTTCGGCCAGCATCCCAGTGTTGCCGTTGGTTTTCTTAAAGATACATTTTATTTCTGTTATACTATATTTACAAACAGACTTGTTTGAATTGTCTATTAAAATTGTTGTCAAATGGCATAATTTGACAGAATATTTTTTTCTGTTTTCCAGTTTTCTATGTTTTTTTGATGTAGGTGAACGTTTTTTTTATCGAAATAGGAATTTGACAAAAAAGAAACGTTCACGTTAAAGAATATCGCGTTACCCATCACGTTTTTTTTTTTACTTTTTTTCAGAATACAGCTGTTGTAATGTTATAATTTCGTTGAACAGCGTTAAGTTTTTGGGAAATATAAGCCACAGGACGCCCATCATCGTTAGAAGACTTTTAAAATATTACTCCACTCACACCGGTTTTAGATGCAGCGCACGATTTTCAGATCATTGAAGGATTTATAACAGTTGAAAATACAAAATTTTTATTTTTTTTAAGCAAACTTGTCAATGTCGGTACCTACCGATCATTCCTAAAAAACTTCGGATATGACTAACGATTTTAGGTTGAGAATAAGCAGTTATTGCCGAAACTTTATCTGGGTTTTTTTCCAGTACACCGTGTCTCCCACTGTGTAACCCAGATAAAATATTTCTTTTATAAGCAAATTACTTTTCTCAACATTTATGGTTAATTTGGTTTGGTTTAAGATACCGGCTAACTGGTACAATAAATAAAGGTGCTCCTCCAATGTTTCAGATGTTATTAAAAGGTCATCCAAGCAAACAAATATTTGGACATGCAGTTCATGGGGAATATCCCGATGCATAAGTCTGCACGATGTTTGGAGTGCGTTGCAAAAGCCAAATGGCATGACTTTGAACTGACATAATGGACAACGAGGGACGGTAAATCTATCTTATCCCTCAATCCCTCAACCAACGGAATTTGAGAGAAACCGTCTTTCAATTCAATACTCTGGATATAAATCTGATATTTTTGAGACAGCCAAACAATCCGTCCGAGACAAATAAACAATTCGTCTACATAACTTAGTGATCACCATAAACTGTTACTCTCCTCAATAATATCTAGGGACAACATTCGATCCAGTTTTTCGTACAAGACTTTCTGTACTGGCTGTGACACCATATAATGTCTCTGCTTAATCAGTTTGGCACCAACAACGACTATTGAATGTGATAAATATGACGTTTCTGCTAACCCTTGATACATTGTTGATTTAAATTTGAAGCCAAATGTAATGTTACGTTCTGAAAATGGAAGGGGTGTACACGTATTTGACCTAAGATAGACTCACAATTATCGTTGACATACTTTGCAACCGAAGTTAAGTGTCTAAACTGTATATGAAGTGCGCATCATACAACATTTTTCCAAAACCCTTACCCAACACGGAAATTTAAGCCCCACTGTCGAATAAACCGGAAACAAATCTCTACTTTAGCATATGATATACCATCGCTCTCCAATATTGAATATTTCTAATATTAGATTTATTCTTACTGTTGCCATCGAAAAGTTTGAAGTCTTTATATTTGTGGCGTTGAATTTTGAAGATCTATTTTAAAAATGAAGTTATTGGGTGTACAAATGTTTTGAGGGATTTACAAAAGGTGGCGAAACTAGTAGTAAATCGCAACGAACGTGGGATCAGTTCGGGGTGATCTACTATAGGCTACTCCAGCCTTAGGAAACCATCGCTGGACAACATTATCAACAACAATTGATGCAATTAAGCCGAGCATTGAAGCTCAAACGCCCACAATATGCCAAAAGACATGATAAAGTCATCTGTCAACAAGACAACGCTCGGCCACATGTTTCAAAAGTCGTCAAGGAAACTTTGGAGGCGTTTCAATAAGATGTCCTACCCCAATTGCGGTATTCACCAGACATTGGTCCATCCGACTACAACTTGTTCCGGTCGGTGGCTCATGGCCTGGCCGAACAGCACTTCACTGCTTACGAAGAAGCCAAAAATTGGGTCGACTCTTGGATCGCCTCAAAAGACGAGGAATTTTTTCAACGCGGAATCCGTATGCTGCCTAAAAGATAGAAAAAAGTCGTACCTAACGAAGGACAATATCTTGAATAAAATACATTGTACCAATTCATCTGAATTAAGCTTCGAAGTTATAAAAAATAAACTTATTTGTACCCCAGTATTTGATCCACTGACTTGCTAAAAGCATTTAAAGAACTAATCAGAATTTCAAAAATTTTAAATGTCAATTTAAAAAATAATTCTGTTCCTAAAAATTCATATGCGACACCAAAAGCCAAAACTATAAAAGTTATAATATTGATAATTTTTTCGAAGAAATTTTTTAAAAATCGTTTTACGAAAAAAAAAAAACATTTTCTCACCTACCAATTATTTTAGCAAAAATAGTGTTAGCAAGCCGTCGAGTGACAAAGCAATAGAGTTTGCGTGCTCTTTGAAAAAAGTTGAATTTATCAATAAATCTTTGGTGGCCTTTTTCAAAATTTGATTGAGATAATCATAATTCGCTTAATTAACTTTTCACAACTATCTGAATTTTATTCGTGATTACCGTAAAAAAATGAAGGTATGGCCAACACACGACTTTCTTTTACGAACAGAGAATTTTGAGAAATTTTTTTTTTGAATTTTTAAATTTTTAATTTTTTTTTTTGTATTTTTAATTTTTTATTTTTATTTGTTTTTAATTTTTGGAAACATTTTGTATTTAGTAATTTTTTGTAAACCTTACACTTTTTAAGATATTTGCAAAATAAATTGTCTGGACCAAGGAAGTGGCCACTTCCGGTTAGCCGATTTGGAGTAAAATGCACTGGGACCTCCCAATTTATCAAAAAAGCTTAAATCTGAAGTTTCAGTTCGATTGGTTAAACCATCTGGGCTGTAGAGAGGACACAGACAGACTGACAGACAGACAAACAGACACCATTTCGAAACCCACTTTTTCGGACTCAGGGAACCTCAAAACAAATAAATCTCAAGGTGCAAAATTTTCATAATTACTATACTTTATTTTACTAAAGAAAGTAAAAGTAATTTGTAGTACAATTTAGTAAATAAAGACATTCAATTATTGTATCTGCTAAAATTCGGTTGTTTTACATTCCACTTTGTATTCCAATTGTAATAATTGAATCCGAGGGTTGCTTAAACGACGATTTTTTTGGAATATGGAAAGATGTCAAAATTTGACAAGCTTTTAAAAATTTCGCTGTATACACAGAAAAAGGAAGAGACACCAGTTTACTTCACCCATCTAAATAACTCCAAAATTAAACCTTTTGGAGGCCGAAAACGTTCCAACCAAAGTTGTTTAGACTTTAGAGGGCACATAATTATTAAATTATATTTAATGACCTAGAAGTGACCTATACAAGCTTTTGGTTTTCTTTAATAAGGACTTATGTACATTTCTTTTAGAAGATTCTTGTTTCGATGTCCAAATCAAAATCATTTATAAAAATTGCTTATGTAGGTTTCTCAGAAAATGGACTCAGAAACCACTTTCTACTCAAACATTTTTTAAAACCCTTTATTTTCTAGATATGAAGGTTCGAAATGTTTAGGTGGGTCGACTTAAAGATATTTAAACAACAAGCAGCATAAATGATTTTAAAGTCATAAATTTGAAGTGATCTTTTGTACAAATTTTTAGAATAGAAGTTTCGTCGAATTTACAGGATTTAAAAATATCGATATTACGCAGATAAAGTTAGACGACTTCATATACTACACAATGTGAACGTTTAAACAATTTTCCTAGGCATTCAGATAATCGAAACTAGAAAACCGGCACAAATTAACAGACTGGCTAAAAGTAATTACGATTAGTATACTTTTCGGTTTAGCTTTAGTGTATCAAGTTCAAGGTTATTTTATAAATTTTATCTAATCTCTCAATATTTTTGAAGTTTACCTCGAATGGACACATTACGTGTGTATTTAATTATTACCTTCATTGGTATTTTCAATTTTCATATTTGTGCGGCAAATTTTTTGTAGCAAACATAAAAATAAATCAAATTAATTAATATTCAGCAGCGTCATTACCTAAAGCCTACTTTGTCAAAACAATTTTATTAGTGGTAGATTAGCGTATACCAAGTTTAATTAATTGCCTTTTTAATTAGAGGTAGGTCCATATTTTAAACATTAGGTTGATGTGCAAAAGTGTTTGAGAGGCCGTAAACCGGTTAAAAATGTCTCTCTGTAAAATTTAGTTTATTAAGCAACATATATATTCCTTCAAATACCAGTAAACAAATAATTATCACCGGAGGTAAACAGTGAAAAATGTTACGATCAAGATTGAGGGCCTGCACTTTTTGTTCCGGGTAAGCACCAAAGTAGAAAAAATTTTCATTTTTTTTTGCCATCAATTTAAAATAAACAAACAAAAAATGTATGTCTTGATCAATAAAAATGATTTATCAAAAACAAGTTTAATAGAATTAAAAACATATTTGTAATGGTTTACAAATAATTGGGTTTAAAATAGTGTAGTAGAAAATTGATGGCATTTCATTTTATATTGAAAATAATCTATAAATTTGGGTAAATTCTGGTAAAATACTTAATAATAAAATATGTTTAATAAATTATGATATCCCCAAACCAAATTACGAAACATTCGATCAATTCTCTCTTTTACAAATCCGGAACAATGTTCAAATTGAAAATAATTACGATCATCGATCGAATTGAAATTTTACCAGTGTCCAATTTAACAAAAAATAAAAAATAAATTTTGTATATACATAAATAAAATTTTAAAATAACTTCTTTAGCTGTTTTGTATAATATTTTTTCTTTAAAACTTATAAGACAAAAAGCATTAAAAATTAAATCAACTTTCACCATTTTGCTTTTAGGTATCGAGTTTTTTTTTTTTTTTCTTCAATGTATATTTTTATGTTATGTCACGATACACTGGTGCTTTCCAATTAAATAAATATTTTTTTTTTTTTTTGTTGTTGTTGAATTACATTATAATTAAAAATCTCAAAAAAAAAAAGAAAACTATTTTAAAAATTCCATAAACGTTATTTGCCTTAAAATTTCAACATTAGCATACGTTCACAGGTACACACAGACATAATATTATTGTTGAACCACAATAATTTGACACTCCTCCAGAATTAATACATATATAATAACGTGATTGTTTCCCTCAAATTTAAATGATGTTATAAAATACAATATTGCTGTAGCACAATTTACAACTACTATAAGTTTGAATAGTAAAATATCGATTTTATTAGCAATGTGTTATACAATTAAGTAAATCGTCAAAACAAGTAGGAAAGTTGTAGTACAAAAAGCAACACAAAACACAAACGTGAGAGAAGCAGAAAATATTTATTAAATAATTAGTTTGCTAATAGGTTAAAACTATCGCGAAACAATTACTTTTCTTAATCTGGAGATTTTTATTTTTTTTGTAATTTTTCAATTATTTAGTTCATATTTTGTAAATTAAATTGTTGATTAGGAGATTTGAAAATTAAAAATTTAAAATTTAAACTTTCAAATTTAATTATCCGAATATGTTGAGTGGAAGGTGATTGACTTCATTTGATTAATGATTTACACAACATTAATATTTATTTCCGATTTTAATATTTAAAATTAGTTAAACTTACCCCATCATTTCCATCAAATTGAATCGTTGGATGCAAATTTATTTTAGCCTGAAAAAGAAAATTTATTTTTTAAGATTCATAAATTAATTTCAGAGAAATAGTTAAATTTTCAAATATGTATAGGAATCTTCAGTCTTTTCTCAGTTGTCGTTCGTTATGGTACTCGCCATGAAACAATTATTAACCGTATATACACATACACTGTACAAATTATTTATCTGATTATATGTATTATTATTTTATTTTAACTTAAAGTACAGATAGATAGATTAATTATCATTAATTAATTACATTGCTTATCTTATCTAATGACAAAAAGCATACAATAATATTTAAAACAAAAAATGAATATAACTAGGTATAGATTGTTGCCGAGACAAATTGATTTGATAAGAGTACAAAAAAATTATGTTAGTATTTCAGCAAGTGAGGAAATCAAATCTTTCCATAAATTACCTCGCAATTTTCTTAAATCTGCATTGTAGCTTAATGTAATTATGATTTAAATTTTCTTTACTATCTAATAGATAATATTGAAAGATATAATACTGAATACAAATATACAGACTTTAATGTACATATGTATTTCTGTTTTAAATACAACACGTAAGAAAATAAAAGATAAAACTTAAGCAACAAACATTCATGCATTTGCTCATGGTCATCGACTTATAAAGATATTTAATTATTTTTATTTTTTTTTTTTTTAAATCAATTTATGACTTTTTGTAATACTTGTCCGCGATCTTGTAAATTTATATGCACCAGTGAAAATTAATATCGATTTATGGTGAGCTACATAGGATTTTTAATACAGGCTACACGCACACCTTAGCAAATTTAAATTTCTTGATCCAATATTGGTTTGAAACCGGGCATACTTTATAAAATTTTGAAAAAAAAAAATCATATTTGAAAGCCAGTAGTTAATTTGATTTGAATAGTAGTACATACTGTGATTTTATAAAGTTCGCTCCGTAGTATTACAATTGGCATTGTTCACTGCAATACATTGTGTACTCATGAACCACAGAACCATGAACCAACTTTGTAAACAAATTATTCAAATCATCAACAATTAAATATGCCCAAATTCGAAAACATGTGCTCCATCCTCCATCGTCTACAAGTGACAGACGCTTTGGCATGAAGTTAAGGCGTGAAATAGTACCTATTGTATCTACTTCAAAATAAAATTTTCGTATATTATATGTTACATGTGTGTACTGTACTGTACTGTACTGTTGAACATTCTCCAAAACTCATTTAATAATAATTCAGAATTCGCTCTTTTGAGATTTGTGATACTGATAAATTTGTAGTGAAACCGGTATTTCTCGAAAGAAATCTATCATAAGTATACCCCGTAAACAAAAATATGTATTTTTAGGAATCATAAATATAATATAATGTAATAAAATAATTACGCCCTAATCTAAACTGCGACCAACAGAAATGCCAAGTAAAATAAAAAACGTCTTTCATAAACAAGTATGGATGTGTGTGTGCGTACTTCTACATTATTTAATTAAAAAAAAAAATTATGATAACAAGGTCATTTGTTTGATGATACTCAAAGCTATTCTATACAAATACTCAAACAGAAAATTAGCGGTGTCTGCGTTTTACTTTATTATTTTTGCCGTCTTACACAATTCACAAAGTAGAAGTAAAAATAAATTAAATACTAATAAACAATTTATTTGCACGGGTGCTAGAGGCATCGTTGTTGCCAATGATTTTATTAAATTGCAACAACAACAAAACAAAAACCACTATACATATACTACAAAAAATTCACTAATACACTTTTATATAAACACAACATTAATGTGTTTGTGGTCGTTGAAATTATTTTTAAAATTACGCATTCATATTTACTTAAAATTGAACAAAAATAGATTGATTTAAATATGAAATATTTCAAAAATATTGGACCCTTAGGCAGCAAGCAAATAGGTTATTGAATAACTCATACATATCAAGTAATTTTCTGTGGTTTTTTTTTTGATAAACTAGTTAACTGCAAAAAGTAAATTATTCAGAAAACGCATTTGATATAAAAATTCGCCGTAGCTTTTAGTAGTAATTAGTCATTTTAATTTAGATTTTGTGGGGAAAGGAAGAGACGAATTGTCAAATTATTTTCATTCTTAACAGTTAACTAGTTTCTCAAAAAAAAACACAGATCGACACCACGACCCAACTAAAATATACGAATTTGAAAAAAAAATCAGTCGCCAAATTTAAGTCACCTTCATCTCTTCTTTAATATATAAAACAAAAGTAATAAAAAAAAAGTGCTCCAAGAAACCAGTAACTAAGTTTCAAATCACCTTCTGCCGGACATGTTCAACAGTAATAACCTATTATTAAAAAATTGTAATTTCTTAGACTGAATGCTAGTCACAATAATAATTTAGTACGGTTATTTGACACATTCTCTCTTTTATTAGTTCTAAAAGCGAGCTAAATACGTAAACATTCTATATTAAATATTCATTCTAGGAAACTGTTTATTGCATCATACCATTTTTCTAAACAATCCATTTTTTTCTTCATAAATAAGTATTTGCAAAAGTAAATCATAATACAAAATAAATTGGTTTCTTTAAATATACATAAAAGATCTCTTTGCTTCTGCAATCAATTCTCTAATCGATTTCCTGACCAAAAATCGTTTTTTTGTTTTTTTTTTTGTATCCGGATATTCGGTTTTTCGATTATCAGAATAAATTTTTAAAAAGATCTGATAATTTTTAATAATCGATTAATGCTCGGTTTGGAAAAAAATAACCCCCAATTGTCAAATTCAGGGGTAAAAAAAAAAAAATTGTAAAACTCATTGAAAAAAAAAAATCCGATTTAATCGCCCACTAACAAGAATTTTTTTTGAAAAAATTTAAGAAAAAGCCTTACTTTTTACATCCTTTATATTAACTTCACCTGCTTGATTGCTTGCTTGAGTGTCCTTACGATCTTCAAGTTCAAAATTGACCCACTTGCCGTGATCCTCTCGCGCTGAAATTTTGCACATCGACTTTTGTCACCTAACAATACTTTTTGGCAAAATTTCAGTTCGATCAACATACTATAACTAAGTTTTTTCTTTAGTTTTCAATTTAAAAAATTCAATCTAGTAGTGTTCCAAATGTTTCTTCAAGTACGTTTAAAATTCAAATTTGTTTTTTGAATGACCCTTAAGGCATTGCCACATGCACAAACGGCAAACCGGCATTTCAAACCATCAAATCCAATTATTGACAAAATTGTTTGATTTTCTATATCAAAATTATTAAAAAATAGTTCGAATGTATAAGTTCTACCTTCTTCGTAGAAAACTTTATTAAAATTGATTTAATTTCATTTAAAAAACCCCAATGACGGACCGATTTCTGCTTGACGGCCGACAAAACATAAAATTGGGGTTTTTTGAATGAAATTAAATTCATTTTAATAAAATTTTCTTAGATTAAGGTGGAACTTATAGATTTGAACTATTTATTAATAATTTTCATATTGCAAAGTGAAGCAACTTAACCATAAATTGGGTTTGACGGTTTTAAATGCCGGTTTTCCGTTTTGCATGTAGTAACCTTCCGTTTTGCATGTGGTTGGCCTTTAAACTTTTTTATTTTTGATTCAATCAGTTTTGTTTTGTGTTGCTTTGATTTGTGTCAGTGTGAATTAGCACATTGATTTATGGAGTATGAACACCTTCAATCATGTTTCATTAGTCAAATTTGACTTAACACAATTTTGCTTTATTATGTGTGAATGGACTGATAAAGCACAATACAATGTTTGCCGTTCTATGTTTTATGAAACAAAATGTTTGACGTAAAATTGTTTTGCCTGATTCAGTGTGCATAGCGCTACACAATCGTATGCATTTTGGCCGCAAGTCGCTTTAAGACAAGAAAAAAAACGTTTTGTCTAATTCGGTGCGTTTCCAGCCTTACTCATTGAATTTCAAATTTAAAGTTTAGTCATGGTGAAGAAGGTCGAAACTGAATTGCAATCGACCGAGTCTTATATATGGATGGGTCAGAAGCTATAAGGCCTAACTCCACAAAATAAAAAGTAGAGAAAATTAGTAATGTTTGAAAAATTGATTTCCAAAATTTATAAAAATGATAAAAGGTAAAAAAGTGGGGTTAGTCACTCCTCATAAATTAAATTATCTTTTAAAGTTTAAATTTCTGAAATAAAAATGTTTTTTAATAAGTTTCCTGAACATTAAATCCAATTTTATGGAGTTAATTGGTTTAGCCACTGAAAAATTTATTTTTATTTACAAGAAAATTCATATAACATAATAGTGTAATAGTGTATACATGTAACACATATTTTTAAATAAAAATAAAAAAAAATAAAGCAAAATTCATTTAAAAATAAGCACAGTAATATTTTGAAGGTTTTCTAAGTACTGTAAAATTTAATCATTATAGATTATCGTCACAATCAGATGCATCCGACGTGCTGTAATTTCTATTAGGTGTCTTCAATGTTTTGTAGTATTCATGTTTGATAGGTGGTATACATTTTAATAGATCCATCATGTCCTTTTTCTTTTCTTTTGTGATTGTTCTCCCAGAAGGGTACAGTAGAGGTTGCTCTATGTTTTTTAATTGCACCGGTTTACCAACTCCAGTTTTGTTGATTTTCATTGAAAAAAATTCTTCGTCTGTGTTGAAATTGTATTTAAATTGTATGCTATATGGTTTGCATCTTTCTAATTTTTCCCATTTGTGTCCACTTTGCAAAAACTTGTGCTCAATTGAATCCGCATTTATCTCATCACTTTGAACAAGTTTCAATAAGCTTAGAGCAGTTTTGATATTCCTATTCTGTCCTGTACAAGCATCGGAGTACATTATTATTTTTTTATGATTATTGGAATGGGTTTTAATAAATTTAGTTAAACAAGAAGATATTTCTTGGGATCCACGCGAACCTTCAGTCTCCGGCCAGACATACATGCATCTTACATCATTATTAAAATCATGACAACCAAAATTGTAGACATATAAATTTCTTTTATAATATGCCACAGAGGTAGATAACTTAGGAAAGGCTAAAGCTTTTCCAAATCGAAGGTAAAAACATAAATTTCTTCGGACGCATTTCCTCTATCTATGGCCATATTATTGCGTGCAAGTTCCGCATTCGCTAGATGTACATCTTTTTCAATTTCAGCCTCTTGCTTTTCTCCATTTTTTGTATTTTGAATTTTTATTTGCAGCGCATCACAAATTTGACACGTATCTTTAGCAGGTTGTTTAAAATGTAAATTAAATTTAGTTGAAAATATATTATAGTAATATTTTTCCTTAACCGGTACCAATTTCTCTTCATTACAGTGTATCACATAGAGTTCATACATGATTTTAATGGTTAGATCTTGATTCAAATATCGTCTTGTAGGATTATGTATTCGAGTATAGTGGCTGGAATAACTTGGAAATGACTTTATATGATTAACGACATTTGTGTCATCAATTTTATTACTTGGTATGTGCTGACCTCGATGATCGTGCAGTAAATGAACATAGTCAATCGAAGAACATCTTTCTATTCGATGGTCACTTATCTGGTATGTTTCTTTAAAATATTTTTTGCAGACGCGAATATCTTGTTTGTCATTTCGAATATAAAATGTTTTCGAAAGGAGCCTAGGAGTTTTTGAATTATCTTGAGAACGACGTCTTTTTACTGGTGAAGTTTTGATCGAGCCACGTATATAAAGATTTTGGTTTTCGCTACTGCTTAGTTTGTAAAATGAGTTCATTATATTTTTTCTAAAACTGGCACTAATCTTTTGATTGCAATTGAGTCGACAATAACATTGTTTATCGATATATGTATAGTCAAAAACTTTGTTTTTACGGGTTGTGGGTTTTTTACTCATTTCACTGTTTCTTTTTTCTTATTTCAATATTTGAAAATTGTATCGATTAAAAACAAATAAAATTAGTTAGAATTTTCGGCTTATAATTTGGTTAGTAGTGTTGCTTTCCTCAGAATTATCGAATTTAAAATTACCAAATTTCGGCCAATTTAATCTAAATATAATATTTTGTGTAGTAAGTTACTTGGCTTTTAAAATCTTCTAAATCGAGAACAACTTTCTGAATATTCTCAAAATGTACTAAAATTCTATATTTTATTATTAAACAGTTAATTTGAAATTTTGTAACATCGAATTGCTTAAAGCAGTTTCACGGAATTTTAATTTTTCTCGTGTTCATTTATCGTTCTAAGTTTACAATGCAGGTTTTGATACTTATTTAAACATTTTTAAAATTTCACTGAATTTATAAAGTTTTTTTTTATTGGGGTTGTAATATACATATTTTATTTATTGTTAAAAACTTGATGATTTTGAATTTTATCAAATAATTTGGTTGCAAGAAATGTTGCAACATCCAAATTGGTTTAAAAACTGAGCCCTTTTAATATTTCGAAAGATTCAAAAATAATTCAAAGAGATTTGATTGACAAAAACCGAATGTAAAGAGTGTGGACCCCAAAAAACCGTGATTTTTCGCCCATTTCTTCGACCTCATGAATTTTATTGAAAAGTGATCTAAATGATAGTTTAACAGAAGACACCTATCATCAAAAAGTTTCAAGTTGAGCAAATTTTTTGTTTCGAAGATATAATATTAGATTTTTAGATTTCGATTTGTTTTTTTAGAAGAAACGAGGAGTTTTACTGGGAAAACTGAATAAATAAGACGGCGCCCATCTCCAAACGAGAAGCCATGCATACATATCGGGAACGATATGATTATCTCGGGGTTTAGATTTTACCGAAGAAAAGTTTCCTAAAATGAAGATATACCTCAACAATATAAATGTACTAAGTACTAACATATGGATACGAGATGTCCCATTTTAATCGACCCACTTAAATATTTCGTCAAGAAAGTTGCCAATCAAAAAATAAATAAACTACATAAAATTTATAGGATTTTAGTAGGGGTGTTGTTTTCCCTTATTTTTTTATATGATCCGGATTCTGAAAGAATGTACAATTTTACATTCAGATAGGTACTTAAGACACTTTTTTAATGATTTCAGCGGTCATTTCAAGGTTAAATTACGAAATGTTATGAAATAACCAGCAGATGATGAGTTTTAATGGGGAATGACTCAACTAACAATTGTTGGCATCAAGACATAAGGTACCGAGCTGGATACCTTGATCCTTACCGTCAAGACCATTTGAAGATCAACTGGACATTAATGAACAAATTCAAAATTTTAATTTCTTTTTTATTTAACCATAAATGTATAATTCTAAATCTTGTTCTTGAATTATTTGTAAATGTACAATATTAAAATTAAATAAATGAATTCACCATATGAAATGAGCAATTTGACTGTGTGTCTCAGAGTCACAGCTAGGTAGTTTACGTTACTAAAATAGCGTGGTAGTAATAGGGTTAATAGAGATTTAATACTAGCAAAACCCCGTGGAATACGTCCCTTTAAACTGCCTAAACATCACTAAAACTTTATTTTTGAGCCGATCCGAGACGTTTAGTTTTACATGACTGCTCGTTTCAAGTTGGACATGCTTAATTAGTTTTTCCTGTAAAAATCCTAGTTCTTCTAAAAATCGGTTATGATCAAATCATATTTTTGATGAAATCTAATATTATATTTGAAAACGGCGGAAAATTTCACAAAAATATTAACATAATGGAACAAGGTCACCGAGAATGCCGGATTTATTGCCAAGTCAAGCGTCAGGTTTGACTCGTTATGTCTCCAAAACAAAAAATATTACTCAACTTGAAACATTGTGAAGATTAATGTCTCATTTTAAACTATCACTTAGATCACTTTTCAATAAAATTCATGAGAACGACGAAATGGGCGAAATTTGGAGTCACTATTTAATATTTATACTGATATTTGCCGCAATGCAAGCATGCATCACCATCTTATCTTTACACAAAAGTTTCGGATATTTTCTAAATATGGTAGACATACATATGTGTAAAGGGGATGTCAAAATCTATTCAGTTAAAATACAGCGACAACCTCAATAATACTGACATGGAACTGTTATTTTATATTAAATCCGTTGTCGCAAATTAAAGAAATCACTAATCAAAAGAGTTTCTCAGCTTATGATTCAACTGTAATTGCTGATGACTGTTCATTAAGATTTCACTCTAAACTGTATTTTGAGATCAACTCTTGTCTCCAGAATTGTTCAATCCTTTCCTTTTGTGCACTCAATGATTGCCAAATTTTGTTGCACCTATCCGAGGGATTACCGCTCTTTTCTGAGCCTTTAAACCGGTGTCAATTTCTATCATTATTAACTAAACTTCTCCAAATTCACTTTATGTTTCGTGTACCAAGGTGTTCGGTGAGGCCCGCCCATCTCCGGGATGTCTTGCTTACAGCTTGGTCGAACACTCAAATCAATATACAGTACCAAAGGACGATTTTATTTCCATGCTTTTATGGATTTTTTCCAGAAATTTTACGTTTGATATGATCGGGATCAGATCATGTTTCATGAAACGATAAGCAATAAAACCAACTATTAGAATCAAAATTTTTATCCAAAAACAAGAATTTATTAATTTTTTGAATTGCTTTCAATGTAAACTATCATCTGATCCGGATCACTATGCATGAAGAAATACGGCAATATTTATATATAGACTTGAAAATTTGAAGCGAATAAAATGTATTATTTCTTTCTTCGTATAACATCACATGTTTTCATTCTGACTTTGTTGAAAATAAATTGGTTCAAATTTAGGCAAAAACTGAAATTTAACTATTATGAGTGATAAACATTGTTGTGCGATCAATAAGAAAGAACGAAAAAGTTGTATATATTGTTATCGTCAGTTTAGTTCTGCGATTACCGTTTTCAGTGTTAAAGATACCAAACATTAGCTAATGTTAAATTATAATGGTTTTCATATCAAGTATTCCCTAACATTAAATTTCTTTTTTAATTTATTCAAGCTTTCCTGTTTCATTCTTAAAATTTGCCTGAACCGGAAGGGCGGGTGAGGGGGGGGGGGAGTGAGGGAAGTCTATAATTCTAATTCTATTTGTGAATTCGATTCGAACGTATATGAGTCTTTGAAGTATTGGATTCCTATTTTAATTGAATCAGATGCGTTCGTTTCTTATTTAAATCAAATACGAATCTTATACTTCGAAGAGTCAAGCTATCAACGTTCTAAAAAAATCAATCTAAATTTACAATGTTTTGGGCAAAATTTAAATGTTTCCATGTTCCCATAATCTAATAGATATACATATCGTTGATATCAATTTATAATTACGTATCTAAAAATATTGAAAAAAAAATTTACGTGTCTAAAAACGTTTAAAATTGGTCGTAAATAACCAATGTCGATGAAAGTGATCAACAGTAAAATTATATTGAAATTGGTCATGTACAACCGATTTTAAACGTTTTAAGGTACGTAAATTTTTTTTCAATATTTTTAGATACGTAATTGTGAATTGACATCAACGATATGTATATTCCCCTACGGTTTAGAATTTTAATAATTTAAAATTGTAAAAATTACTAAATTAGGGCATTTACCAATCAGTTGAAATTTAAATTATCGAGACACTTTTTTTTATTTGGAAAGATTTTTTTTTATATTTTTCAACTACTTTCGATGTAAACATTTCAAACCAAATTTGAATACTTAGTTTCCATTTGAAATTCCATTTGAATTAACTGGAATTTTTATAATTACAATCTCAAACATTTTCAAAATGAAATATGAAATTTAAACTCAAATTAGTATTAAACTAGCCAATTTTAAAAATTTTGATATTCCTAAGCTTCTTTTACTTTAAGTTTTCGTTCCGGTACCTCCATAAAATTGAATATGAAAAATGATGTTTTTGGACTGTGGGTAAAATTAACCCAATACGATAAAAATCGGCTTACGGCTAGGCTGTTAATAAAAAAGAGTTTTGATAGTCGTTGGACTAAACCAGTGGTGGGCGAACAAAATTAGTATTTTTGATAAATTTTGAAAATAAATAAAGCATTAAAACTCCAATTATCAAAAAAAGTCAACTAGACAACGCGGTAATTTATTTATTTATGTATCCAGAGTCACAGAGTATATCTCTCGGAAATGGATTGAGGACCACCGCAAAAGTGATACACTCTGTGACTCTGGATACGTAAATAACTACCGCGTTATCCAGTTGACTTTTTTTCTAATCAGAGTTTTAATGCTTTATTTATTTTTGTTCGCCCATCACTGGGCTAAACTATACCATACTAATGCCCGATTTCACAAAAAAAGAAGTAATCTCTAGTTAAATAATGTTTCCTCCCTTTCTTCTTTTATTAAATTGCGATTTATTTCATAACACAAATTCAACGCATGCTAATTTTATTTATTTGTTTACATGGACATTTTAACTGGAGAGCTAAATATTTAACTGCCCAATTTCGTCGAGCTAAATATTTAGCTGAGGGCTAAATATTTCTACGTAAAAATCAAATATAATCAACTTGCATAGAATTTGTATTATGAAACAAAACGTAATTTTATAAAAGATGAAAGGGAGGAAATATTATTTAACTAAGGGTTGGGTATTTTTGTGTGAAACCGGGCATAACTATACTACGTAACTATACTTATAACAAAGATTTCGACAGTTTTTGACACGAGTTCTTGACAGTCTTTGAAAACCTAGTTTTCGACATTATTTACTGTCGAGAAGTCAAATTTTTTTGTGAGGTTTTACTGTAATTGAACTCTTTTGCTACAGTTTAATGAGACTACAACGCTCCTATTTTAGTATTCGATTGAAGCCGAAATCAAAACTGTTATTCTAGGGAAGGGGAGAAAATCTCTCGAAAACGGTATAAATAATTACGTCTCAATTTAAAAGAAAATATTCACAATGTTATAAAATTTCAATTATCGATGTTCTTAATCGTAATATCCTATCCAGCCATAATTTTGTTTTAAATTATCATAAGGCTTCTGCATAAATAAATTTACATACATAGGTTTCCTAATTAAAACAATTATCGCTCATAATTCTTCTCCGCCTTAATTACCCATTGAATGAGATTTGACTCGAGCAGAAAGCACTATAACATCAACAAGTTTCCGCGTTAATTACTGTGAATGGATTTCCGGTAAATCAAATGAATTTTGAAATTCGTCCAATAGTTCAATACTTTTACCAACGTAGCCTACTATTAAATTATTACTGTGTACGAATTTTTGAAGTATTCAAGTTAAGATAATTTGATTAATTGTAGGTTTAAATCAGATTTTTGTGCCACCTGCATCATACCTATGCCTTACAATCGGTTACAAATTTAACTGCATCTTGCAATATTATGTCGAAAATGGAGAAAGTATTTTTCTTATTATTTATAATTACATATATCCATTTTCAATAACTCAAATATTTTCGTGTTGCACGTAAAAATATATAAAAAAGTCTCTTTCTTGAAATATAATATTACTGTAATTGTACGTACGTACGACTGACTATATAAGTGTATAGGTAAACTGATTGTTTTTGATTGGTTGTTTGTGTTGTGAATAACAAGATTGTAGAATTGCAAGACAAATACGCGTAAATCTACACAAACAAAATCAAATATGTGGTCTTGCACTATTCTACATCAAGGCGCTTGTGCGAAATCTTTCCCATGTTCGTGTTATATATCTTAAACAAATATAAGCTAGTGTAATATGTTTGTCTATATATTGTAAGTATAGTGGTACATAAAATACAAACTTAATATTAATAACATAAATTGTACTGTTGTAAACCTTAAAAATGCCATTTTTTATTTTGTTATTTTATTTTTGTCAAATAATCATGTTTTTATGAATATTAAAAACAAAACAAAAAAAAAATGATTTAGTTAATTTTAATGTGATTTAAATAAAAACTTTAGCTCACGTGACTTGTACAGACGCGCTATTAACAAAACATTATCTAGCATTTAATCGCGTTATTACGATTCTAAACAAACAATATCCATTTTGTTTTAAACATTTTTAATTTAAAAATAAACTGCATTTACTTTGTCCTTGAGAGTACTGAATTTATTTTTTTTTTTGATATACGAACTGTGCTTTTTATAAGAGAAAGTATTTAAAATTTCTTAATTTTTTTTTATTTTTAAGACAAAGAAATATTTTTACTTAATTTTTTTTTTGTTTTTGGGAAAAAGTAAGATGTACGAGTATTTGCTATTTTAATTCGCACTGTGGGAGTACGTTTTCTTGAATATGTGCACACAGTACAAAAGAAGAATGTAGTTTACACATACATGTATGCATGCAAGATTTAAGGTTTGCTCAAATTTTGTGAGTGTGAAATTTATTTTGTCCGGCCAAGGATTTGTAGTTTTTAAAATCTGATTCATTTATACATTCCCCCATTCGTACCTCGTCGCACTCTTGATGCCTTTGTATTTAATATTTTTACTTGCCGAAATTTTACAGTAAACTACCTCACATACTTATTTACTATACACTTTCTTTTTTTGTATCTTTTACAAATGTGCGTGTGTTTGTGCGTGTGATTGTGTGCATATATTAAATAAATTATTTATAACATGTTATAACGTTATGTACGAATTTAGTTTTAATTTTATTTCTTTACTTCTAACCTATTTATATTATTGTATGGAAATTCCAAACTCTAACTAATCAATAAACACATAAGTAACCTTGGAGGTTTGGCCGTGCTGTTATTTTGAAAATTATGATTTAAAAAGACGTGACCAACTACAAAGTAAATTATGAAATTTTCCAACCTTAAACTCTGATTTAGACCGAATGAAATTCAACATGAACAAACATTTCTTTGTTTAATTTTATTTATATTTGATTCATCCATTTTTTAGGTAGCAACAACATCATTATACTCATCTTTATAGTACATACATTATGGTTAAAAAAAATAAAATAAAAATGAAGACAATATATCTAAAGAAAACTGCCAGGAATAAACCAAGTATACATATATGTATATAAAATTCTTGACACAATAACAATAATGAATTACTCTTTTACTGATTTACTCTGTACGTATATGAAGTTATTTTTCATTTTTATTTTTACCTGCACAATCTCTTGATTTTTTTTAGACAAAACCAATTATGTATGGATTATATTAAGTTCTGGTTTTATATACGATGCTAAACACCTGCCTCTAGTTTAGCGCCTTTTTTTATGACGATATTCATGAAATAAAAACATATCTAACTAATAGTCTCTTCTTTTTTAAATTTCTTTCAAAGGTTATCTTCTATTTAATTGAACACGCGTGTACGTATTGCACAAATACTACCCGGCTCGATAACCATTAAAGTAAATACATAATTTATTTGTTAGTATATTCGTAATGAAAAATTTAATCTAATCTGCACAATTTTATCACAAGTTGAGTTGTTCAATAGACAGTTTTGTTCAAAATTGCGAAAACAATTATCGAATTTAGTTAAATTAAATTGAATAGTGTTAAATTTTTTAATAATAAGATAAGATAGATCGAAAAGTCTTCCTCACAATTTTCTTTTATCTTTGTTTGCTTACGAGTATGTTACTCACACTTATATAATTTGTTCGAAAAAGTGAAAAATGCCATGACACGCGAGAAGTATACTGCCGTCCTAGAATCAAATGCGGTATCTACAAAAAATTGGAAATTGAGTTTATGGTTTTCTTAGTAACCTGGGGGCCTATTCTCGAATTTCACATCCATTTTCCACATATGGACATCTGTCAATGTTGTCCAAAAATGGTTCGAAAATTGTAATTCGTATATAAAACACATGCGGCATTGACATTTTCCTATATGGGGAATTTTTCCACATGCTTATACCCATTCGGAAATATTCCCTTAGTACCGAAAAAATTCAATTTTTATAAGTTTTGACAGATGTCCACATGTGGAAAATGGATGTGGAATTCGAGAATAAGCCCCCTGGCATGTTATTCTACCTATTTACCGACGGAAAATCAGTATCTACATTATTTCTTCCAAAAACACGCATCATTTTATCGTATCTTTCTAAAATTTCTACCTTTTCTAAGTACGAATGGGGTATCTATATACTACTAGCGAAAAACGCAGTAACTACTAGTGCGAATATGTACATACCGCGTTTGTTTTCAGTATTTAGTATACTTCATTTACTATTACTTTGACTAGGAATCACCTTTATTAGGTAGCAAACATTCCCATTTACAAAGGGATATTTACCAAAACATGGTTGGAAATTTTCGGTTATGAACCCATCGGCTCCTATTCTATATGGATTACCAAACATTCATAAAGAAGGCATACCGATTAGACCAATAGTTTCTTACTGTAATGCTCCTGCCTACAAGCTATGCAGGGGTTTCATTAACTTTTTCAACACTTATACTAACTTCAATTCTGCTTTTTCTGTTAAGAACTCTGTCCAACTAATTGACAAAATTAAAAATATAAGCATTCCAAAACATTCTAAATTAATTTCCTTTGATGTAGTTAGCCTTTTTACTTCTATTCCGATTAATATTCTGACAGAAGTTGTCAATAGTTACCTAGACCGCGATGTTATAGATTTGTCTCTACGTAACGAACTGAAATTTATTTTTGATACTTGCATTAAACAAAATTATTTTAGTTATAACAATAGATTTTATAAGTTCTCAGACGGTTTACCTATGGGATCTCCTTTATCACCCTTGTTAGCGGAGATCTTCATGAATTTTTTCGAACAAAAAATTCTTTCTTCTAACAACCCATACTATAAACATATTATTTTTTGGTACAGATATGTTGACGACGTTTTATGTCTTTGGAACGGTACTGACAGACTGCTTAATTCTTTTCTTACTTGGTTGAATTCCCAATATCCCAGCATAGATTTCACACTCGAAATTGAAGCGAACCACTCAATTAATTTTTTGGATATGACGATAACACGAACTAATTCTTCCTTAGATTTTAGCATATATCGTAAACCAACGTATACGGACGCCATCATCCCTAGTTCATCTAACCATCCTCATAACATTAAAATGTCAGCTTTCCACTCATTTTTGGACAGATTAATTAACATCCCATTGACGAACACAAATTATAATAAAGAATTGAGGTGTATTCTGAAAATAGCCAACAATAACGGTTATACAGAGCAAACCATAATTAAATTATTGAACAAAAAATTAAAAAAACAAACGTTAAATAGTATTTACCCCACGGATAACACATCATCCCTGGTTTGGCGTCGTTTAGATTATGTTGGTAAAACTAGCCAGAGATTGAATAATATTGTATCCCGATTTAGTGACATTAGATTTGCTTTTTATAATAGAAACACTATTAAGAAATTAATTTTTAACAACATAGAAGAAACAGATATCCTTTCCAAGTCAGGTGTTTACAAAATTGATTGTAATGATTGTAGTTTCAGTTATATTGGACACACAGGACGTAATTTTAAAATCAGAGCCAATGAACATTTATCAGGGCTTAAAGAGTCTTCTTTTCATAATCATTTAATCCAACAAAACCATTCCTCATCCATGAATAATTTAGGTATTTTGCATATACAAAATAAAGGTAGGCGTTTAGATACCCTAGAATCATACGAAATTAGGAAAGCTATATTTTTTAACCAAGATATCTTAAATGAACAAAGAGAGATTCGATTTTCACCCCTCACTGATCCTGTGTTATTTCATAATCGACCTTCATAAAATAATATTCTCTTTTATTTCTCTTTTATTCTCTCTTTTATTTTTACTCGCACCCCTAAATTATTTTATGATAGTTGTTATGCCTTTTTCTTCAATTTGCTTATATTTTTGGTTTGTATTAGTTTATTTTTATGGTTAAAATTTTAGTTATATATATTTTTAAAATTTTTTTTTTTTTATGATTGTTAGGCTTTGTGTGTTTTTTATTACTAGTAATTTTATATTTAAACCACCATTTTTGTAAGTAACTGTTAGTTTAACTCTTGATGATGACCTAGCAAGTCGAAATCGATTGAGAATAAATTGTATCTCAAATTTGCGAAATATTAAACAAGTGTTTTATTTAAAATGTTATTTACCAAAACTTTAAAGCCTAATATCTCAAATTCAAGTCACCAGTAGATACCGTATTTGATTCTAGGAGGGCAGTATAGTAGGTAGTAAAGCAAAATGGTAGTGAAAAAATGTCTATATGGAAACATATAATACATTTTTTCAGTGCAATTTAAGTGTAAGCAGCAAAAATATTTTTACGGTTGAAATTTTGCTTAACCAATGTTTTATAACCGAAATTGAAAGACAACTCTGGTATTTTCATTAAATTCGGTTAATTCTTAGCTCATTGAACAATAAAGCAAATATATTTAGTGATCTGAAATGAAACTCTGTGATGGACATATTCCGATTAAATCGATCTTCGTTTTTTACTGTATTTTTCAGATAAAATGGAAACTATTTCTCTTATTACCTGTTTCTTTTTTCGTGTTTTTTAGAGTTTATTATAACTATAGATATTGATTGGTACCAACAGGATGGTACCACATATCGAAATTCGGCGATACCATGTGGCCACCAGATCACCCGAATTGTAACCACCAGCGTTTTATTGTGGGGGCTATCTGCAAAGCAAGCTGTACATCAATCGTCGACCGTCTCTAGCCAGCAGTAAAAAGAAATTGACAACATTTCAACCGAAACACTGTGTCACATCATGGAAAATGCTAAAAACGAATCGAAGCATCAATGCTACAGATATTTCCACAAAGCAAAGCGAATTGAATTGATGAAAATAACATCAATCGTAATTTTGAAGAATTTTTTCGCAGTAATAATTCCGGTTTAAAATAATACCCATCATCCCCATTTACACGACCTCCAATTATGCAAATGCACTTTACCTTGGTTTATTTCGATTGAAATGGCTTCTAAATAAAACCAATTAAAATAATTTGGCTGACGCATTACAATTGTTTCATTGAAAACATGGCAAAGGCCAATCTTGGATGATCTATGAAATTCCGTCTACTTGGGCAAAATGGCCTTTGTAACGTTCTAGGAATGCGTTTGCAATCTTGCTATATTTGAAAGGTGTCAACAACAACTTAAAATATTAGTTAAGGTTTGACATCTATAGAATTAATAGTTTTGAGTTTAAGGCTTCTCTGTCTATCCAAATAGTAAATGAAGTCTATAATTGCAGAAAATTAACAATTCATAAGAAGAACTAAAAAGTTACGTTCAACCAACTACATACACCATAAAGTGCCATTTAAAATGTGAGTTTTAGAATAGTCTGTGTGTCAGTCATTTTAGGAGATATGTTAATTCAAACTGTTAATATCATGCGGCTAAAAAATAGAATGGTAGGATAATTCCGCAGTCGACAGCGACTGGGGTTGCAATCAAATATGCCAGAAATTGAAACTATCTTACATCTTTTTTAACAAAATCTTTTATTTGGTTGAAACATCAAATGTGGGTCAATCAGTATTACCAGACAACTTTTAAGGAAGTCTGTATTTTACAGAGAGTGAGACAGTGAGATTTCAGTTGTGCACAAAGAGTTGAAATCGATAGGCCTCCTGATTCAAAACTATGTCTGCAAGGTTATTCCTGTACTCAATAAACTTGAGAGCCGAGAAAAATGTGCGGAAGTCTGGATTCTATGCAGTGTTATATGAAAAGTTTCAGTTGTGCAATACGCCTTGAAATCAAGATCTATTCTCAAATCATTTGTTTGGATGAAAGTTTAGATTGACCAAAATGAATATAAAAATTAGGCTACAAGGCAATTTCTGCAGTCATAAAAATTGAAAAAAGTGCATATTTAAAAACAACATGGATGCTTAATAATTGCACTAGATAAAATTCTACGTTTGTTCGTTTTGACGTCTGTGTCTCTATTTTTAAAATCATCCACTGTAGATGTCAGACACTTTGTTAAACCAATTTTTTTTTTTTTTTGAAATTCAATAATTTATTACAACATTTTATGGCTTTTTTCATAGTATTTTTAATTTTTCTTCAAAAGATACTCGAGAGAACTCGACTAACATAGCTTAAAATTTGATAATGCAAAGGCACGGTAAACGCCAAAATATATTTTTTTCAGAAGTTGAAAAAAGCTTTGCTTTTGGCTAAACTCCACTTAGCTAGACCAATAAATTAGGAATAAAATATGAAATCAAAATATCTCAATAGTTTACTGCACATTCTTAGACAATTTGAAGTTCTTCTAGAAAGAAAATTTTGTGAACCTTGACATTTATCTTTTTAATGATTGAATTGAAATCCTCTTACGTTAAGTTTTAGTCTGGTCGCGTATTATTTATTCTTAAGCCCATTCAAATAACATAATCGAATAAATCGAAAAACAAAAATTTGGTCAACGGCCCAATATGTCGGTAAAAATATCTTTTAAAAATATCTGGCGGCAGTAGCTGTAATGATTTTTATTTTTATTTTAATAGTCATTTAAACGGTATAACCCTCGAAACATAAAGTAGTGAATAAAGAAATATTAGAAGTTTTGTAATATTTGGCGTATCTGTTTGCTCTCATAATGAAAAATATTTGAAATTAAAATATCCTTTTACCGATATGTATTTTATTAATCGCCGCCATTTAGACTGTATTGGCAAGCTTCAAGCTTATGTTAAATAAAATGTCATAAATATGCTCTTTTACAGCTTTAAAAATGTTTAATATCCCAAAGATATACTGAATTTAAGATTAAGTTTCTGCAATTTGGAAGCACAGTGTTCTGGCAATTAAAATGCGAAAACTGAGAGAGAGTTTAAACTTCAAAATGCCCGAGAAGAGAATACAAAAGCATATAAGTACTTACCACAAAATGTCTTGTTGTCGTAATGTCCAGCACAGCCCGATATAAACAGGTGTATTATGTTTATATTGGGCCGTGCTGAATATACGAGGTACAAGATAATAATGTTATGCCAAGCATAGCTCGACATATGGTATGAGCGGAAAGGGTGAAAAGGAGAAATTAGGAATAGATTGCTTACTGGTTTCTACACCGTGGAAGTTACTCAGATACAAACGATTTTTTAAGTCAACCAACCCTTTCCATGAAAATTCGAAAAAATCTATCAATATCTAATGTTTCTTCATCCGATGATGATGGTCGTGATGATATAATTGAACACCTGTCATCATAATGGCAGTGGCGTAACTAGGTACCCGCAGCAGCCGCAGCCGCGCGGGCGCCCACGATTAATGGGGCTAACGAGATTTATCAAGCGTTTGAATATTAGTTCAAAGATAAGATCAAATAGATAGTAGGTAGCTCAGATTAACCTTAGGTCTATTTAAGTTACCTGGGTAATCTAAACCACAGAAATAAAAATGGGTTTAGGTTCGGACAGATATTTAGATTTAGAAGAATATTTGTTAAACTCGTTTGAAATCAAAGCTTTCGGCATCGATAAGGATAAAGATTTTAGTGTTTGCTGGGTTGATTTATTTTTTATATACCATTTGCACCCCAAATTTACTTCCTTTACACTTCAAATTCAACCTTTTAGAAATCAAGTTTTGACTATAGAAATGTTAGAATTTGTTTTTCAAAAGACTGAATGTGATTCATATAGTGATGGTGTTTTGGTTGTGTTCGGCTTCATATACCCACGTCTCGGATTTCATATTTTAATCACTTTTTAAAATTTATCAAGATTATTAGAGTATAGAATGGAAATGGGATGTATGATGTTCGAGTAATATTTGGTGATTCGGTGTTTCGAAACATTCAGGTTATTCGAGACCTTCGAGATTATTCTACTACATTTGAGATTGTCGTGTATTTGATTGTTCGATGTTACTTGAGAATCTTCGAGCCTATTTTGAAGAATAAAATTGTTCTATATTTTCGAAATTATCCGATACTATTTGGGGTTCCATTATTCAGCTAAGCCTTAATTTGCTTAATAGTATTAGTACCATTAAATTACTTGACAAATAATTCGATATTTACAGGAATTTTCTGAGTTTTCCGAAATTTTCATGGGTTTTTTAGATTTTTACAGGCTTTCCGAAATGATTCATTAATATCGAAATTTTTCGGTATTATTGAAATTGTTCGAGATCAATAGAGATTGCTATGAGTATAGCTTTGAGTTGATAGCAAGAAGTTTTACTTTGTTTAGTATTCTCGAAATGCGAGGCTCTACAATAAGAAGAAATAAGTTTCTAAATAAAAGCTTTACTTGTTAATAGGTACAAGAAGCATTTTTAATGGCCCAAGAAAAATTTTGCGGTGGCCTAAAAATTGTAGACGATCTGCAATAAGGTCTGACGAAATTCAAAAACCGAAAATGTTTTCGATCTGCCGTTACCAACATTTCTCTGGCAAAAAATTCAATTTATTTGATGGAAACGGAAAGAGAAGTAACCTATTTGTACGATTTTATCAAATTTTATTAACTGTCGAGCGAATGTCAACTGCATGTGAGCGTGTTTCATGCGGTTCTACTAATATAATTATAATATTTGGAGTCGACTAATCCAGAAGTAATAAATTCAATAGTGTTTCCTAAAATATTTTTTCTCTGAGAAGAAATAGGTTTCATAAAAAAATTACTGCAATATCTGAATGCAGCGTATTTCAAGTGATTTGCGAACACTAAATTCCAATCAACTGGATATTTTTGGTGAAAATAGAAAGAATTCTGTGATCATGCTTCTTAGCGGACATATTGAATATTTTCTCAATCATTCACTACGACAAATAATTTTACAACAAAGTTCAGTATAAGACATTTGATTAATTTTCATTTCAAAGACCTAATATTTTGGCCCCTGAAAACATTCAAGGTTTCGGATATCTTATTATCGCATAACCAGTCAAATGTTAAATATTTTTAGCCTCCGTATCGCAAAACGCCTTTATAACTGAGGTAAAAATAGGGACTGGTGTTTAAAAGGTCTGAGGTTTCAGTCACAATAATAGTTTTATCGGAAACTGAAATGTTTGGCTTCCTTAAATTGTATATCAAATACTGCCCAAACAGGGTTTAGTCGAATCCGATTTGTAGTTATAATACCTACCACTAGAATTTGCTTCATGTGAAACACGTCAACAAAAATTAAACCCCATTCAGGTGTAACTGTCTTAATGGACATTTTTATCTTTTGAATTCTAAATTGGCCTCTTACCCACAGAATGCGAGAAACTATCCACCACGTACGTCGTAGAAGACGGTCCAATTTATATTGCAGGCATTTTATTTTAGATATGATCATTAAAAATGCAAAATTTTAATTTTATTACTAAAATAATGGTTTAAGTAAAATTTTTTATTGCAATAATGTTGGCGCAATTGAATGCCTCCGTTATTTGCTCGATAATATTTTTTCATTTGGAGTTTCACCAGCATTTCTTTGTGTTGAATTTTATTAATTTTTCTTTCTTTAAAAACTGAATTTATGCCAAAAAGGTGCTGAACTATTATTGTAAATCTATCTGAATTAATTGTTTGCATCGATAGTAGACTAACAAATAATTGAATAGTAAAACTTGCCGTATATAGTTTCAATACAACACAAAATCAAAAATGAGTAATTTATAAGACACCTACCCATTTCAATTTAACAGTTACATATTTTATTTCAATCACACATCTAAACAATACATTTGTATTATAAATAAAGTTCCGCAATGTATATTTATTGACATAACACTATACGAAAAAAAAAAATCATCATTGTAGTTAAAACTAAATACAACACCAACACAATTATAATTGAGCGACTTACAATAAATGTAGTGAGTGATTCATTGTTTTTAATTAGCATATACCAGCGATTTTATTTTTTTGATAAACTAATAAATAAATAAATGAATAAGATAAGCATAAAAATGATGATTGGTCCTATCCTGCTCATATTATACAAATTCACTTATTATTATAAAATCAAAAAATTGATGTGTAGGTCAACTAAAAAATGAAAAGAACAAAATAATAATTGGGCCGTTTGAAAAGTATGTTTATATTCAAGTATGCCAACTATTTTGGTAGTGGCAAAAAAATTTATTTTTAATTTGACACCCACTGCACAGTTTCATAATTAAGTAAATACCTATTAAATGATTTTTCATATGATTGGAAAGTGGGACTAGAATACTTATTTGGGAAATATTTTATTTTTTTTAGTGTTTCAATTTCGCAATACTATTTACCGACTTTAATAAGGCCAATATGGATAAGATTAGAAAGCATAATCGTATAGATATTTGAAGCTGTGAATTAAAGGGAATATACCTACAGTTGATTATCGGATTTAGTAATTGTTAACGTTTTTAATTTTTCGAATTGTATTGGCGCACTTCAAAATTAAAAAAATCCATTAAAATTGCAAAATTTTCTTTGAAGAAAATACATTTTTTCGACCGGCAAGTTGAAATTCATCCGAAAAAGATAAAAACTTAATTTATTGAAGGAAATTTTTGTAGTTTAGTGAAGGAAATGTTTGTAGTTTATTTGTAAAAGTCTTTATTTACACCCTAATTCCCCTACGCGTGTCATTTCATGTGATGTGACTATAGTCGTATCACGTCACTTGAAAATTGCTATTCTTGAAGGCGAACCAAGTGACACGACTGCAACTTGAAATATATTAGGCAAATTAAAAATAAAATCGTTTTATAACAAGAATCTTATTATTTTAAATAATAAAATATTAAAAACAGTGCACAAAATTATTTAAAAATACAATATTTTAAAATATATAAAATAAAATAATAAAATAATTACGTTTTTCAAAGTGACTTTAGTCGTAACAAACGACTAAGAGAATCGCAAAATTGATGTGATGTGACTATAGTCATGAAAAATGACATGATACGACTATGAGAATTGGGGGGTGTTAAATCAGACAATACCTTGTGGCACGGCAAAAATTTAAGTTTAGTTTCATTCGTTTGGAAGAGGGAAAAATGGTTAAGGCATTTTATACGTCAAAAGAACGAAATAAATGTATGCAGTACAAAAAATCAAAATGGCGGCAACTAAGGCAAAAATATTCGAAAAGCAACATGTTGTGGCTAAAGCTGGAAGCGAACCAGGGTTAGAAAAAACCCGGTTTTTTTTAAAAAAAACCGACCCGGTGGGTTTTTTAGGTGGGTTTTTTTGGATTTTTTATTCAAGTGTTAGAATTTAATTACAAAATTAACTTTTTTCCACCCATTTGTATGTTGGTTTTATATTGAAAAGACAAGGATGATTCTATGTGGTTACATTTTTTTATATTAGGATTTAATGGTTTGTTGTTTAGTTGTTGAAAATGGAAAGGTTTTCTTTTTTCAATTTATTTTAAAATCTAGAGATATTTCCTTCTATGATTTTAAAACCAAATCTATGAAACATATTAAATATGAAAATTTTATTACATTAAATTGAATTTTCATTATTAAACTTATAAATCAAAACTACCAATTTTACATTGGTTCTTATGGGAAACAGAAAAATGTTCACCTCTCTTGTAGAAAGCTTGTATTTCTACTTTACGGCTATGATATATAAAGCTGGCTATGCAAGAAGAAACCAATATGTAATCAGAAACAAGTTTATTAATCAAATTATACAAATTTTCAATTTGATTTTGCACGATAAAACACGATTGCACAGGAATCAGGAATATTTTGAATATCGAAACAATTTTGCTTCTCGATCATATTTTACTTTGTGCCTGTTCACACAGTATGTAGTTAAAATTTACATCATCTTCTTGTTTCTGGCTTATAAGCTATGGTAGAGGAACAACTATTTGTGTTTATTTTTATATATGCTCCTTCCGTTTTCTAGTGTTAGTTCAATTTTTTATTAATCATGTTTAATCGTGTCTTGAAAAGGAAAATACTCAATCATTATTAAAGTGAATTTTAGTGAGGAATATTGTGAGTTTATTGAATCGTATATTTTAAAACTAAGTAAAACTAATGTAAGTATGTACATCTAATTAAACCAAATAAATATTTAGTAGTAAAATACAGGATTGAATTTTGAAATATTCCCCATAGAAATATAGAATGCCTCGAGGAAATGGACGTAAAAATGCTGCTGAGTGGAATAATAACGTAGTCCATACCGAAAATTCTACAAAAGTAAAGTGTAAGCACTGTGATCGTGAAATTAGCAACAAAGTAGAGCGCATAAGAGTACATTTATTAAATTGTAACAAAAAAGTTACAACATGCGATAGTGATATGGATACTGATACTGACATTTCAATTGGAAATACGTCTCTTACTGCCACTAGTAGTCATCAGCAGAAGAAACAAAAAACCAAACATTGTACTCAATCATCTATGATAGAATTTTCAGTTAAAACTACTTTAAATCAAAAAGAAAAATTGGACAAAATTGTGGGAATTTTTTTTTTCGCGAATAACATTGCTTTTAACGTGGCTGATAACAAATATTTTAAAGAAATGATAGAATCTCTACGACCTGGATATTCTGCCCCTAGCAGAAAACAACTAGCTGATAAGCACCTTCTTGAAATTGATGAAGAAATAACCGGCCATTTAATAACTGAATTAAAGGATTCCAGTTTGACACTCATTTTAGATGGATGGACGAACACTTCAAATGATCCACTTATCGCGTGTTCAGTCCATACCGGTAGTAATAGTTTTTTAATAAGTGCAGAGGACACCGGGTCCGAAAAAAAACTGCTGAATATTGTGTTGCTGTGGCAGAAAAATCAATTGACTTCATAAAAACTAAATACAATAAAGAAATATTCGCCTGTTGCACGGATAACGAAAACAAGATGAAAAAAATGAAGGATATTTTAGAGGAAAGCCATGGGATTTTTTCCTATGGGTGCTCAGCACCCATGATCAATCTTCTATACAAAGATTTAATTCCAGTAGAAGTTACCAAACAAATAATAAGTATACAGAAATACTTTAGAAATCACCACCAGCCACATGGATGGTTAAAAGAAAAACATGGAGTTATAGTTAGCCTCAACTACCAAATGATGTAAGGTGGAATTCTTATAATGACTGCTTGGCAACATTTACTGATAATTTTCACCTCTATTCACAAATAATATCAGAGCATTTAAATGAATTTCAAAACGATTTTAAATAATGTACAATTGTACAACGAGGCCTTAAATCTTTAACAAATGTTATCTCAAATAAAAATAGCATTAGATGATCTGCAAGGTGATTCCACTTCCATTGCCACAGCTGTCGAAATCTGGTATAATTTGCTGAATAACGAGATCTTATTAACAAAAAGGCCTTTAATTGAAAAACGAATGAAAAGTGTACTCACTCCGGCTCACTATTTAGCAAACATGATGCATTCAAAATATATGGGCAAACTGCTTATTGAAGAAGCAGAGAGCGCAGCAGAAGACTGGATAAGCCAAAAACACCCTACCATTTTGGTACATTGTTTGGCATTTAAAATTAACGATGGAGAATACTTCCCAGAATCTATGTTCAAACCGGAGGTGCTCGAAAAATTAAGCGAAAAAAATGGTGAAAAGGAATTCAGGAAGTTGCCTGAAATTTTTTGCAATTTTTTTGTGTCACTAATGAACTGCCCAGCAAGCTCGGCTTCAATTAAAAGAATTTTCTCAACCTACGGTTTAATTTGGAATAAACTGAGAAACCGACTTGGTTTCGAAAAGGCGTTATCTCTAGTCAAACTTTATCGGCACTTAACATCTGAACCACAAGATTGGTAAATTGCAAAGTTATTAGTGCATATAGTGAATTATTTATATTGTACTGATCAATTTTGTTTTTAATTTTTCATATCTGTGATATGTATTTGTTCCTTATACATTTATTATAGTTACCTTATTATTAAGTATACGATTTAATAAATGAATTTTTGAAACACCTATCCTCTTTATGTTCTAAAGAATAAATTTTATAAAATCATAAGTTAAAAATATGTAATTGAATTTGTTTATTAGAAAAAAAAATAAAAATTAAACTTGTGATAGGTACTCATACTCCCAGTTAATGGTACTAAGTTAATCGTAATAAGTACATAAGGATGATAAAGTACAAACGTAAATCGACGTGTCCCGTCTTAGGAAGTTGTCATGAAAAAACATAAATCTACATGTATCGTCCCAGTAACGGTAAGTGTTAACCAAATGTTTATCTAAAATTTTGATTGTTAGGCGAACGCGATAATGTAGAAGGAATGCTTAATATGAATGATTACTTAATAAACGTCTCAACACACCTACCAGAAGAAAATCCAACTTTATTCATCACTTTCAAAAATTTGCACGAACGAGAGATATTTCCAGTTCAGTGGTCGGCCATACAAACATTTGAAACATCCACGGGAAATTCGTTTTCGCCTTTCATCTCAAACCTGAATTTATATTGTCTATTGACCAATTATTGAAATATTCGTCTTGCATAAAGCTAAACATGATAGTATCAATATTGAGAATTCTTCTTTCTTTAATTCGTTTAATGAGCCGACTTCAACAAAGAAACAGACATTTTTATTTTTTTATTTTTCAAAACGCATAACAACACTACTGTCATGACCTTCCACGATTCAACGTTACTACACTAAGGAAAACTAAATAATTCAGATTCAACATTATAGCCACGAACTCATGCGTTCAAGCCATGATCTGTTTTTAAATATCTAAGTTTTAGACATTTCAATTTTTTGACAGTCCCCAAAATAAGTTTAATACTTTGTTGTGACATTTAATGAATGATCATTGACTACTTTGATAAATGTCATTGAACTTGGTGAGACAGATAAAAATGTATCGTTTGTTATATTCTTCGAATCAAAAATTTTGTATTAACACAGTATTTCACAGCGGTGTCGCAAATAAATTTTATTAATCTTTTAAAACTCAAGTTGTTTTAATTAATATTTCATAAAATATAGCAAGTATTTAAGGAGTGTGATAAAGTTTCCGGGATATTATACTCTTTCGGATATACAAACATGAGGAAATTTAATTGTTAGCAGGTTACTCTGAAGTTACTCTGCCCAATTAACCAAAACCGAAACGAAAACCGGAAAAAACGAAATTTTTGATGAACCGAAAACCCAAACAGAAACGAAATAAAAAAATATTAAACCGTGACCGGAAAACGATATTTGGTTTACTTTGTTCTCTTTCGTTGTTATTTGGTTTTTAATACTCGTTTACTTCAACATTTTGAATAATCCAAATCAAGTGAACTCCTTCCAATTGAAATTTCAAAAATTTACAAAATTAAGAATATTTGTTTGCCTTTTTGGATAATTTTAAATATTTTACCAGAGAAGCAGCACCTGTACGCGGTTAGCGCAGCGCAAAATATTTCTTTATTGAACTATTTGTAGTCTTACTTTGGGAATTTTACAGCAACAATGCCGTGTATTTTCATTCCGGAATGAATAGTTTCAAACCAAGTTTTTGTTGGTATAGAATTATTCTAGCAATAATTTTGGAAAATTTTATTGTTTTCTTATTTAATTTTTAATGTCAATTAATAAAAGTAAAAAGAAAATTATTTTCGGTTTTTATTTTGAGCATAATTTGCATTTTTATACCACCAAATCACAGACGGCGATTGATTCGAAATAACTAGTAAAAAGCGATTTTTGAAATTTTTAGGTAATAATTGGTTTTGTTTAATAAATAATCTTTTACTTGTAAACAGGTTTTGATACCGAGCCGTGATCATCTAAAATTGAATAAAAACCTATACTGAACCAGAGCAAAAAATCAAAATTGAAAACAAACCAAAAACTGAAACGAAACAATAACTATTGCAACCTATACCTTTTTTACTATCTATAGATTATAACAGATTAAATATGTATCATTATTTTCATAACTTTGCTAAAATTATGTAAAGGAAATCCAGGAAAATATATGAAGGTTAAGTACGGTTTATGTTGTAAAAAAAAAATCATCGCGTTTTGGATCATAAATCAATCAACTTTTGAGAAAAATCGTTTGGTTTGTTAATATTACCACGTTGGCAAGATTGTCCACAGATATTACACCTATGCTAATGTCGCGAGTAATCAGAAAATACAGGTCTGAATCAGGATTGGAATTTAATTGTTACTTACATAAGATAATTTTTATAAAAGCTTACGAACACTACCTAATTAAAGTATTACTTAAAAATAAAAAAAAAACTTAGATAATCAATTTCAAGAAATTCTATTTTATATAATTATTAATTATAAATATTGAAAGTATCGCATTTACGCTAGCTATATACAATTTTATCTTTATTGAAATGGAAAATACAGAAATTATCTAATTTATTCTATTTTAAATTTAAGTAGAACACAAATGACAAATCAAAGTATATTTCTTGTTTTAAATACTTAAATATCATAGAAAAATGAGTAATACCGTTAGATATAGTGACATTTTTAGTAAATTAGGAAATAAGCTAAGTAGTTAGGTATTTAGCAAACAAGGCACTAAAACATTTAAACATTACTAATGTCTTAATAGTAAAAATACAGGTGTTTGAACCCTAAACAATTAATTAATTTTTTTTAATAAATTTTCAATTTTATGTTAAATTTGTTTGTGGGAAATGCTGCTTCTTGACGAAGTCGGATTTCATTATAAAATAATTTTATTACCTTCAATGAATTTGTTTTATTTTCAAATATAACTTTCATTAATTAATTTGTATTGTTGTTTCGTTTTATTAAAAAAAATGAAAACAATTTTTTCTATTGTTGACCCAAATTTTATAAAAAGTAGTTTTTTTCGTCTTTTATATACATACATATATAAGTAGTAAATATTGTGATATAGTTTCAATTTTATAGTAAACATATTTTTTTTTATTTATTACAAACTGCGCCAAATCAAATAAGAGTAATCAGTTTTCCCACAAATCGAACAAGTCGATCAAATTGCGAATAGTAGTAACAGTGTCCGATTATATTTTTGTTCTTCTGCTTTGTGTTTGAAATTTTTTTTATAAGATAACATTTCTTATGTATTTATGTGTTTTCATTCATGTTTTCTTTAAAACATTTATTTAACCGTTTGCGCGTTTCTAAATTGTATAATTAAAAAATAAAACACTCAGATCAAACTGAAGAATGCAAAAATATGCGATTTTTTTTTTATAACAAAAACAACTCGTGTTATAATTATGCAAGGTTTTGGACTACCGAAGGTTTTTTTTAATATTTTTGCACAAACTAAATACATAATAAAAAAAAAGCTACATAATGTATTTTTCTGAAGAGTATATGTATGTATATGTTTATATAATACACTTATCTAAAAAAAATATACCTATAAACAGAATAATGTTTACATCAAGAACAAGCAGCTGAGAAATATGCCACTTAGCGGTTAGTTTTTTTTTTTTTGGTTGTGTTTTCTTCTAACTTGCTTAGGAATAGTGTACAAAAGAATTTAATTAATAGTTTAGGTAAAGATTTAAAACTAATAGATTTTAAGGTTAAGTTGACAAAAACTAAAGATATAGATTTTTACTGGATTCATATTTTACTGTTAGTTTATGTAATTTACTTGAATTTAATGTATTTAACCAGCTGTTTTATTTATACAAATTGATGATTTTTTTTTTTGTAAATATTTATCTGACTTTGGATTACAAACGATTATGTTAACATTTTAATACAAATACTAAATTATTTTAACGGCTGAGAATCAGGTACTATCATTCTCGGCAAAAAAAAAAAATAAGTATCCATACGCTCCCATACACACTCATATATATATATGTACATCAGAATAATGTTAGTTTTTATGAATATTAGGGTCGGTCGATTGCTTGTTGATTGACCATGTAAACCGGATACTAACCAATAATACGCAACATACAAACGTAAGATATTTATTTATTTAAAAAATTATTGTACATATTGTGCATATAAAATAAAAATAGATAAGTAGAAATAGTAAATAGATTTTACATGTACACATGTATTTTTCCTAGTTTATTATTATAATTGATAATATATTTAGAATTATAAATTATTATTATACTTTATGATAAACCACAATTTCCGTGATTGGGGACGATAAATTTTGTGTTTGTTGTTAATTTTCATTAAATTTTTTTAATGCATTTAAAACGATTATCAAAATATTGTATTTTATGTTGTGAAACATTGTTTATTTTGCAACTAACAAAATGTTAACGATAAAGGTATCAAACCTAGTTAACACGACGACTTTCAGTAATTTTATCACATTATTTTTTCATAAATTTTCCAGAACAAATAGAACAAGACTTTCATAAATTTTTAGATTAGTTCGCAATTTTTTGTTCGATCTGCTTACAAGCTATAAATTTTCTATTTCGCGCATATAATACTGCTATATTAACATAGGGTCACCGGAGTTTTTCAATTTTATTGCTGTGTAACAACTAAGAACTAATTTAGCAAGTACCTTGTTTAAATTGTACAAATTTTATTTGGCATTTTAATGCCTAACAAATTTTATTAACAAGAAGTGACAAGTGATGATTTGTTCTCCACTATTATTTTGTTTTGTTAATATGTCACTTGTTAATATTGCCGCATTTTGTGTTCATTGTAATTATTGGAATTATTATTTTAATTATTTCTATCTGTTATTAATTAATAATTGAAATATTATATGGGGGCGAAACAAGTTGGCCTTGACTGAATATAATCTCGAACTAAGGAGATCGAAAAGGACAACTTGGAAAAGCTTCTGTGAACGAATCAATGAATTACCTTTTGCAGCGCGGCTCCAAAAAGTTATTTTAGAGATCATTTCAATGGTATAGGACAATAGGACCCGCGCCAGAGGGCAGATAGGAGTTTCACTGAGAAACGGAAAGAAACAATAAAGGCACTTCTGTGACGGAATCTCAGGAAGGCTTTTACGATGATCAGTCTGAGTTAGCTTAAGCACCACACAACAGAATCTGGAGTCTTTTTGAAAGAATTTTGACTCCCAGTAAAGTGAGATGAATTATTTTCAAGGGAGTTATAATTAATTTATTTTTATTATTTTGCACAAAACAAAACTGACGCTGTGATGTAAACAATTGAGGAATTTCTCGAGCGTCTAATAAATTTATGACAGAAAATACTTAAATTTACTTTAGTGGCAAAGCTGTAATTCTAGAATTAAATAGCGATAATTAAATACTGCAAGATTACCTTCAACCCGAAAAAGAAATTTAACGTGTTGTTTAGTGTATTATTGAGAGTATGGTCGATGTTAAGGATGTGGTCGAATGAAGACAAATTACAGAACAATAGCAATCCAAAAAAAGATTAAAAGAAGATAAAACTCTTAAAAACAATGGCGATTCATCGTGCTACGCTTACAAATGAAAACTTATCAACTTTTCACTTTGCTTTTTCAATTTCTTTTTAATTTTGCGTACTTAATGAGGTACACTTGTTTAATTTCATCTAAAAAAGTCCATTTTCAGACATTTAAAATCAGTTCGCTAATAACGAAAAGTTTTTGGCGTCTTTCGATGTCTACCGATGAACAAGTCAAAGATTTCATACCTCAAAAATCGTCGATTAATAATTAGAGATCGTGTTGATATCACGCAAATATCGTTTGGGTTAGAATTTTTCGGCAGACAACTCTTGCTTTTTGAATAACGATAATGTGCTGTCTCACACTGCATTGGTTGTATGTCACTATTTGGCCAAAATTCGACTCATGTTGTCCCGCAACTGTCCTATTCGCCTGTTTTAGCTCCGTCTGGACATCGTTTTGTTCGATTGAAGAGGTACAAGTCGAATCGAAGAAGGTTTTGAAGGCCATTTCGGAAATCGATTTTAACAACCGTTTCAAAGATTGGAAAAAACTTTGGCATAAGAGTATTCTATACGAAGGAGATTACTTTGAAGAGGATGAAATAAATGTGAAAAAATAATAAGCCGTTCGTATGTTTTATTTAAAAAGTCTTACTACTTTTTGATCACAGTGTTATTTGTAAAGTGTGGGTGATATTCGCAAAGAAAAAATTCGCCCCCATAGAAAGTTTTAGTAGTTTTTTTTTTCAAGGTTCGAAGCGTTTAGAGGAAAAATTTTATTTGGTGAAATTATTATGTATGGCTAAACGTATGGGCTATATTTGTAATAACTTTGAAAAATTCAGGCATTTAAATAAACAGGAAAGTTGGTGTTGGCAATTATGTTCCACGAAATCACCGTTTAAGAACTCAAAATGGATTCATGTTTTGATTCACCATCTTCACCAATTTTGTTTATTATAGCTCTTAGGTACTCGTTTGTTCCATTTTGTAATGGGATACGTTTTCGCAATAAGAGAAAAGTTAAATAATTAGCCTTTGACTTTTGGTGGCTTCGGAGATATGTTTGTTGCTTGTAATTTAAATAGAAGCAAGAAACGAGTACATTGAAATTTCAGCCGAAATCATATTCGTATTAACCGAGTACCAAGTTAATTAAAAGGTAGAAGTAGTGTGTATTACACACACACACTTGCAGAACTTATTAAAAGGACAATTATCTACCCTAAATCAAAATAGGGTAGCAATTCGACGAATATCATTTTGTAACAATAACTATTGTTTTCCTTTCTCTTTTTGTACCTCCTAAAACAAAACGATAGTCGCCGAAAATAGATGTCGAATTGCATGGTTATGCCCCAGTAAATTCGTTCAAAACTAATGATAAGTTAAAATTAAATATATAAATTACTGCATAGTTGTTAACATTTTTTGTGGAACACGTACTTATCTGTTACCACTATTAAAAAAAGCAAAATTCGAAATAAACCGTGCAAAGTGAGAAGTTTAATTTGCAAAGTGCAAAGATAAATTTGATAATTACAAATTATATTAAATATACTAAGTATTAAGTACGCAATGTAATAAGTGAAAAGTTGACGTGTTTTTGGTGGAATAGAGCCCTGGTAAAGAATAATCGACAATTTAGTCGAAACTGTTGGTATGACGGACACTGCTTTTCGACATAATTGGCGTGGTAAAATTGTATCGTATAACCCCTATGGGAATTAAATATTTAAATATTACGAAAAGAATATATAAAATTTAACACTATCGCGGATATAAACTGCAATAGAAACTTTATCGTTATGTCCCAGTACAATGTTGTTTGATTTTGTTGTTTGTCCTTATTCAAAAGAATTTGTATTTTTATATGCAAAATTATTATCTGTCCCAACAGATCCACCAATATTTTTTTTTGTATGCCAAAGTGTGTGTTAATTGATGATTAAAGTATGTAAATCTCGCAAAACGTTTTACTTTAAAGATATGTTATCAAATCCTTACTGGTTCTCTCTGGAATTTTAATTATTTATTTATTCACGCTCTGGTACAACGAGAAGCGAACTATATAAAATAAAAGTAAATAGCAGAAGCATCAGATATCGTTACGCCTTCGACTTTGGCTTCGGTAACGGGGAAAATGTTTCTATCAAAATGCCAAATGTTCAAATCGAAATGCCACCCAAATCGAGGAAAATTACTTACATTAGCACATATTCATTTATTTCCTAAAAACATTGAACGCGTTGAAGTTAGTCTGATTATTCTGATTCAAAATGTAATTGTAAACACAAAATGGACATACAGTGTGGTTGATAAAGGTATACAAGCATACACAGTTTTATTCTATGTGAATATTTGTTATCACCAAGCAATTTGTTATCGTATTTTTTTTTTTTTTTTGTTTAGTGATGATAAGAGAAAAATCATAATATGATAATTCGTTATCGGTTTCCATTTATACTATAAAATACAACAAAAAAAAAATGGAAGCCAAATTGCGGTAAAAGAAGCTAACGAAAAAGAATTTGAAAACATTAAGATCACCTGTAAATCTTTAAAAAATGGATCCGGTTAACCAAGGATTCTTAAATTTTAAAAAATTTACATCATTAGGTACCTTCAACCAATAAATTGGGGTAATTAGAAAATTTTACATTGTACTATTATTATCAAAACACAGGTGCGAACATTAGTTAAGATAATTAGCAATTGATTGCGCATTTCAAGAACAAATACTTGTCCAATTAGTTATCTTTAACTCAGCGAAGAATAGATAGCTTGAAGATACATTCTGACCGAATATTTACCGAGTTTAATATTTTAATTTTATCAACTCTTCATTTTGATGCTACTAGAATCACAAATTGAGTGATTTTTAAAATAAGAAAATATAAATATATTTGAGACACAGTTAACAACAGACAAAATTAAAAACTTCCACAATCGATTTAACCTTCACTAAAGCCAGTCCAATGAGGTTGAAATAGAGCAACTTTTACTCAACTAAGAAAGGAAACTACAATGTATACAAATGTACTTCGATACAAAAACTTAAAAAAATATTTTCAAATGCGACAAATAATCAAACTAATAAATTTGCAAATTTAATAAAAAATCTTACACATTATATTTCAGTTTGATATCTATCACATTTCATGCCTGTATGTATTTTTATTAATTTTTTAAACACATATGCGTATTTTTATTTATCATGTATGTATGTATGAGTGCATTATATACACATATCTATGTATATGCTTACAAATCACACCACTTTACGTTTATTTAAAACAACACAACTAACAAAAATTTTCTATACATATATGAAAAAACTTGTTTATTTGAAAATAATTTTAATGACCTTTTAATATTTTAATCGTACATTTGTATAATATATTTGTATGTATAGAAACTATCAACAGCGAAAGAAACTCCATTTATCCATTTAAAATAACTAATCCAACACAAGCAGCATAAACCATCTTATGTAAGTGTACGTAGTTCCAATGAATGCAAAACCAAAAATAGAATACGAAATTATATTATGATCTTAAGAAATTAAGCAAATATTAATTATTTGTACGTATACACATCCTTCGAAATCATAAGTCAAAAATTATTCTTTACCAAGAATATTTATAAGTTTTCTGAAAATTGCAAAATAATCTAATAAATAATTTTTAAAGGGGGTTTTTCCGTTCATATACAAACATAAATTAAATGACGTATTGTGTTTAATTAAGCATACTTAATAATAAACAATGATCCCCTTAAAATAATCTTAAAAAAAAAAAATTAAGTACATACTAGTTGTAAGTCGAATATCTATAATACTGTTTGGCCTAATTTTACGTTGTCAAAATGAAAAGGAAAATATGAAACCAAAACAAATATTTCAAAATGAAGTGAAAGTATTCGTATTTAAATGAAAAAAAAAAAAATAAATTATAATTAATATGATAATTAGAAAAAAAATTTGACATATACACGAACATTTGAACTATAAAACAGCTGATAAACAGCTTGTAAGAATATACACCTAACAAACGCAAACGTAATAATATTTGGGTGTGTGTTAGTTTTATAATTTGGATAAGGATGCGAAATATGTGTTTTATAAGGGCGGCTTACAATCACCTATGATTTTACTTTTATAAGTAAGATCAGACACAAAATATTTAACCACCACGAATTTATCTTTAATATTATTATTACGAAACACTTCATATTCTTTCTTTTGTCTTGGTAGCTAGCTCAGACATGTACATGTAACTTAATACTATTTTAATTAAAATCAATTATTTTTGTTTCTTTAAAATTTAAAAGTAAGTTTTTCTTTTTAGTATTCGTACAAAATCAAAACTGGTTTTCTTAAAGGTTTATTAGTTTTTTTTATTTAGTTTCTTCATATTTCCATGGCCGTTTGTACAAAAAAAAAAAATGTTAAAGTTTTATTTGTTTGTAGTGTTGATTACAAACTTATTAATTTTTACGTTAAATGTATGTGTGTGTGTGCGTGTGTGTACACAAAAATAATAAAAGAAAGAATTTTCATAGTTTGAACATATTCGCTAATTACTGGGTTCTATACTAGGCACGTGACCGTAATTCAAGTATTATTATATGTGTCAGATACATTAAACAAAAAAATAACAACGCATTTTTACAGATCGATGATTTTTCACTATTTCCTTGGAATTTAATTCGTTGCGGTAATATATTTACTACAATAGTATTATAATCGACATAAATTGAAATAACATGAATTATATTGGAATCAATCACATTTATAATTTTTTTACTGTTCCTTATTCAATTTATCTAATAATTTACTGAATTTGGCTTTAAAAACATTTTAATCAACAAAATGGTTATAAGTGTGGTCCACAGATTAGACAGATAATTTATCGGAAAGAACAGAGCGACTGTCATCTGAATAGGTCTTTTTCAGATTTAATTAAACTGGAAAAAATTATAATAAATAATAATTATTAAACTTTTAATTAATTAAAATATTTAGAATTATATTTAATTTAATTACAATTCTCAATTTCAATTGAAGAATCATCAAAGGCTTCAGTTATTTTGCTGTCAAATTTACATTTATCTGTAATATCTGAAAAAAAATTCAGAGAGAAAATTTATTTCAGATAATGATCTGAGACGATAAAAAATGAAACAGATTGCGATCTGAATTATCTGAAAAATAAAAAAACGCAAAAGGCACAAAAAACAAGGCAATAGAAGGTAAACGGAACAACAAGAATTGCTTATATGTACATATGTATACACAACTACCCCCAACAAAGTAACAAACTTCTGCTCTAAAAACAACATATTCAAGATTACATATCGTCGACCAAACTCACTGTAATACTAGTCACTCGGTACGTTTACCGCGTTTTGTTTTATATCAAAATTAGAAATTGGTTAAATGTCAAATAGAATCCGAATTTTGCGTAAATCCTCAATATGATATTGAATTTGTAAACGAAATGTGTTGTTCGGTATTAAATTTTTTGTTATTTTTTGCGTTAATCTATTTGATTGCATGTTAAGTAATGTTTTTGTGACTTACGCAATTTGCTATAATTTCATTTATTTTACTTTATATTTTTTTATAGCTTGTTTACTAAATAACTCACTCATACTTGTTGAAAGATATTTTCAAATACATAATATTATTCGAACGAAATATGTCACGTTGCTTAAAAATGCTAAACTTAGTTCTAGGTCAAAATTTAACACGAGAAAATGGATCGTTAGTAATTTCAGACACTGTGAAAAGTGAGTACGCTACTAAACAACCGATTGAAGTACAGCATTGTCATGAAGAGACTTCAGAACATTATCATCTGCCCATATTTACAGAAGCACAAAAGAATGTCACACGGTAACTGTTTTATTTAATATTACGTAGAATTTTATAAGATTTTCCAGAAATACTTGTATTGAAAAATTAAACGAAGCTCTAACCAAACAAAGAAAGGGCTCCATATAAATCAAATCATACGTTGTGATGGACATCTATTATCAAAAATTGTCGTGGTCTAAAATCTAAGTTGATCTGTTTGACCGAAATATGGTTTAATGATTCCATTAATTGTAATGAGTTAATAGATGAAATTCGATATTACCGATAAGTTTGATGGTGGTGGTAGTGTTAACATACTTTTTTACTTTATTAATTTTTTGTTGAATATTAATTAATTCATGTAATATCTAATATGCTACCGGTGATTAGACCATTTTAAGTGTGTTTCGATTAACACGAGAAGTATATTAGTATTCACGAACAGTAATTCAACGAAACCGACTAATAGACAGAATTCTATTTATTTAATTATCTGAATTAATTAATAAAGTAAAATAATAAAGTAAAAATTAGCGTACACAGAAATAGAGCTGTGTGAATATTGTGAAGAAGGAAAAATTGTAAGAGAATTCATCTGTATTTAGTATGATTCGCTAGTACTTAACGCACAGCACATTCTGTATATGTAGAATATAAATTGTGGTATAATCAGTCCAGTCGCCGCGGTCTGATGAGAAGATTGATTTTTTCATAATCATAAGCTCATCAGTTCGAAACTGGATTGAATTCTCTTACAATCTTCGGAACATATTAAAATCATATGTTACTATACTCTCAAGAAATCTATTGCGTTTTTGAGCTTGATTGTATTGATGATATTTTTGACAGTACTTGGATTAAGATGAAAACGAAAGATGGTAAATTTCTTGTTATTTGTTTGGTATCTTTAAAAAACCTTTCAAGTGATATAAAACATTATAGGCCTATTTCAAATTTGAATAGTTTTAGCAAAATCTTCGAAAAGTTGGTATATGGTATAATCTTCAATGAAGTTAAATGCTTAATCAGCATGGATCCCCTCTCAGCATGGGTCTTTACCTAAAAATTCTACCACTTCAAATATATTAGATTTTGCAAATTTTGCATTTAGTAATGTTGATATGGGTGGCCAAATTGATTGTGTTTACACTGACATTGAAAAAGCTGTTGATACTGTCTCTCACTCAATGCAAATTACTAACTGGTTACAATCATATCCTTCAGAGCGCATACAACAAGTGAAATTTAATTGTGTGCTTTCAAAAACCATAGTGGCTAGATCTGATATCCCTAAATAAGTTAAACCTAAATATAACTACTTATATATATGTAAGTGTGTTGTAATGTCATATACTAGAAAAATTAACCAAAAACAGTTTCCTTATAGTATTAATTGGAGAGGGTTAATGAAACCACTGATTTGCCGCTGAAGCCGCTTGCCCTAAAGCGCTTAAAGGGGGGGGGGGGGGTTGGATTTATTTTTCGTCGCGTAAAGGAGTTTCGTGATCCATCAGTTTTTATCACTCTATATAATAGTTTATGCCGCAGCGGATTAGAGTACTGCAGTCTGATTTTGGAATCCTTTTTATGAAGTTTATACAGACCAAATTTAAAGAGTTCAGAGATATCCTTAATAATTTAAGTGTTCTGACGGATCACACGTGACGGATATTGCTTTTTATGACACGAAGTTGAAGGTGGTTTTCTTCAATAAAATGTCATTTTATTTTAAACGAAGTCTAAATCTAATTTAAAGAATTACAAATTCTTTAGCGGCGGTTGTTACAGTCAAAATAGAAATTGAACTCTTGCTAATGCCCTTTAAAATGTCACTATGAACACCAATATTTTACTTGTTCAGAAAAAATTTCAAAAAGGACACACTCAGGAGGTGGACTCCATTCATTCAGTAATTGAAAGGCAAATATGTTGATATCTGCAGACAAGCAAGGTTACATCCTAAACCGTTTTTGGTTAAATATTTGGATCATTCAATTCAATTAGACCGGCAGAAATTATAACAAGTTCTTGTTTAAAATTTTATTTATAAGATTACGTTTCAAATATCATTTGCCGTTACGTACATTTATTTGACTATCCCGCATATCTCGCACTAATTGTTTGCTAGCGATTAGTAAGACGTTGCCTTTACCAAAAAAAAAAAAATGTTCTTCTTAATAAATTTACAAGGTTTTTTACATTTCCTGAAAATTACTAATTTTGGACTTGGGCACTGTTTGAGTTTGGTCGGCGATATAAACAAATTTTGGGTGAACATACTATTGTACAGTGGGTTAGGGTTTGATATGCGTGTAAATACACAATAATAGCCTGTAATATAATCTTTACAAATATAAAATAGTGCGTGAAAATTTTCAAATAGACAACATTACATACACGGATGAAATGGGATTCAGAGAGAAAATTTACTTCTCGCTTTTCTTTTTTCTTTTTTTTTTTTTTGCTTTAAGTTAATTTTTCGTATTTTTATGATTATATGAAAGTAAAACCGTTTAATATTTCACACAGAACATAAAATTTTATTTTTAGCAAAACAAAATAAAAATTTTCTTTCTAAGAAAAATCATCGTCACATTAAATTATTGACTTGGTTGGTATAAATGTGTATAAAAATGTATCAACGTGTTTGTATACGTACCCATTCAATATATCGTATTATTTTCTGTCCCATAGCGTGGGATATTACTGTGCAAGTATATATGTAACATGAAAAATCAATTTTTCTAGTATCACAATGGCGCGGTGGATACAACTACTACTTACGTCAGAAAAAGATTCATTGTACACATTTTTTTGTCTGGTATACATTTTTTGATTGTTTTCGATTTTTAGAATATTAGATATTGTCTCTATAAGATGCGCACTGACAAAAATTAGAACAAAACGTTTTTTATATAAAACGATATTTGAGACAAACACGTGGGTTAATAACAAAGTAACAAAGTGAATCTCTGTGTCTTTACAGACAATCTTACATGAAATACTTCTTGGGGTGCCTATTTAAGTATTTAACCAATTCCAATACTTAAATTAATAACTAGAATAGTACACCTCAGTAAAAATTTACTTGGATGTCAGCCAAACAATTATTTTGATACAGTTATACATACATGTACAAACCAAAATAATTTATTTTCGGCATTACTTATTGATATGCAAAGGAAACTCAAACTCATATACCTGTACTCCGATGAGTTAACACTTTTGTGAATATGGGCGATATCGCATCAAACAAACATACATTTGCCATCATTTCAATAAAGTTGAACATGTTTGCAGTCAATTTTTCAATAAACTGCGGATAGAAACTTTATCTTTATGTCTTAATTGTATGGGCCTGGTTCGAACGAATTTGAATTTTGTATGCAAAAATAGTCCGACAGCAGCAGATCCACTGGAATAAGATTCCATATGGAAAATAATTTTCTTAGCCACTTTTATGATTGGCCCCTTTATTTGCCCGTTCATTCCTGCTCTGATAAGTTTTTAACCAATCGTATTCCTGGCAAATATCGTTATTTAAAAAAAAAAAATGAACAGATCCAATAAACGAACGAACGAATGAAGGCAATCATAAAATCGATTTTTACTAGCGTGTTAAAGTCAAAGTGATGTATATACTGTAATGTAAACAACGGCACGTGTCTATAATGCGAAAAGAAACTTTGCTATGGGTCATAAAAAATAAAACTATAAAAACTGTGTGGTTTGGAATAACTACTTGAATCAACAAATAAATATTAAAATAAATTACATTACATTTTAATTAGTATAAAATAATAAAGCTTTTTAATTATTTAAAACATCACCGTATTTCCATCACATTTGTTATGTGGAAAGATCCGCCAATTTCTCACGCTAAAAAAAACAGCTATCTCTAACCTTTAAAATCATTGATATTTTCAGTTTAAGGCAATACGAGGGCGGATTGAAAATGAAGCTACCTAGCGCTAGATGGCAGCACAAACACAAACAATTTTTGTTTTTTAGAAATTGCGATCTGTCAAACGTCAGCTGTTAAAATTTCACCCAAATTCATCGATTAGTTTATTTGTTGTAGTCGTTTGAAGTAAGCAACTTTTGTGTTTCTTGAAAAATGGAAAAAAACGAATTTCGTGCAGTGATTAAACACTATTATTTGAAAGGGAAAACGGCGAAAGAGACAAAAGAAAAGCTCGATAAACATTACGGTGAGTCTGCTCCGTCAGATTACATGGTAAAATATTGGATTGCTAAATTTAAACGCGGTCGAAGAAGCACTGCAACAATATCATCAACAGGAAGGCCAAAAGAGGTGGTTACTGAAGAAAATATCAAGAAAATCCTCGATATCGTTATGAATGATCGCCGAGTCAAGTTGCGTGAGATTGTTGAAATGGTAAACATATCATATGAACGTGTGTTCAACATTTTGCATGAACATTTGCATATGAAAAAACTATCGGCAAGATGGGTGCCGCGTTTGCTCAGTGTCGAACAAAAACGAGTTTGACAGACCACTTCACAGCGGTGTTTGAACATGATAAAGCGTAATCCTGTTGATTTTTGGCGTCGATTAATTACTGTTGATGAAACGTGGGTCCACCACTACACACCTGAAACCAAAGCTGGTGGAAGTGCTCCGAAGAAGGCAAAGGCAGTGAAATCGGCTGGCAAGGTTATGGCCACTATATTTTGGGATGCACACGGAATATTGCTCATCGATTATCTTGAAAAAGGATCCACAATCACAGGAAAGTATTATCGTGCATTATTGGATCAATTGGTTGATGAAATCAAGGAAAAACGACCACATTTAAAGAAGAAAAAAGTGCTCTTTCTTCAAGACAACGCACCGGTTCACACAGCATTAGATACGATGCTAAAATTACGTGAAATACACTTCGAATTGGTTGATCATCCACCTTATAGTCCAGATTTAGCTCCTACTGACTTTTTCCTGTTTCCAAACTTGAAAAAATGGCTCGCAGGACAAAGATTCATCTCAAACGAAGAAGTGATTATCGAAACTAACGCGTATTTTGAGGGGTTCCCGAAATCGTATTATTCAGATGGTACAAAAAAGTTGGAATATCGTCTTACTAAGTGTGTCGAATTAAATGGAGACTATGTTGAGAAATAAATGGTTTTTGGCAAAAAAAAATTTTGTTTTCCTACTTAGGTAGCTTCATTTTCAATCCGCCCTCGTATATATTTTACACTTTGTAAATCTTTGTGATTCAATTACTATAAATATTACTTTCATCGTGACTTGGTAGAACCAGTTTCTACTTTTGAATAGATAATTGGGAATTAAGGTCTTAAGTTTTCGTTTTTAATATTATTAATTGATAATTGTGATTTAGAAAGATCAAACTCCAACTTTATGTTCAAGCTATTCTCTTTGAGCATAAAAAAAAATTGACTTGAGTGGCGAATTGAGGACATTAAACAATGGTTTCAATATTCTGAATCAGGCAGACTAACTTTTGAAATTTCATGAATAATTTAAAAAACCTACAACAAATGGTCTAGTTCACAAATCGACACCTAAGTAAATCAATAAATTTTCAAGATTTGCTAATCCAAGGATTATTTAAAGAAGTAAGTGTTTGGAAAACTAATTAAGCTCGATTAAAATTCTGAAAATTTAAATACCTTTATTACATGAAACAGAGTGGACAAACCAAACTTCATAAATAATATGAATTCTTCATAAATGAAACGTAATTAAACCCAGACCCAGGAATCGGCGAGATAAAATTTGGATCTGTTTGTTATTGTTTCCAAATAAAACCTTAAGAAATTAAATTTTCAAACTTATGGATCTGTAATTTAAAGAATCGTATATCTCTATCATAGGGGTTGGCCACGTTGCCTCACATTACGAAGTCTATTTTTCAACTTATCTGCCTACAATGTAAAAAAGAATGGGTTTGATACGAAATTTCGACGATCATAATATCGAATTTAAAATCTCGATGTTAGGAACCTTAAATCTTAAACCCTATGTGAAACCTTCTTACGAGCCGAGCCTACGTGTTTGTGATATGTGAAAGATTTTGTCATTTAACAATTTCAGACGCTATTCTCTAATTGGCTTTATGGATAAACTGTAATTTAAGTTTAAATTATTAAACAATATTAAATAAAATTTGAATTGGTGCGGTTTGACCGATTCCGAAATGGTCGAAAACAAAATAGCGACATTGCCTTTTGACCGTAATATAAAAGTTTGTTTTCTTACACCGTAATGATAACAAAAACATCGACGTTTTTCTTTATATTTCTAAAAGAGTGGATTTCAAGCAATCAAGTAATCTTACCAATATTTATCGAGGCTATAATAATTAATTAAAATGTTTAGTCTCAGTGTGAGACCCAAATTTGCGACCGAGGTGGAGTAAGCAACTCTCTCGATCAATACTATGCATTCGACGACATCGATTGCTATTCGATTACATCGAATTTCAATGCAGTTTTTAAATACCCCTATTCTCTTGATCGTGTTCATTCGGGAACCTATCTCATTATTGAAACAAAAATATCGCAACAAAAATGTGGAAGTACTTTTGTCACAATCTAATAATATATCTATCAAAAATATTGCAGAATTTAATATTTCGCAGACAAAAAAATTTACGATGAAATATTAAAGTCACATGTTTCTCGCATGCAACTATCATCGCAAACAAAAATTCACTGCATACAAATGTTTCGTCACAAATTTAATCGCTTTACGTTGTGAGGAATATTTTGACTTGTAATTGGGATACAACAGGAACAATTGTATAAATTCTGGAAAAACGGCGGTTTGGGGATGGCAGCCCCATCCTCTTAAGGTATAGTAGAACGAATTAAAAATCCATTAAAAAATTGTTATATTTACAAAAGTTGCCTTTTTTAACATTTGTGATACTATCAGAAGAAGCGATAAGGGCGAAAAAAAACTTTTGTCTGCAAGGTTGACGAAGCAATTATTTTTAATTAATACACAATCCTAACACAAAAATTATCAAAAAATTTACATCTTACATATGCAATATTTTTGGCTTGCGATATTTTTGCCTTACTATACGTTTGTACGCAACATTTTTTTTTGCTGTATGAATCCTTGCGGTTTAATTTTCCTTCGAAGAAAACGCTTTCGAAATCTCTGTCAAACGTTTATTTTGTTTGCTATATTTTTACTACGATATTCTTGTTGCGATATTTTGTTTTCGATAATAAGGTAAGGAGCATTTCATTCGACGTGACAATTGTCTTGTCACTTCAACTTTATATTGGTAGTAAAAGAATGTTTGTCGCATCGACCGACTAAGATCATACCAAAATTTGATTGTGGGTACAAGTGACACGACTAAGGGAATAGGGGTGTAAATTCCCATAAACGGCCCATAGACAATACAATTTATCGTACTAGTTGTCGACTTCAGTTAATTCGACCGAATGAAAGTAAAATCTGTGTACGACTATGATTTTGATTGAATTCAAATGAACAAAAAGTGTAATTTATCGCTTAAGTTACTTAGTTCTAATTGACCTCAACACTTGTTAGTTTCACAAATATTAATTAAAATGAAACAATTACTTAACAATTTTTAAAATAAGTATGTTATCGACATACACTTACGATTACGAGGGCAAATTATTATAATCGCGGAACGTGACAGAAAGAAATGTATTTAAATGTTTTTTGATATAATCTCCCCGAACAAACAGTACAGCTGGTGTCTATTTTATTCTCCTTTTGAGCTTGATCTGCTGCTGCAAAGACATAAAATGTCATCGTATTATATTTGTTCACGATTTAGTGCTTCGAGTTCCAAAATGGGAACAGTCTCATTACCGTTCACCGGAAGCCATCCATGACTTACTATTTAAACAATCAACACGTTTTTTTTTGGTAAGGAGGGGGGGGGGAGGGGCAAAGCTTGTCATGACATCCATCTTGCGCTATTGAAGGATTCTTTCAGATACATCTAGTTCTTCTTTCAGTTGCATGCAACCATTTTCCCTGACGGCATCGTCAACTTTTATGACCATTTCACGTGTTTTGAGTTCAAATAGATTAATCCTTTGATCCTTTTGATCCTTCTTAACTGATAAAAGGTGGCATGATTGCAGAGAATACTTTGCAGTCCTATTTTTATTTATCAAGGAGTCTAAATGTAAAGTTTTGCTGGTTGAACTAGATAATGATGTAAGAGAGCTCCAAATGATGTAAATTATTTTGCATAAGCGATAAGTTTGAATTATTTCTCTTCAAATTCAATCTTGAGGATAAATCGCCGCCGATGGGTTACATGGATGTCTTAGGCTACGGTCGAATTCTCTGGTAAATCATTTACCAAGGTAAATGTAAATTTTTAGTGTTCGTTTATTGTTAAATTACGCATTTTTTTCTATTTTATGCCCGTTCAATTGTTATAACAATAAAGAATAAAGTATCTAAACGTGAAATATTTACCATTTTTTATTTCGTTTAGGCTCCATAAAAAATAGGTAAATGCATTTACCGAATTTAGCGGATTTACCTAAAAATTCGACCGCAGCCTTAATTTGACATTACGGTAACTAAATTGCACAAAATTACAGCTCCGAATATAAATATCAAAAAGGATTTTCATCGAACAAAAATCGAAAATTGAGGAAAGCAAAGTGTTAGAAATGTATACTAAGCGCCACTAACAATAAACCTCAACGGCATACTTATGTACGAACGAGTCTTTCCGGTTGGTTAATTAACAGGTTGTATAAACTTAAAAACTAATTAGTGAAAAATTGATTATAAAAGGTTGAACATATGTATGTATAAGATGCCACATCGTCTTGATATTCGCTCAGCGATATTATGCAGACAACAAAAATAATTTGAATAATAATTACTTTTTAGGGGTAATAAAGTACAATGAAACATTTTTAACAACAATTTATTCCAAATCAGTTAAGCTTTAATAAAACAAGACACTGCAACACGACAGTAAAAGATGTCATTGGGAGTCGAATTTGTTTGGCTGCGTTGCTAAGAAAAACCACTTCTTCGTGCTGCATATCGAAACAAATGTCTTTTGTTTCCAATTTGACATGGAATAGAACACTGAAAATATGTTCCTGGGACTGATTCTAAATTTGAGCTATTCGGCACCAAAAGAAGTCTTTGCTGTCACAGTGAATGGTGTCTTCGGTGAAGTAAGGTGGTGGATTTATGATAATCTGGGTGGCTTTCTCCTATGTTTTAACAGGAAAATGACCCAAAGCACACATCTATATTATGCAGAATATTTCTTGAACAAATTGAAGCCCAAGGGAACGTTAGTAAATTTGTTTTGGCTACCACGGTCACCGGATCTGTATCCAATAATGCTGCTAAGGGATAAGTTGAATAGGCAAGCCCACATCTAGTGTGCATCTACTAAAAGCGAAAGGGGCAGAGGGAAAGGGCATCTCAATAAAAAATGTATAGCGGCTTTTTCAAACCATATGAGGGAGTATCACAGCCTTGTGTCGTAAATCTGTCCCTTTTTCTAGTAATAATAAAACGCTTGTCATTCTGTTTGGTTATTTTTCTTAGACTTACGGTTGCCCAATATGGTACAACTGTTCATTGAGTTATATGGAACAAACTCGGGCGGATTTTTAAATTTATTAATTTAGGCGAATATCCGTTTTAATAAATATTCAAGGCCGGTGCAATGGTCTATATAATATGTACACGATCAACTATGGGGTGTGGTCTCACATTTATGGACAGTAGTGTATATATATGTTCCTAAACGCAAACTATAAGTTTCAATTTTGTATTTGATTGCTTGAAACAATTGTTAGCATGAAAGAAACTGAATTCTTTAATAACCAATTTTCTATAATAAATGAAATTTTTATTTAAGTACATATTTGATTGGGTTTTGCAAATTTTATTTATTGTTCGTAGTGTGTTGCTTCGATACCGCAATCCGGAGTTCATTATTGACCAGCAATTAAAAACTAATTAAGGAAAATGCGTTAATGCCGGTTGGATAACCTTTCGTTTGGTTGACTACTTAAAACGTAGACACAATGTGTAAAAAAACTGGTTCAAAAGATCTCTTAAGAGATGCGTCAAGGTAAGGGGTAAGGTTTCTAGCCGATAGCATTATTTTTGGCAGCAAACTCAACTGTATCTCTTGGTAATTGTGGTTTAAAGTTCTACCAACCTAAGTTATGCTCTAAACTCTAATACGTAAGTACTTATTTAGGTTGTTGAGGAGAAATTTCTTTAGATTTATTATTATGCAAGACATAATTTTGGGAAATTGTTGTTACCAAGTGCTCACGGAAATTTATATTGATTATCAAGTTCTCTAGTAAGCGATACAAATTGTTTAATAGTTTAATTATATATTATTATTTATTTTCAAATTACTTTCAAATTTCTGTCAAAGTTTCTCTAAAATTTGGTCTAATTTTGTTTTAAAATTTCATTCAAATAATAATCATAGATAGGGTTACCAGCTCGAAACTGGTCATTAATTTTCAGAATATTAACTTTATAAAACTAATTAAAATTTTAATTTATAGTTCCAGTTTTTATTTTATTTTTTTTTTTTAATTTTGCTTTACTACTTTTGAATTTATTTATCAAGCTAATAAAATTAAGATGTTATCGAATGATATGTAGAATGTGTTTACACGAAAAAATTGAGCTTTGGTAACTGCTTAAAGATCTCCAGATTTCGAAACCACAAATTTACTAATTATTTGGATTCACAAATTAAATTCCCGTCCTTACATATGGACGGTGTGACAAAATGTTATCTATATTATACGCATCACTACTAATAAAATAATACTCAAGTAGCATGGAATGTCAAGGGTGGATATTTATTGACGAAAAATAATAGAAGTAATCAAAAACTATAGAAAAGCTGATTTGTATGTGTTAGTATGTACAGAGGGTAATTTGGTTTGCAAATCCACAGTAAAACCACTTTGTACCGAATTTGCTTATTACTGTAATCCAATCGCACACTTTTAACATAAAAGTAGTGACAAAGTCTTCAGGAAAACCAAAGGAAGATGTAAACCTAAAATATCGCCTGCAAAGGGGGACCGAAGTATTAATTTTTAAGAAGGGACTGTGTGTTGGGTTAAAGTTGTATTATTAGATAATAAACGATATTCGTAGTTCAATGTTGTCCCGTACCCGTCAACAATCTGGACCTTTCGGTTTATACCTCGATCCACTTAAATTTCACTCAAATGGCTCTGACTGTCACGATTTTATATGACAATAAGCCTGACAACTTCAGCTTTTCGGCATCTACAAGATATTTGGACTTTAGCAGTGGACGTAAAGAACACAAAGCTCGGTCACCAGAGTAACTTCAGTAAGGCAATTCTTGTAATTCTCCTCTACAATGATATTATGAGTGTCAACAGATTCCAAGTATCTGAATCTCAAATATGCAATCCAATCATGCAGATATCATTTGCAAATTCCAAAAAATTAAACTGCCAGTATAAAATATTGACTTGACGTGTTTCACTTTTACGAACGAGGCTTTCAAACATGAGATTAATGAGTACGGCGACACACAAAAATTCCCAATAGGTTTTTCTCAGCTCTAACACAAAACTTTAACGGCATTTCGGTCATATTACTATTAAGAGATGTCCTGTAATAATACATTTAGAAAAGACACTACTTGCAGCGAAAAAATTTGATTAGTGACTGACCGATTCGGACGAAATCCTCCCTGGTTGTCATCGACAAATTCCCACACTGACAACGTCATATTACTATTAAGAGATGTTCTGTAATATTACATTTAGAAAGAACACTACTTGCAGCGAAAAAACTTGATTAGTGACTGACCGATTCGGACGAAATCCTCCCTGGTTGTTATCGACAAATTCCCACACTGACGAATGGACTTTTCTCAGTCCTACGCAAATAAGCAATTTATAAGCTGTGCAAAGACGAGCTAAACTGCGATAGTCCTCGCACTTCGGACCGATATAAAGCAATATGCCGCTGCTTTCCATTCATCAGGCAATAAGCTCAAAACTAGTTCGCTTCGCCATACAAATCAAATAATGTCGAAAAGACAGTCCCCCTTCGAATATCAAGAGTTCCGAATTAGTGCTATCAACTTCCAGGTGAACGATTTCTCCTCGTGGGTTGAATCTCAATGCAGAGCTCTGGGAGTTTTATTTGAAGAGTGCTCTGGGAGTTTTATTTGAAGAGTTCTATCTAAAGTATGTGATACTGTGACACATGTGAACCATTAAGTAGGTTGGAAAAATGTTCATCCCAGGAGGTTCCCATACCGGTTTCGAATGGCATGTGACCTAGGTCGTCTGAAAGTATCGTTCAATCCTGTAAATAATTCATTTGAAGAAAATACTCCAATTGTGCTCAATGCTGCGTTGTCCTACTTTCAAAATGTCGGCCTTACACAACTCACTGTTTTACCATCTACAAATTCGCGCTTAATTACACAAAAGAAATGAATTGGGAGAATTTCACCATTTATCAAATCATTAAAAAAAAACAAGATATTTAAAGACTGCAATTTCACTATTCTTGAAATTGGACGGTTGTCGGATAATATCATTGCTAAATCGAAGGCTGGGGAAATTAACAAATTAAAATAAATTTGCGTACATATATGACATAGGAGGGTTATGTAAGAGATATAATCCAGATCAATAAGCTCAAAACTAGTGCAAAAACTATATTCACTTAAACAGCCCATACACGATACGATTGATCGTATTGTATTACAAGTTGAGCAACAAGTTGCCCAGATAATTGAGCAGATAAATCGTAGCCAGCTTTATAAACAAACAAATATGATTTGTCTATCCAATTATCTGTACGACTTGTTTAAGTTTATGTGATTTTGCCAAAAGCTTGCACTTAACAAATAGTATCAACAAGTATAGATGAATAAACACAATCGAACAAAGCTGAGATTTTTAGCGTGAATCAACTGAAGTCATTGTATGATCAATCGCATCTTGTGTGGGCCGTTTCAACTGACAAGTCCCTGAAACAGAATGATGAATGCTTAGGGTCACTAGATAAAATAAAAGAGTTGATTAGTTCAGCTTTACTTCTAGTGCATTTTAACACTAAACTAAAATTGCTATTCAATGCTGGTTAAAGAAGCTTTAGCGATATTTTATGCTGTCTAAAACAGGCTAATACAATTCCCTATCTAATGTTTTAGACGTATAATAAATAGAATACAATGTGCAGCTACGAAAAAGAACTGAATGATACCGGAACACAGAAGAGTTAGAGCCTGATGAAGAAAACCTTGATGAAGGATCCGATGTAACAAATAATTTTATAGGGAATGATTTGGCGGAAAACCCATTCGTGCAATGGAGACCAAAAACAGAGAAAATATTCACGGTTACATTAAGCTTAACATTGAAACACTACATGTATGTTGGCAGGTGTCCTTTTCCTTTGTAGACCTTATTTTTGAAAACACCAACATTTACGTCAGAAAAATCAAAGCATAAAAACGTTAAATAAGCGCGGAATACCGATAGTATTAAAGTAATTAGCTTGCTCGGCTTTTTGTACTTACTTATGTGGCTTACACAAATCATCACATGGTACCGGACTGGAAATATTCAACGCCACAATGAATTACATTAGATTCCAATTTCTATTGCGAAGTATTAGCGTTGATAGTGTGAAAATTAGAAAAGTCGGAAATTTGACAAATTGGCACCTAAATGTTTGAAAATTACAACAAAAACTGCGACGGATGAAAAATTGGAAAATAAATACATCCCTAATAAAGGGATGGACCATTCAATTTATGCAATAAACCAGAACAAATAATTCAAAGAATTACGACATCTTCAATTTGTAAAACATCAAAAATAAAATGTTTTTGGCTCAACTCATTTATTGTTGCGAAATGCTGTGAATTACATTCAACAGCGTTTGGCCTCCAAAAAATACTACAATTCTAATTTATGTCACAAAGAAAAACAAGTGTGTCTTGCTCATCTCAATGGGCTCAAAATGTGACCAGAAATAATACTTTTCTATAACAAAACAAGAGGAGGGCAGTTAACACTATAGAACAACTGTGTGCCACTAAATAATTTTGCGAGAAATGCCTGCCGCTGGCCGCTTGTAATATTTTTTTGTCTGATGAACGTATCAAGCATAAATGCCCGCATCTAAAAATATAAATGACCAACCCCGCGTCGAAGAAACAAAAAGTCGAAAAATAGAGTCGATGCCAGTTTTTATAAAAGCGACCGCAATTGCCGCATACCTGGCAATTGAATTAGAGCCTCCTACTGATTTTGGTATTTTTCCAAATTTATCAGAAACAATCATAAACAATCCTAATAATTCAATGGTACATTCCAATCAAAAAATGTTTTAAATTTTAATGCTAGGAAAAATTACAGTTAATTTTGTTTTTAACCAAATTATTTGTACACGCAAATTTTTTTGTGCAATATGGAAAAATTAAAAACTAAACGGTAAATCAATTAAATTTAAAATTATTTTTGGTTAATTAAATTGTGATTTAGTGATTTATGTTTTGTGTGCGCTTAGTCAGTAATTGTTGCGCCTTGGTAACACCATTTATTTTAGAGACCACTAAGTAATTATATTCGAGATTTTTGAATTATTTTGTGGTATTGACTCTTCTTATGTAAGGGAGGGCCGGCTATTTATCGTCAACTAATGTTACGTCATTCAATAACCCGAAATTAAACATTGGCCTTGAATAGTTTTAGGTTGCACAGCTGCATATCATCCTCAAATTAAGACAAAAACGCACTAATTTGGGCATAAAACAATTCTCCATAGTTTCAATAAAGCTATAATTGTAGAAATCGCGATCGATATTGCATCAATGGAAGTGGTATAAAAAGACTGCAGAAACTGCTTTATGGCTGCATTCGCAAATTTGATTTTCGGGCGTCAAATTGCAAGTATTTTACTGCAGAGATAATATTTGAACGGAATACTGCAAAATCTCACAGCCGACTAAATTCTTCAAAATACCCTATGACTCACAGTGTAATATAGAAAAAGCTATAATTGTAATTTCCGAAATTGTTGCGGCATAACTGTAGATGATAACTATCATGAATAATTTGATTCATAGTGTAATATGTATAGGAAAATGATTTGTAGCATTTCTGTTATCGTATTTTTATGTCAAAAAATGTTGTTGTTATTCTACGACGTAGAAATATGATAATGTAATACAGGGCATAGAGTTCGTTCGGCAAAAGTATCCAATGGATACTATACTATCCAAAACGGTAACACTGGTTTCTATTCGCATTTAAAGCACCGCAAGAGGCGTCACGATTTTAACGAGCTAAAGGTGGTAACCGGTTATTTATGTACCGTATCGCATTTATATTTGAATTCAAAGTTTATTGATAAATTAATTACCTTTCTAAATGAATTTAATTTTTTAATTGCAAAAAAAAATCGATTATTTTGTGATTCACATTTCACACACCAGGGCCTTAACCAAGTAATGTAATATGTAGCTACCATTCGAAGATCGAAGCGCAAAATCATCTTTGGCAATTGAGTACTAAATTTAATGGGCAATGAATCAAGGCTAAATTAATTATTGGATATCTTTGGATTGGATATCGGCTCCAACAGCTAAAATTTGCAAACAGTTTTTAATGATTTTGGCCAACCGCCTACAATTTGAACCGGTATTGCACATTGTTAATAGTTTCTGGATTATAAATTACAATATGTAAAAAAAAGTAGATATTGAATTACAAAATCGCCTTAATAAATAACCAAATTGGCCTTTAGATTTATTGCAAGTTCTTATACTAAAAGTTTCGAGAAAACCATTGTGATTAATTCATTAGATTTTACATAATAACATCGCTTACTATAAAAGCTCCTAAGATAAAACATATGTTAGACTTTTTCCATCATTAGTTATAAGGACATGTCTAAGAATATGAAGGGTAATAATGGGAGCCAATAACCTGCGTTTTTTTTTTTTTTTTTTTAAACAAATATTCAGACAACCAAACAATTTTCCAATAAAAAATCAAATATGTAATTATAAATTTCTATGTTTTTCATACATAAGAAGGGTGCGTTGACTTTATCAAAAATCATTTTCTCTAATAAAAACATATGTTTCTCTCTTTTTACACACATAATATAAATTGTAACACACTGTGTTTTTTTACAGACTAGCTGCTAGTCTGTAAAACAAACGTAAATCACAAAAAAAAAAAAATCGTCGCGACAAGAAAATTCAATTTCTTGATTTTCCAAAACCCGAAACCAGACAGCACCGCAAAACTTAAGGTAAATTTGCTCGGTGTTGCGAAGTGCTTCCTAATTTTTTAATACATTACAAAAAAAACAATAAGAGAGCTACATTCGTCATATAAGTACAGAGAGATGGAATAATTTTTTTTTAACAAAAAAGAGAGGATCAACAGTTCGTGGCCTAAATTTTTGGCACCGTTAACTTTCTTTAATTTTTATTTTTTTATTTTTAGGAATTTGAAAAATATTAAAAATAAATATTGTACGTAGAAATTCTAATTTATACTTTTATACTTTTTTAATCAAGAAAAAACTATTTTTTTGTATTTTTATCAAAAAAAAAAAAAAAAAAACGCTGACAAAATGTCATACCACTACCGAGCTATCTTGCATTCTTATACAATCGCACACTTGTATGAATACATAGAAATGTATGATTTTATTTTTTTTTATATTATTAAAAATGGCTGATATTTTTAACTTCTTTTTTTTTTTTTTTTTTTGTCTGTCATTAGATTATATATTATTGAATTTTTTACATAACTCGAGAAAATTTTAATTTAAAACTTACTTGATTTCTTTGATATTCCTCAATTGCTCGATATGCCGAATCAGTTAATTTGACAAAAACCAATTCTTTATTATTATTTAAATTATTTTGAGACAATCCATATGAAATACCAGTACAGAGACCCGCCATCTTGAAAACTAAATTTCGTTTCTTTTTTTATATATTCTTAAAAATTTAATTTTTTTTTTTGCCACGTAAAAAAATTAAGTTAGATAAAAAAAAAGATATATGCTTAATTAAAAAAAAAAACACAAATAATAATATTTTAATTTGTATTTTTCATATAATATTATTATTATTATAATAAAACTAAATTTTATATTTTATAACAATAATTTTCCACTAAAGTATTAAAAAATTCACTTTTTTCTTTAATTTTCATATACTCTCTTATTTATATGTGTATATATTTCTTGATTTTCTTTTTTTTTTTTTTTTACAATTAATTTAAAATAATAATTATTAATTTAAGAAATTAATAATAAACTTATAATAACAAAAATAAATTTAATGTAATTTTGCAATATTTTTTTTTTTTACAATATGTTATGTAGGTATTATAAAACACACTTCAATAAAAATCAGATTTTGTAGCACTGGAATTATTTTATATTTTTTCTTTAATTCAAAGTTAGTTTAGTTACAAAAAAAAAACAAACAAAATATTATTTATTAAATCCGCGAATTTAATTTCAAATATTTTCTCAAAAAAAAATTTAACTTTTTTTTTGTAAGTGAAATATCTTTACTACTAATGTTCTTTTGAAATTTTCACTGCGACGTATGGCCGCGACGGAGTCCGTCGCTAGACTAATTACATCGTGAATATTCGTTTATTCCGAATTCGTTGTTTTTATAATTTTCGATATCGAAAATTTACTAAATATTTTTCGTAAGTAACGAACGCCCCTAAATATTTTGGTAGCGCAAAATTCATGATTTTTTCAATTTTAATATGACCCCGGGGTTGGAATATAGTTTAAGAAATGATTATGTAAATATTAAATAACATAATATTTAAGAGAATTTATTTTCCTTCAAATCGGGGAGGTTAACTTGGTCCGAAATTTCGAATATACTGGTTTGTGTAATGACAGTGTAATTATGGTACCAAGAGTGCTACTTACCAGCTACATCAAGAATCTGGTTCAATGGCCAAAATTAAAATATATAAAATATTTCTTGTATAATTTGTTTATTTTTAAAGATTGTCAATAAAAATGAATGTAAATTACAAAAAAAAAAATAACACATTTCTATTTGGAATATTATGATTTACCTTTCTTAAAACGATGACGGGCTTGAGCCTTGGTGTAACGATTTCGATTGGCTGGTTGCTCCGGTTCTTCAAGATCTTCTTCTTCTTTTTTAAAATCTTCTAATAAATCAACTGGAGGATCAAGTAAGCTCTTCATTTGAATTTTTGTATAGTATCGGTAAGCTTTTGCTACACCAAAGCCTAGAATTGAAATTGCAATAACTAAGATTACCATTACAGATGGATGTTTTAGAGTTGGAATTTTGGCGAACACTTGATCTGCAAGAACGATTAAAACACCCAGTATAATTCCAACACCGGCACCAACCCATGGAACTTTTTTCTCCATCATTGTTTCATGGTTACTTAAGGCGGCCGCTTTTTTAGCAGCATTTAAAATATTTGAATCATTTGGTTGTAGTTGAAGTGCCCGACCATACGATAAAAGTGCTGTATCATACTGTCCTGCAGCAACATTTACTTCAGCTTTTCGAAAATATGCTTTTGCCCAATCCGGTTTCAATTGGATCGCTTTTTCTGCATCTTCATTCGCATAATAATAATGTTTTGCCTTAAGGAAGGCTAGCGATCGGTTGCTGTACAAAATCGGATCTTCCGATGATAATTTTATTGCGTGCGTATAGTGTAATATCGCCTCCAAGTGCAACCCGTTCTTAACGCATTGGTTTCCTTGCTCCTTTAATTCCTCTGCAGTTGGCGGGTGAACAATTTCTTCATCATCAGCAGGAAACTCATTAGATTTTGCCTACCAAATTTAATTAGTTATTAATTTAATTAAGCCAAATATTGATTTTTTTTTGTTTTGCATTTTTTTTCCATGTTCAGCTCATTTAAACGATTTTGTAATAAGCAGATACATACCATTTTTTGTAATAAATATATTTAAAAGTCGTATTTAAAGTTTAAATCATTTTAAAAAATAAATGTACAACATAAAACCGTGTTGTTATAAAATGACAGACGGCACTTGGTTGTCAAAATATAATATGATTTACAGTAGAACCTCAATTTATATCATGTCACATAATCCAAATGACGTAAAGGTAAGCTACTACAGCTGTAATAATTATGACATTATTTTGTTTGCAACCAAATTATCACAGCCACTACGTGTTGTAAATTTGACACTTCTGTAAACTCATAAACAAAAGAGCGCAATAACAATAACTAAGCCGTATAACGCTAATTTATTTCTAAAAAAATAGTACAAATAAAACTTATTACAAAATACGAGAGAAAATTATTTCACTCCTGTCAAAATTATTACAAAAACAAAATTATCACAAACTTCGACCACGTCCTAAGTTTAATTCCGTAAAATAATTACATATAGAAAAATTTTAGAGGAATATTAAAGCACTTTTCATAACAGGAGCCTCGGCTTTGAGCTTCAAAAATAAAAATTCTTTATTTCATTTTTAAATTATGCAAATTAGTTTTATTTGATTGACTAGAAATAAATTCAAAATCACATTTTTGGCACAATTGTTTTATATTTACCGAAAATTCAGAATATCTCAGTTTTTGCTATACCTGTGGTGATATATTCCTAAATAAATCCTATCCAAAAATTATTTGTTCAGATTCGTATTGTCAACAAGTGAGTAAACAAATAGAAGCAAACATAGAGTTCAATAAAATATGGAACGCTTACATTCTCCCCTAAACGCAGTGTTCATAAAAACATAGCTTTTTTACCCAACAAACATTTTGTTTGAAAATAAAATGTCAGTTGAAAATAGATATTCGAAATATGCAGTTCATTACTATATGTACTAAAAATAAATATAAATATAGAATGAACGATATGCATATTTAAAGGTTATAACGTTCTTTTAAAAAATACATTAAATAAATATAATAAATAATAAAGAGTTATTTAAATAAATAAAATTTATGGTGTGTTTTAATAATCAAATGAATAGTTAATTAATTCCCCATAACTGGTGACCCCAAAGATCAAAAAACGCAACCAACCAAAGAACAAGCAGAACAACTGCATAATAACCAGCAATCAGCAAAACCGTATTAACCAGCAATACAGCACAACAATCAGCAAAGCCGTTAACCAGCAATACAGCATAACAACCAGCGAAGCCGTTAACCAGCAATACAGCACAATAATCAGCAAAGCCGTTAACCAGCAATACAGCACAACAATCAGCAAAGCCGTTAACCAGCAATACAGCATAATAACCAGCAAAGCCGTTAACCAGCAATTCAGCATAATAGCCAGCAAAGCCGTTTTAATCAACAATACCGTTTAGCTATATCGGCCAGCCAAAACATCGCTATAAATCAACAACTAAACTGCTAATAACAGCGAGTTTAAATCAACCATTTTCCAGACACCAAACATCTGAATATTGCATTGACGACATAGCTCCCACCAGTGGTAAGCGGTCAACCGAAATATTCAGTGTAGTTAATACATAAACAGTTCTGGCCCCCACCCGTGGTAAGCTAAAGAGTTTTTGTTGTTTAGCCGTGCAAGGTCGCACAAGGAAGACATCATCACTAACCAAAAAGCGTACACGACGAAAGGAGGAGAACCGTGAGTATTCCAAATTTTAAAGAACTACATGTTAAAAAATAAAAAAAAACGAAAAATCAATATTATTTTGGTGTCGTTTATTTGTTGGTTTACTCATTTGTCGTCAGTTCACAATATTATTCTTACCTCGTTTGTTTCACTGTCCACAATTATCACCATTTTCTCACCTATTTAAAAAATTTTTGTTCGTGTTAAATTTATTTTTATTTTTAAAAAAATTATGGATCCCAATACTCCTCAAATAGATAACACACCAGACAGAACCATGACTAACGAAGAAATTTTGGCTTTAATAGACGCACTACGACAACAACTGACAATCGATGATAACAGTGCTGAGGAAGGTCCAAGCCCATCAACCAATTCTCCACCTCCAGTTATAACATCAATACCAGCTAATGTGACAAATAGCGCACATGTAGCGTTTAGACCTCCACAACACCTATACAGTCAAAATCCGGTCATTTGGTTTTCAATATTAGAGCAGTCATTCCTGTTAGCAAACATTACCACGGAACAGACAAAATACGCACACGCACTCGCAGCTTTAGACGCACGACATCACGACACTTTTGGAAATATAATACTACGGGACAAAAAGACTACTCCTTACACTGCGTTCAAGGAGGAAGTTGTACGAGTGTTAGGAGAGACGGAACGGACGAAATTAAATAATGTTTTACACGGACTTACTCTCGGAGACCAGAAACCATCCATGCTACTCAATAAATTCAGACTGAACGCGGGAACAGTTTTCGATGACAACGCAATACGACAACTATGGATGAAACGACTTCCAGCACAAATACAGATGATACTGACTCCATTTGAAAATGACGTTTCACTAGCAATATTAGCCACTCGAGCAGACAATATTTTGGAGACGATGACAAACTCATTAAACATCAACAGCATATCAGATTCTACAACAGGAAATACAGAACTGAAACATTATAAAGCAGAGACGGACAGCAAAATTGATAAACTAACAGGAATGATTGCAGAATTATGTAGCAATTCTCGTGCACGTCCAAATTCTCGGTCAAAATTTCGAAGTCCGTCACGATCACCAATTCGAAAACTGAATCCAAAATTTAAAATTTGTTATTGTCATTTTAAATTCGGTGAAAACGCAAAACAATGTGTGATGGGGTGCGAACATTTTGAGGAACACTCAAAAAATGTTGACAAAAAATTTTCGCTAGACCATCACGAATTAACGGCAAGTGTTGATGGTCAACTAGCGAGCCGTTTAGTAATTTTTGATAGAAACACGAGACTAAAATTTTTAGTGGACACCGGAGCAGATGTTTCAGTCATTCCAGAAAATCTGTATCAAACAACACTTATATCAAATTCTACAAAAAAATTATTCGCGGCAAACGGCACTCCGGTAAAATCTTTCGGCACTAAAATTTTAAAATTAGACTTCGGACTTCGACGAGAATTCCGTTGGGAGTTTATCATCGCTGAAGTTTCATTGCCAATGATAGGGGCGGATTTTTTAAAACAAACAGGCCTTTTAGTAGACATCCAGGGACAGAGGATAATTGATCCGTTAACCTCCCTGTTTGTCAGAGGTGTCTTATCACAAGAACCAAATCCGACCCTATCTTTTATTAACAAAACGAACCAAAATTCTAAAATCGACATTTTGATCGGGAAATTTCCGGGTTTAGTGAACAGTGGTCTAGCTACTAAATTAATTAAACACAAAATTACTCACCGTTTGGAAACTAATGGACCCCCTGTATCTTGTAAAACACGACGTTTGGCACCCGACAAACTGCAAATTGCAAAAGTTGAGTTCGAACACATGATGGCACAAGGAATATGCAGACCAAGTAGCAGTGCCTGGTCCAGTCCACTTCATTTAGTCAAGAAGAAGAATGGAACATGGAGACCATGTGGTGATTATAGGTCGTTGAATAATATAACCATCCCAGATCGTTACCCCATTCCGCACCTTCAAGATTTTTCGTATCAACTTGAAGGTTGCACCATTTTTTCGACACTAGACCTTGTCCAGGCGTACCACCAAATTCCCATCGAACCAACGGACATACCCAAAACAGCAATATCTACACCTTTCGGCCTTTTTGAATTCACAAAAATGACATTCGGACTACGGAATGCAGCACAGACATTTCAAAGACTAATGCATTCCATACTTTTAGGCCTTAACTTCTGTTTTGTATATTTAGACGACGTATTAATTGCATCCAAATCACTTGACGAACATTTAGAACACCTCGAAATTGTTTTTCAAAAATTTTCAGACAACGGACTTATAATTAATACGGACAAATGCGTTTTCGCACAGACAGAAATTGTATTTTTAGGACACACGGTCACTGGACAAGGTATACTTCCAAATCAAGACCGCATCCAAATTGTCAAAAACTATAAACGCCCAGAAACTGTGGATGGTATCAAACGTTTTTTGGGCACGATAAATTTTTACAGACGTTTCATTCCCGGCGCCGCGGCAGACCAAATTCTTCTAAACGATTTACTCAAAGGTTATAAAAAAAACAGCAAACAACTAATTGAGTGGTCAACACCACTAATTCAAGCTTTTGAAAATTGTAAATCAAAATTATGCGAAGCAACGTTGCTGAATCACCCAGCGATTTTAGCTCCACTCGCGATCATGGTCGACGCTTCAAATACGGCAATTGGGGCAGTTGTACAGCAGTACATCTCCGATACTTGGCAACCACTCGGTTTCTTCTCAGTACGACTTAACGAAACGCAAAAACGGTACAGTGCTTATGACAGAGAGTTGCTTGCAGCTTACTCTGGCATTAAGCACTTCAAATTCTTATTGGAAGGTCGTGAGTTCACATTGTTCACCGACCACAAACCATTAATCTACGCATTCAAACAAAACCCTGAAAAAGCATCTCCTCGTCAATTCAGACATCTAGATTTCATCGGCCAATTCACTACCGATATTCAACACGTCTCCGGCATAAATAATGTCGTTGCAGATACCCTCTCCCGCATCAATCAAATTTCTATTCCTGAAAGCATTGATTATGCAGCAATCGCAGATGCTCAAACCAATGATATCGAACTACGAGAGATTTTAAATAATAATACAAACACATCTCTTAAACTAGTGCAAATTCCTCTAACGTTCAACGCAACTAAATCCATATGTTGCGACGTATCAACCGGTGTACCAAGACCCTTCATTCCGCCAGCATTTCGGAAAATAGTTTTTGAATCTTTACATAATTTATCTCATCCGGGCGTAAAAGCTTCCATCAAATTATTGACTTCAAATGTTGTTTGGCCCTCCATTTCCAAAGATTCAAAAACGATGGCTCAAAATTGTATACCATGTCAAAAATCGAAAATTTCAAGGCACATCCAATCACCTCTCGGCTCTTACAATCTCGCTTCTCAACGATTCACAGAAATTCACTTGGATATCATTGGTCCACTTCCAATCTCCGGAAACAACCGATATTGCGTGACGTTAATTGATCGTTACTCGCGTTGGGCTGAGGCGGTGCCAGTGCCGGACATGACTGCTGTCACTGTCGCATTTGCCGTATATTCAACTTGGATAGCTCGATTCGGCGTGCCAGAATTCATCGTTACAGATCAGGGGGCTCAATTCGAATCACATTTATTTTCGGAATTATCTACACTTTTAGGCTTCCAACATCGACGTACAACTAGCTACAATCCAAAATGTAATGGCATGATTGAAAGATGGCATCGCACCATCAAATCAGCCATTATGTGTCACAACAGACCAGATTGGGCTAACATTTTACCGACAATTCTACTGGGACTTCGTACCACTTACAGCGAAGAACTAAAAACTACACCAGCAGAACTAGTTTATGGATCCACTGTTCGAATTCCTGGACAATTTTTTGATCAATCTCCCGATACCAAAATTTCACAAAACGATTTCGTTCAAAATTTGAAAAATCATTTCAAAGAAATACGACCAACACCAGCATCTCGGCATTCTACGAACAAAATTTTCATTTCGAAAGACTTGCCTTCCTCATCTCATGTTTTCTTACGGACGGACGCATTACGGAAATCACTTGAACCGCCGTACACAGGACCCTACAGAGTTATAGAGAAAACAGATAAAACTTTTACACTTGAAATTAAAGGCAAACCGGTCAAAGTATCAATCGACAGACTAAAACCGTGTCATTTGGAAAACACTCAAGACGTACAAACACCAACTACTAAAACCAATAGACCAAATTTCGACCAACAATTAATAGTTTCAGAGAACGGTAAAACTACATCAACAAAAAAGTTACTTTCGATTTACAACAAAAACCACCTACAGAACCAACTCAAACAAGATCAAGACGAATTATCAGAACACCGTCACGATACAAAGAATAATACCACAAGACTTCACACAATCACAAAATTCAATTATTTCAGACGAACGATACTTACTCACTTATACGTAAATTCATACAGAATCTACTGGAAGGGGAGTATTGTGGTGATATATTCCTAAATAAATCCTATCCAAAAATTATTTGTTCAGATTCGTATTGTCAACAAGTGAGTAAACAAATAGAAGCAAACATAGAGTTCAATAAAATATGGAACGCTTACATTCTCCCCTAAACGCAGTGTTCATAAAAACATAGCTTTTTTACCCAACAAACATTTTGTTTGAAAATAAAATGTCAGTTGAAAATAGATATTCGAAATATGCAGTTCATTACTATATGTACTAAAAATAAATATAAATATAGAATGAACGATATGCATATTTAAAGGTTATAACGTTCTTTTAAAAAATACATTAAATAAATATAATAAATAATAAAGAGTTATTTAAATAAATAAAATTTATGGTGTGTTTTAATAATCAAATGAATAGTTAATTAATTCCCCATATACCTATAATTCACATATAAAATAGACCTAAATAAAATATTAGATGGCAACCGAATGTTCAAGGCCGATGCCACCGGCATGAAAGGGTCTCAGCTTCGCGTTTGTGCCTTGTGAATTTGTGCTACCTAAAAATTTTGAGGCGAGGCGTCTGGCATGAAAAATATAAGAAATGTATACAGAAAAAAGAGGTAGTATATTCCCGTGTCTCATTTTCGTCTTTGTTTGCGCATCACGTCACGTGTAGTCAAAAAAACATATTTTTATATGAAGTTTGGCGGTTTTTTGATTAAAACCGTATTTACAATTGATAATGATAGTTTACCGAGACCCTTTTTATGCTTTATATTTTTTTATGGTCCAAATATTTCAGAAATAATTCCTTCGAGTATATAATGTCTAAAATAAATGGAAAAAAGGGTAGACAAAATTATGAGTACATAACATAAAACAATTAAATTATTAAATGTTTTTGGCCATATGAACATATGTACGTACTAATTATCAAAATTTTTATTTTTTTACGTTATGTACTCAAATTTTTGCCAACTATTTTCGTTTGGCTTTCAATTATTGGTATCCACATACCTATTCAAATATTATGTCCACATTCAACGTTAAATATAAATGTAAAAATATATTAAATTGTTTGTTAGGTGTAAAATGTTTTTTAAAATTCGGTTATTAAATGCCCAGTTAAGCTTGATTTCCATGAGAAAATCTTATACTATAGATACACACAAACTAGATAATCGCATATTCTACATTATCTAGTTAATTTTCTCGATCTGTCACTACACGATCTTGGCGAAAAAGGATTATCACGATTCATAACATGATTATCAAAATCTACTTGTAGAAACACGATAAACTTGAAATGCAAGAAAGAGACAGTGAAAATGTAAATGGGATAGCTATATAATTTTATAAATGTCACTTTTTGTATTTCGTGCACATAATTAATTTGAGCAGTTATTAAATCTGTGCGATACAACGGTAGAAATTTTAATAGATGTTTGGCAACATTTTATTACGGATCTGAGGCGAGCCAAACGCAATTCACATATTTACAAAGCATTTTATATTAAATTAAATTTGATTTTTCCTGTTGTCAATTGCGATTAGTTGAATAGTTTTATTAAAATTAAGTTTGACACGATGAATGTCATTTTTATGTATACCGAATGAAGCTTCGCAAAATTAGAATATAATCGGGTCTATGTGTGTCGCCATAATTTGCTGATCGGGATCACGAAAAGTCAATTCGAAATCGTGATCGTAGATTATCGCGATAATGTTTGTGTGTATCTATGCTATTACTGACTTGTATATTTTACTAAAAAAGACAGAGGAGTTAAGCCAATTAAAAATTCCATTAGAGTGACAAAGATAGTAATTTTTTTTATAGCAAAATTGTATGGTTATATTTTGACAGATTTTTGTTAACCTAACCAATAAATTTTGTAAAAATTTTTAAAATTACAACATAGCTAAGTAGGTATTTAATATAAATAATAATTTAATATTTAATAATTAATAATTTACTTAATATATATGTATGTCATAAAATTTTATGTACATAGCTATTATATTAAATTGATTTGGAGTGTTTTTATCCAAACGTCACTTTACACCATAAAAATATCGAAGTGGGGTAAACTTAATTTTTTTTATAGTATTTGCTTCAGTGTGCGAGAAAAATTTTTTATCCTTACACAATCTGTATGTAGATGTATTGTAAAATACTGAAAAAATATACTTCACTTCATATTTTTCTTCAGTAAATTATGGTTATACACCAGTAAATTATGGTTACATAGAACAGTAAAAACAATTTTTTTCAGAACTGAAAAAAAAATTTCTCTCTCACACCTCAAGTAAATCTATATTTTTATTTCGCTTTATTTTTACTGATCAAAATACTTTCGTAATGGAAATCAGGCTTTAATAGAAAATATAAATTTGAAAAAAAAAAGAAAATTAAATAAAACTATAAATTAAAATTAAATCTCTGGCTTACTTCATTTATTGTCTTATGGTTTTCGTTACAACTAAATCAAAACACCCATTCACTATAATTAAAATCTAAACGTTATTTGCATTTAACACGAAAAAATTGCACTCATAAATTCCGAAACTTGTTATGCAATGTGCTCAAACAGTCTGCTCTAGACACGAATATTAAAACATGCCTCAACATGTATTGCAATTAATGGCAAGATTAATAAAAATATCACGAAACTCCATATAAATATCAGCATTTTTGACAACACGTGACGTCAAAGTGCGAAAAAAGGATAGCAACAGTATGCGCAATATTATACCTTGTGAAAAATACTTCTTTTACGAACTGTATCGAACGGAAGTGTAATAAAAAACATTTTTAAAAATAAAGTTTTTCAAACGTATTTACCTGAAACTTATATTATGTGTTTCAAGTCCAAATTAATTATATTCATGTTTCATTGTATTTATCAAAAATGTGGTTCATTAACAAGTAACACATAATGAGGAATATCTCTGATTTTCATTTAATGTTTTTGTATTTTTAAAATTTTATTTATCTGTGATTAATATTAATTCATGTCAGTTTTTTTTTGACTAATTTATTAATTCAAAATAAAACTAATATAATTTAATTGTTTTCAATATACATATGTAAATCCTTATATTTCTGCTTTTTGATCATAATCATAGGTATAATATTGAAACTAATATGTATTACAAAGTAAAAGCTCTTGAATTTCCAATAACATTTTAATTAATTTCTAAAAAAACAGTGAGCTTTTAATTTTTAATGGATTTTAATTTTTTTCATTACTTAAAATGATTTTTGCACCAAAAATTAAAATTTTATTGTTTTTTTTAATCAGTTTTTTTAAAATAAATCAGAATATTACTCTATACTTCGTATTTATGCAATTTAAGTGATATACATTTTTTATAATATTTATTGTTTCAGTATTGAATGTTGCAATTTTGCTAGTTCCATTAGTTATTATCTTTTGCCTTGATTCAATATATTTGTAATCCCTTTTTCTTTTATGTTGTTTGCTTAGATTTTATTTGCTTGAATCATAGACAATTATCTAATAATAAGACTTCAGTTTCTCTTACAGAGCATTCATAATGAATAAACTTTTTACTTTTGAGTTATAGGTTTGTATGAATTTCCAATATAACGAACAAAAATGTTTGTTCGTTTTGTTAGAAATTCATACAAGCCTGTAACTCAAAAGTAAAAAGTTTTTCGTTGTGAATGCTCTGTTACATTGCGTAAGTTGCATCCGTATAAATGCTATTGTTCACTCAAATGTTTTTAAAACACGAAATATATGATCATGACCAAGAGAAATACGATTAAAAAATATGTATTTGCATTTTATTTTCATGTTTCAATTTTTTTGAATATAACGAAAATAATAAATGTAAATCAGCTCCAAGGAAAATGGCATACAAACTCGTAATGAAACGATAATTTTTATATAATATTTTAGAAATTGAGAGCTGCTTTTTCATATCTAGTACTACAAATGGTTAAGAGCAAAGGTGAGGAGTGTGGAGAAGAAAACGCCGACATGATGTTTAAATAAAAAAAATATTCTACAAAATTCAGGAGGATGTATCGGACTTCATTTGTTGTGGAAGCTTCTAGATACATTCACTATTCATTGATGAAGAGGTGGGCACTTGGAAAATTTGAACAAAATATTAACGTTTTGGATTATTCTTACTGCTTGTTAAATAAGAGTAAGAAGAAATATGATTTGGATCCAATATATAGAAATTTAAGGTCAACTTATATATACAATAATAATATACAATAAATTTATATACCACAAATTTCCATAATAATATTTCGATGCACACATATTCCAGAATATGTAACTGTGACTAACAATGCTACGTACAAAATATACTACATTATCTTTTTAACGAAAAAGGTGAACATGTACCAATACCTAAGCTACTGAAAGTCTTAAAAGATGACCTCAAATGGAACAGGGAGAAATTTTATGATATTAACAAAAAATTAAAATATCAAAAAAATTTAGAATTTTTTTACAAATACATAACTATAAAAATTTCATAACTATACCAATATGTAAGAGACACCATATGATTCGACAGCATTTTATCAATTATTGTGTTATTTTGGAAATCTTACTGGAGAACCTCAAAGAAGTTTTAAACTAAGAAAATGGACAAACGTATTACCGAACACTTTTTCTGAAATGGATGAAGGTTATTTAAAATTTATCGATTATCAATTATTGTCAATTTTTAAAGAAATACAAATAAAGGCAGCGTAGCGAAAAGTGGCTAAGCTTAAGTTTAAGAAATACATTTGTGTAGAACAAGCCTGCCATCGCCTGGCGAAAGAGATCATTGGACCAGTCAATAAAAAACCTCTCATTGCCTCATAGCTGGAAACTCACCCATTCATGGATATGTGACGACTGCACAGACGAAATTACTACGCGCATTAAAGCTGATAGATATCCTTGAAGTAGGGGAATACAGAATGATAAAACTGTTCAAAATGTCACGAAAAACACTTAACATCAAGATCACCACAAATGCTGGTATAAACATTTTATATCTAGGGCTAATAACATCAAACTACACCTTGTAATGTTCGACGTTGACCTTTTTTTTATTTAATAAAAGGTTTAACTTTTTAATTTATCATATATGTAGTTGGTCTGTCATAACAGTTTATCATCGATAATCTAAATGGACTTGGGAAGTTATTAAATTGTCGTGATATTATTGCGTTTAAATTAAAATGTTCATTTGCATTAAGTTAATTAAAATATGTCAATTAAGTTAATAAGTTACACATACCCGATCCAGACAAATATTGTTAAAAAATGTTTATGTAATTTATATAATTAAATTATATTTAGATAATACATATTTTATTTTTGATTTATGAAATAATAAAATTTTAAAAAATATTTAAACAGGAATTTTTAGTTTCAAAATGTAGAATACTATTCGTCATCGCTCAGTAAATCGTCATCTATATTTACATCCTAGAAAAGAACATAATAAAATTCGATTTAATTGATAATTCAACATTTTTTCCGATGATTTCACTTACCGACGTATCTATATTTTCATCTAGAGTCATTCCTTCTATTTCTAATTCAAACTCGTCGAGCGAACTTTTACGCTCCAATGCTACGGCTTGCGTTTGGAGTTCCGTAGTAGACCGAACATTTAAATTTCTTATTTCGTCTAGCTGTTTGGCGATATCACCTTTGATTGTATCAGGTAGAAGTGCTGCTTCTGATGTTCCTATATCATCCTTTTTACTTATTTCTAAACCGGGAATATACTCAAACTGGCCACTTTCTTCCGCCTGTTTCATCTCATTGAAGGGGGTTCGCTCAATATTTAATGGTACTCGTGTCGCAAAATTTGCTGGCAGTGGAAATGTATTTTTAGATAAAAACTGTTCAGTTTTTAATGATTCATTAAAAGTTGGGAACAAATTTTCGTATTGTTCGGGATCGGCTAAACTTTGCCCGGCCTTTTCATTTACTTTGGCTAATTCTGTTCGCCACAAACCGACGACATAAGTAATTTTGCTTGGTATATAGGTGCGTGCGAAGAATGCTGCTTCTGGAATCCGTCCGGTATTGATTAAAATTTCAAGGCAAGCCTCTAAATCACCGAGAAGAAACATTGAAAGAAATGAGATATTATGTTTACCCTGATCCCCTCCAGATGACCCTAACGTTTTTAACATATTCTTATTTCCTGTACTCGTGGCCAATAAAAGAAGGCCTCCATAATCATTGGCTCTTTCCAAACACTCTTGGACTAAATCGAATTTATTTTTACTTGTTGCCACCTCTGCCAATTGTGACCATTTCTGGGGATTTTCAGATTCTCGGGCTAAAATCAAAGCTGTATCCAAATCCCCAATTTGTAATGCCAAATCAAATTTATGCTCTGAATCTGTTGACACTTGGAGAGCTTGCTTTTTGAATCCTTGCTTCTCTAAGAAATGAGCAACTCGCGTACGATGTTCTTTAGGAATGGTGGGCAATACACGATCAGCCGTTTCAAAATCACGTCTCATAACAGCCGTCTGATATTCTAGGATTGATAGTAATAGGGAATAGCTGGTTACATTTAACTCTTTATCACCCAAATACAATCGATTATCTTTAGGCACATAGCCAAGTAGATACATTGTACGATCCAAATGAGAAATGGTTACAATTTCACCACCAACATAGTAATTGATTCGATTCACAGAGTTTGTATAAATAAAACAATCGCCAACCCAGAGGCCAGTTTTAACCTGTTCATTTACTTCTCCAAGCACATCAAATGCATTTTCAATTCCATCATCGCCTAAACCTTGTTTCGATTCGACCGCAACGGCTATCGCTCCAGTATCAACGCGCAATATAAAGTATGACTCTTCCGTGGCCAAACATACCAAAAGACCAGATTCGTTCCAAAAAACATGTCTATAAGAGAGAAAATAGATTAAATAAATAAATTACGATTTATTACTTAGAATTACTCACTTTGGTTGGACTTCAATGCGGCGAATCAATTCAAGAGTTTCCCAATCATAAAACGAAAGGCCAGATGATGTTTTCACACCAAGAAGATAACCACCAAATATACCTGAAAATTTTTTAAAGATTAGTATGTGGATATTTAAACTATTTTGCTCCAGAGTTACCTTCTTTCATGGTTAAAAAGCAAAAGTGAAATTTAGAAACGAAGAATTAGCGTTATGTAATTTTATGAGAATTAAGTTAAAATATTTGTTTGAAATGAGCTTACCTTCTGCACCGTAATCTGGTGTGAACGACTTGCGTTCTTTGAAATTACGAAACAGCTTAACAGCGCCACTGCTTTCACGTATAGCATATTCACTACTTTCTAATGCCCAGACAAACTCCTGTGCCGAACCAAATGCTTTATTTCTTAGAGCCATGGATGTGTAAATTATATATTCACCATCTCCACAAACAACAACAAAACGTCCATTTGGATTGTGTGCAATAGTCTGTGGATATATTTCGCATGCACCCATATCTTTTGAAGCAATTGGAAGTCTTTCCCCATCTTTTATTTCAGCATCCTCTGGCAATGCTTTCAAATTAACTTGTTGCATTTCTGAATGTTTAGCCCAAATGATTTTGCCACCATTTATATCCATGGACATGGCCGGTTCTTCACGACCTACCTTTATAATGATCGAACCTTCATCGTAGCCGAGTGCAACATTATTTGTTCCTCGCATACCGCAAATTGTCCAAACACGTTCAAAACCATAATTGAGTGATGTTTCTAGCCGATATGTTCCGGAATGCCATATACGTACAGTACCATCCTCTGACCCAGTTAATACAATCGGCAATTCTGGATGGAATGAAACAGCCGAAATGTTCATAGCGTGACCTTCTAAAGTTTGGACGCAAGTTTTATTTTGGTAATCCCAAATTTTAACCAGACGATCGTCGGCACCCGAAATTAAATAAGGTTTATCACCCCCATGATAGTAATCAACACAATTTACACCCTTTTCGTGGCCTTCCAAGGTAAAATTTGGTACATTTGATCCCAATTGCCATACTTTAACGTTACGATCAAGCGATGCACTTGCAAATGTATTATTATCTTTTGGATTGAATACAATTTGCATAACATAATGGGTATGACCCTCAAATATTCTTTGGCATGCCCACATTTTATCCCAATTCCACAATTTAATAAGCATATCATCACTGCTAGTCAAGATTAGCGGTTGCGTTGGATGAATTGCTATGCAGCGGACATAATCGGAATGCGCTTCAAATGAATGAACTTTATCGAGAGTATTGTAATTGAATACGCGTATTTGCATATCATCTGATCCAGTGATTACCCAATTTTTACGTTCCACAAATTTGGCCGAACGTACAGGTAAATCACATACCTCAAAATCCTTAACCAATTGTTGATTTTCATAATTCATGACGTGTACATGACCATTGTAGAGAGCACATAACATCCATGGTTCTTTCGGATGTAAATCAACACACTTAACACGATCGGAACGTGATGTTAATCTACGCTTTATATCTAGGCGCAATGGCTAAAATTGATATGATAAAAAAAAAAAAATGTTTGTTACGATACAAATCATATATTATTGTATGGTGTGATCAAATAAATTAAAAATAAAATTTGCGAGTGTCAAAAAAGCAATGATCCCGGCCCCAAAATATTTTCACAGAATTAAACCGTATTTTCACAGCTAATCACATAATATTTTTTTACTAGAGAATATAAAATTAGTTTAATTACCATTTTTGTGTAGTTTTAACAGAACTTATTGCTTTAAAATAATTTAATTTGTATTAAAAATGAAACAAAATTAATTTTTTGACAACACTTTAATCATAGACGTGGCTGCTACAATGAAGTTGATTATGATTCTTGGTAGCGATTTATCGGTATACGTGAAATTGCCTTGCTGTATTTTTGTCATTTCGCCTAAATGTGCTGACACAAATGTGAAAGCGACATCTCTTGATAGATTTATAAAGTTCACAGTTCAGCAATGTTGTTGAAACAAGAAAACGCGATAGATAAAATTCTAGATTTAGCTGTTAAATTGGAACGTAGGACTCATTATTGACGTTCCCAATATTTAGTGTTTTTCCTCTTAAAAGCAATGTTCGCCTAGCAAATTTTCGTATAATGCTCACAACCAGTTTGAGCACCTGAACGCAATAATTTTTTCCTTTAGAATTTCTGAATTTAAGAGTTCACTCAACCTTGACGTACCGTTACCTAATAATCTCTGGTTTAAATTGTGTTTTTCTTTCTATTCGCTTGTATGGACTTCGTGAATTCCAGTCAAAAAACGCAAGCTGTTCCAGTCATAAAATTTCCTATACAAATATTATGACTAAAACTCCTTTTAAAAATGAATTTCAGTCCAAAGAAAAAGGTATTTGGATCAGAAAACAGTTTGACTGAAATGCCCTTTGTGTATTTGGATTGAACAACTCTCTTGAAGGGCATTTTGGTCACAAATTTAACGGCTGGAATACCTTTTGTTTGATTATTTTTTTTTATTGAAATGCCTTCGTAAACCTATACGTTGGCTCCAGTTAGCCAATCAAAAACAGAAAGGAGTTTCAGCCAAAAATTAAAAGGCAACTCAATCAAAATAGTTTTAGACTGAAATGCCTTTTCAGAAGGAAGTTCAATCAAAAAACTAAAAAGCTATTCATGGTGCATACTCGAAAAATAATTTCAGTAACTTTTGTGGTAATTTCGCAACAGAAGGACTTGACGGAAATAAACTTTTCTCAATTTTTTGGTAATTTTTCCCCTCCATACCGACTTAAACAAACTTATTTTTTTTCATACTAGAAAAATAAAATTATGCTTTTTTAAGTTGGTAGTAATTACCAAAATATAAGAAAATTTTATATCCGTCAAGTTCTTCTGTTGCGAAATTATTTTTCGAGTATGCGCCATCAAGTCAAAACCTTTCTGACTGGAATTCTTTTTGGATTTGTGACTGAAATTCATTTTAAAAAGGAGAATCAGTCAAACAACCAAAAAGAATCCAGTCAAAAAAAAAAACCAAACAAAAGGTATTCCAGTCCAAAAATTTGTGACCAAAATGCCTTTCAAGAAGATTGTTCAGTCCACATACACAAAGGACATTTCAGTCAAACTATTTCTGACCAAAATACCTTTTCTTTTTTATATTTATATTTTTATAGTACTAAATTAATTTGTGCGTTCCTTGCGTAATTCCTCTCCGTTCTGTCGAGATTGTCTCTACAGTTAGTCATAATATTTGAACGAGAAACTCCCTTCGTTTTTTGAATGATTTGTTTTTGACTGCATTCTCGGACAACAATTTTGCCTGGAATTCCTTTAATTTCAGTCACAAATCCAAAAAGAATCCCAGTCAAAAAAGTTTTGACTTGAACGCCTTTTTAGTTTTTTAATTGAACTTCTTTCTTCTAGAACTATTTTGACTGAGTTGTCTTTTAATTTTTGACTGAAATTTCTTTCTGTTTTTGATTGAAATATTTTTGACTGGAATTCCCGGAGTCGCTTGTATGCACAAACTATAGTTTTCAAATAAATTGTAATACTATTGTAATACTTTTCCTTACCTAGTAAACCAGCGTTGAAAACTTAGTACGGAATTATTTCTAAAGACGCCAGCTTTAATAATTTTTAATTTTTGCTTCATAAATAAGAAATAAAATTAATTTTTTTCTATAATTCATGTCTAGTTGTCAGTTTTATCCATGTTGGTTGCTTTTGGTTCGATACAGTTTTGGTAAAAAAACTAGTATTGCCATCTCTAGAAATAATCCATATTCTATGGCCGTTTACTGGCAGCGATGCCCCTTAGAGATATCATAGTTTATTGGTTTTATTTTCAACAGCGGCATCGTGTTGATACAAACAAATTCTGGTTATGGTAAAAAAAAAAATGTTTTATGAAATTTTGAATAAAAAAAAATTCAAGCACCCTATTCGGTTGGCACCCTTAGGCAGTTGCCTGCATTTGCCTGTTAGTAAATGCACCCATACCAACACCATACGTGAATGAATCACCTGTTTCGCTCGTTTATTAACTTACCTAATCGCGTTCGATCGATCGACACCTCAAACGTCTTTACGCATGAATTTCGAGGAATATTCAAATACAAACATCAGTCGCTATTTCTCTCTCTCTCTCTACCGTATCTTATACTCCTCACTATGATTTTGGGCTTTTTTGATTTACCTTGGAATGCCCTTTCTTCTGATCATCTCTACTGTGCCATTTTCTGGAGAGCCGTATTGGTTGATATCTGACGGAGTCAAACATCTAAAATGAACACCAAAGTACAAAAACGTGACTTTGTTTCAACTGCATAGAAGAGGAGAGTGGGTTGCTGCACGCACGATTACTTAGTCACCTTCAGGATGGCACTTCTTACTATGTAGTCGTCAAAAAACAAATAATTAATATTATTTTATTGTAATATATTTTTAATTATAATTAAATTAAATTGTTTTTAAAATTTTCTTAAATTATTATCATTTCGTTTAGTAAAATTATTAGCATAATCAAATAAAGTATACAATTTAGGGAAATTAAATATAACTACATAATTTTATCACGATATGGTTATTAATTTAGGAAAAAAAAATCATTGAAAATAAAAAAAAACATTATTATTATTTAGTGTTGGTATTATATTAAAATAAAGCACCTAATAAAAAATTGAATTATAATTTAATTTTTTTAAATATTTTGTATTTTATATTTATTATTGACAACATTGAGAGATATATTTTAATTAGAGATATTACTTTTCCTGTATGTTTACTGTTTTTTTTTTATTTTTTTATTATTTAATAAAATTAATGTTTGCACAACAATGGTTGTGTGCTTTTATTATTCGTAATTTTTTTTTTTAAGTTATGTGTGACTGAATTTTTATTAATTTGAATTATTAAAAAAATTAAAATTTTAACAAAATATTTATTATTATTTTTTTTTCAGTCTCATCACATTTATTGTATGCTTATTTTTTTTTTTTTTTTTTGAAGGAAACTTTTTTAGATTTTTATTATAATGGATATAAAAGTAAATATGTATATAATAAATATATTATGTAATAGTTATATATAAAAAAAGCGATAAATAACACTGGTCTAGAGATGAATTTAGATTGTAATCTTTTTTTGTGTGGCACAGGTTTTCCAAAAATCGGAAATTAGTTCAATTGCGGATGTAAGTCCACTAGACTTAAATCTACCTATATTACATAGGTGGATCACCCCAAAGTATTAAATTCTTAACTATGGGGATATTTAATTTAATAAATTTTTTTAATAATTCTCCATGAAAGTTGTTTAGATCTATAAAAAAAAAAAAAATATATTATTATATAAATTAAATAGGTACACATAATTAATATATTTGTGTTTACTTACTTGAGGACTCTATAAATTTTTATGCAATGATGAGTGATGAATAATTCTCCATGAAAGTTGTTTAGGTCTATCTATAAAAAATATATTATTATATAAATTAAATAGGTACACATAATTAATATATTTGTGTTTACACTTACTTTAGGACTCTATAAATTTTTATGCAATGATGAGTGATGAATAATTCTCCATGGAAGTTGTTTAGGTCTATAAAAAAAAAAATATATTATTATATAAATTAAATAGGTACACATAATTAATATATTTGTGTTTACACTTACTTTAGGTTTCAATAAATTTGTATTTCTTTTAAAATTTTTATTTATTTCAGTTTTTTTAATAATTGAAATACCTAAATATAAAATGTTGTTACCAGCATTGACATCCCGGTTCCAAGTAATACCACATTTTTGGCAAAATTGATATCTATGTGGAGACCGGGATGTCTTATGTTCTTCAAAGCAATTGGAACATAATTTAGTTGTTCGATATTCATCAACTTCTAAAACATCGGCATATTTCTTAAGGGCCATTATTAATTTTGGTTTTGGATTACGAATATGACCTTTCATTGGAGAATTGGCTGCTGTTTTATTATTTCCTATTATAACTAGTGCTCGATTCTTTATAGGACCAATAATTTATTTAGCCAATTTATGGCATGCTTTTTCAACGCAAATAAATTTTTTTAATTTTAATCTTGTTACTTTTCTTTGTAGCCCTTCTTTTATTCTACTTTTAAAATTCTTTAATTGATACTCAATATAATTTAAATAATCTGCCTCCATTGGCGATATGATTTCATATTGGGTAGATGGAGTCCATTTATTTAGTTTATATTTTTGGGTTTGAACCCCGGTCAAATTACGATAATATGAGCTTTTTATTTTTATTGGTTTTTCGTTACACACACCAATTAGCGTTATGGAATTTTATGAGAATTAAGTTAATATATTTGTTTGAAATGAGCTTATCTTCTGCACCGTAATCTGGTGTGAACGACTTGCGTTCTTTGAAATTACGAAACAGCTTAACAGCGCCACTGCTTTCACGTATAGCATATTCACTACTTTCTAATGCCCAGACAAACTCCTGTGCCGAACCAAATGCTTTATTTCTTAGAGCCATGGATGTGTAAATTATATATTCACCATCTCCACAAACAACAACAAAACGTCCATTTGGATTGTGTGCAATAGTCTGTGGATATATTTCGCATGCACCCATATCTTTTGAAGCAATTGGAAGTCTTTCCCCATCTTTTATTTCAGCATCCTCTGGCAATGCTTTCAAATTAACTTGTTGCATTTCTGAATGTTTAGCCCAAATGATTTTGCCACCATTTATATCCATGGACATGGCCGGTTCTTCACGACCTACCTTTATAATGATCGAACCTTCATCGTAGCCGAGTGCAACATTATTTGTTCCTCGCATACCGCAAATTGTCCAAACACGTTCAAAACCATAATTGAGTGATGTTTCTAATCGATATGTTCCGGAATGCCATATACGTACAGTACCATCCTCTGATCCAGTTAATACAATCGGTAATTCTGGATGGAATGAAACAGCCGAAATGTTCATAGCGTGACCTTCTAAAGTTTGGACGCAAGTTTTATTTTGGTAATCCCAAATTTTAACCAGACGATCGTCGGCACCCGAAATTAAATAAGGTTTATCACCTCCATGATAGTAATCGACACAATTTACACCCTTTTCGTGGCCTTCCAAGGTAAAATTTGGTACATTTGATCCCAATTGCCATACTTTAACGTTACGATCAAGCGATGCACTTGCAAATGTATTATTATCTTTTGGATTGAATACAATTTGCATAACATAATGGGTATGGCCCTCAAATATTCTTTGACATGCCCACATTTTATCCCAATTCCACAATTTAATAAGCATATCATCACTGCTGGTCAAGATTAGCGGTTGCGTTGGATGAATTGCTATGCAGCGGACATAATCGGAATGCGCTTCAAATGAATGAACTTTATCGAGAGTATTGTAATTGAATACGCATATTTGCATATCATCTGATCCAGTGATTACCCAATTTTTACGTTCCACAAATTTGGCCGAACGTACAGGTAAATCACATACCTCAAAATCCTTAACCAATTGTTGATTTTCATAATTCATGACGTGTACATGACCATTGTAGAGAGCACATAACATCCATGGTTCTTTCGGATGTAAATCAACACACTTAACACGATCGGAACGTGATGTTAATCTACGCTTTATATCTAGGCGCAATGGCTAAAATTGATATGACAAAAAAAAAATGTTTGTTACGATACAAATCATATATTATTGTATGGTGTGATCAGGGGCGGTCTTGTCATAGGGGCAAATGGTGCACTGCAACCGGGCGCAAATATAAACCAATATTTAATGGGCGCAATAGTTAATTTAAATACACTGTTATAGCTATTAACATTAATAAAATTATAATTTAATTTATTAAACTAAATAAAAATTTCATACGAAAAATCAACGTCTATTATTCGACTCATAATTTATTTTACCCATAATTTACCTTGATAAACGATAAATATTTTATTTAGTATCAAAATCAACAACAAAATCCAATTTACATATTGGTAGCTTTATTAATTTTTTAATTCTAAAGTCGCTCTCCAAATAAATTTAAAATCATCAATACTGTCGCATCTTACCTCAATATACTATTAACTAAATATGTATATCGAAAATGATACTACATATTATATTTGCCAATATGTATGTATGTACATGAAACAAATATTAACCAGCTATTTACTTCATATATTTTTAATATAAGGAGGTGAGATAGACAATAAAATAAAATGTATTGATTGATATGCATAGGTTTTAAAAAAAATTGTGCACCAAAAAAAAAAAAAATCACATACAAATAACAATACCAAATAATTGAGTATCATATATTCACATCTCATATTTCCTATTAGAAAAAATATTTGGTTCCCTTTATTTTTATCAACCAGAAAAAAATAAAAACCAAACGCATAATATTGTATTTGTTCGTATTGGATTTTTTTCTTGGCTCTCTTAATTTCTCTTCTCTTTATTTGTTTATTTATTTATTTATTTACAAAAAACCTATTCTACAGTTTAAAAAAACAACTTAATGAATAGTAACTACATAGTATATTATAATAATTAAAATTTGTACAATACGGAATATATGTCAAAAATATTATAAAATCAAAAATCAAAAATTGCAACTACGAATTTCGTACCGAAAGCATTTTCTCGATTTTTCAAAATGAAACAAATGATAATAATCATTGAAAATTCTGGCCATAGAGGCCGTCGGTTCGTTATAGCCATAATTAGTTCTATGAAATTTGATAAATAGAAATTCCCTTTGCCGCAAACTTCTACCCGGCACATAAATGTTCCAGGCAGAAATAAGATTAGGGCATCTTATACGACCGTTCAAAGAATCCCACATTGCTGACGCAATTTTTCGACGCTTCGCTAAAGTATCAATTCGAAGGCTTTGATACCGATTTTCATACCCTGGAAGATTACGCACTTGCTGCCACATAGGCTGATTACGATCTGAAAGATAACCAAGCTTTCTATAAATGTAAATGGTAAAACGTTTCTGAATTGATTCCAATCTTTTAATCTGTACTTCATGGTGAGAATACCAAACAACCGCCGCATATTCCAGGTGAGATCTAACTAGAGAAGTATATAAACTAACACATGAAAAAATATCAACAAACTCTTTTGTCATTCTAAAAATAAAACCCAACATAGAATTGGCTTTTAATATTATTTTGTCTAGATGTAAAGCAAAAGTTAATGTTTGATCAAAGACTACACCTAAGTCAACAATCGAAGTTAATCTACAAAGTTCATTACCCTCCAACTTAATTTGCTTCGTTTGTATAAAATGCATACACGGTGAAATTAAGGAGCGCAATCTCCTTGTCTCACTCTTACCCATAAAAAAGCACAAGGTAAATTATATAACGCCCTATACCGTGTGAATTACACTTGCATAATATTCGTTTGAATAACATTGTTTTGAAGTTGAAGTTTAATTTATGTCAATCGCTTTAGATCAGCTGTTATATTTTACTATTTTTGTGCAATAAAGGGATTTGCTTGATAAAGCCTGTGATTGTGATATACAGATGTGATATATTGTTGTGATATTATAGAGTGATCTGATTAATAAAAGCTGTGTTTAATTGTGCAATATAATTTGATTTCTAAAATCGGTCTTTTTGTGCGGGAAATTTTATATTTCGTCAGTGTAAATTATATTTACATATTAGTTACCGATTGCTGTTTAAAATAAGTGCGAATAATAAATTATCGGTATGTGAATTTCGCAAGCGAAAAAGGAATCGCGATCATTTCGATAAAACACAGGCAAGTTCTTTGATAAAATATTTAGACACAAATTTTCCTCTAGTAGGTACACAGAATTCTTGGGTTGAATACACTACTGCGATTAGTTGTAATTTTAATTATTGTAGTACAATACCGTCTAATTCGAATACTCCCCTGATTGACGATCAAATAATTCTAGATCCAAATTTAGTATCTAGATCTGTTACACTAGATAAAAATGATTTAGAAAAATTAAGTGTTGATCAAGCTGTCATAAATTCTTCTCACGAAGTTGAACATAATTTGCATGTTTTAGTTGATTTAAGTGATCCAGCGAAATGGCCAAGCCTAAGTGAAAAGATTATTCAACTAATTGTAGAAAATGGTTCCGTACAAGTTGATAATTTAAAGTTCCCTATTAAGAATAAAAGAAAGTTCAATCCAAATATTTATGATAGGGTGATGGCAAATGGACAGATCGTTAAACGAAATTGGCTCATATATTCTATTTCAACGCATGCCGTATTTTGTTTTTGTTGTAAATTGTTTACTTCCCGTTGTGATGATAATATGACTCTTATTAATCAAGGATTTACAGATTGGAACCATTTAATCAGATTAGTTGAGTCACATCAAAATAGCGTGAACCATTTACAATATTTTAAATCATGGAAACAATTAGAAAAACGCTTAAGATCAAATACAACTATAGATTTTGATCTTCAACGACACATGATTGCAGAAGTTCGAAACTGGAGGGAAGTGCTTAAGCGGTTAATAATATTTGTTGAATTTTAAGGAACACAATCACTTGCATTTCGGGGAAAATCTGAAGTAGAAGTGAACCTGAAGGGAATTTTCTAAAACTGGTTGAATTTGTAAGTAAATTTGATCCTGTGCTTTCTGAACACCTTCGAAGAATAAATAATAACGAAATATTAATAATAAATAAATATTAATTTTTTACAATAAGTTGTTTATAAATGAGATTAACTTGTTTTTAGCCATCGCTTTTAATTATTTTATATTATTTTATTTAATTTTTCTACTGGGGATACCTCAATAAAAAAAAACGCATCAATTTCTAACCATTTTGTGCCATTCTATATTAAGGTTTATATCTTCAGCTATAAAATCTATCTGATTTGGCATAAGTTATAAGTCTGAAAGAAATTTCCTTAATGAAAGGTACTTCATGTTATGTGGAATAGAGATAATAAAAATACATATATGGTACATACATAAGTATGTATGTATATACTAAATTAATAATAAACTTTAACAAAAATTATATATATTGAATAAAATAAGTAAAAATAATTGGGGCGCAATAAAATGCAAAAATGCACGAGGCGCTAAAGTGCTTGCGGACCGCCCCTGGGTGTGATCAAATAAATTAAAAAAAAATTTGTGTGTCAAAAAAGCAATGATTCCGGCCCCAAAATATTTTCACCGAATTAAACCGTATTTTCACAGCTAATCACATAATATTTTTTTACTAGAGAATATAAAATTAGTTTAATTACCATTTTTGTGTAGTTTTAACAGAACTTATTGCTTTAAAATAATTTAATTTATATTAAAAATGAAACAAAATTAATTTTTTGACAACACTTTAATCATAGACGTGGCTGCTACAATGAATGAATGAAGTTGATTATGATTCTTGGTAGCGATTTATCGGTATACGTGAAATTGCCTTGCTGTGTTTTTGTCATTTCGCCTGAATGTGCTGACACAAATGTGAAAGCGACATCTCTTGATAGATTTATAAAGTTCACAGTTCAGCAATGTTGTTGAAACAAGAAAACGCGGTAGATAAAATTCTAGATTTAGCTGTTAAATTGGAGCGTAGGACTCATTATTGACGTTTCCAATGTTTAGTGTTTCTCCTCTTAAAGGCAATGTTCGCCTAGCAAGTTTTCGTATAATGCTCACAACCCGTTTGAGCACCTGAACGCAATAATTTTTTCCTTTAGAATTTCTGAATTTATGAGCACTCAACCTTGACGTACTGTTACCTAATAATCTCTGGTTTAAATTGTGTTTCTCTTTCTATTCGCTTGTATGGACTTCGTGAATTCCAGTCAAAAAACGCAAGCTGTTCCCCAGTCATAAAATTACCTATACAAATATTATGACTAAAACTCCTTTTAAAAATGAATTTCAGTCCAAAGAAAAAGGTATTTGGATCAGAAAACAGTTTGACTGAAATGCCCTTTGTGTATTTGGATTGAACAACTCTCTTGAAGGGCATTTTGGTTACAAATTTAACGGCTGGAATACCTTTTGTTTGGTTATTTTTTTTTATTGAAATGCCTTCGTAAACCTATAGGTTGGCTCCAGTTAGCCAATCAAAAACAGAAAGGAGTTTCAGCCAAAAATTAAAAGGCAACGTCAAAATAGTTTTAGACTGAAATGGCTTTTCAGAAGGAAGTTCAATCAAAACACTAAAAAGCTTTTCATGGTGCATACTCGAAAAATAATTTCAGTAACTTTTGTGGTAATTTCGCAACAGAAGGACTTGACGGAAATAAACTTTTCTCAACTTTTTGGTAATTTTTTCCCCTCCATATCAACTTAAACAAACTTATTTTTTTTCATACTAGAAACAAAAATTATGCTTTTTTAAGTTTGTATTAATTACCAAAATATAAGAAAATTTTATATCCGTCAAGTTCTTCTGTTGCGAAATTAGCATAAAAGTTACTGAAATTATTTTTCGAGTATATCAAATCAAAACCTTTCTGACTGGAATTCTTTTTGGATTTGTGACTGAAATTCATTTTAAAAAGGAGAATCAGTCAAACAGCCAAAAAGAATATAGTCAAAAAAAACCAAACAAAAGGTATTCCAGTCCAAAAATTTGTGACCAAAATACCTTTCAAGAAGATTGTTCAGTCCAAATACACAAAGGCCATTTCCGTCAAACTATTTCTGACGAAAATACCTTTTCTTTTTTATATTTATAGTACTAAATTAATTTGTGCGTTCTTTGCGTAATTCCGTCTCCGTTCTGTCGAGATTGTCTCTACCGTTAGTCATAATATTTGAACGAGAAACTGTGCGTTCTTTGCGTAATTCCGTCTCCGTTCTGTCGAGATTGTCTCTACCGTTAGTCATAATATTTGAACGAGAAACTCCCTTCGTTTTTTGAATGATTTGTTTTTCACTGCATGGACAACAATTTTGCCTGGAATTCCTTTAATTTCAGTCACAAATCCAAAAAGAATTCTAGTCAAAAAAGTTTTGACTTGAACGCCTTTTTAGTTTTATAATTAAACTTCTTTCTTCTAGAACTATTTTGACTGAGTTGTCTTTTAATTTTTGACTGAAATTTCTTTCTGTTTTTGATTGAAATGTTTTTGACTGGAATTCCCGGAGTCGCTTGTATGCACTGACTATAGTTTTCAAATAAATTGTAATACTATAAGAGGCATCGCTATACTTTTCCTTACCTAGTAAACCAGCGTTGAAAACTTAGTACGGAATTATTTCTAAAGACGCCAGCTTTAATAATTTTTAATTTTTGCTTCATAAATAAGAAATAAAATTAATTTTGTTCTATAATTCATGTCTAGTTGTCAGTTTTATCCATGTTGGTTGCTTTTGATTCGAAACAGTTTTGGTAAAAAGCTAGTGCTGCCATCTCTAGAAATAATCCATCTATGGCCGTTTACTGGCAGCGATGCCCCTTAGAGATATCATAGTTTATTGGTTTTATTTTCAACAGCGACATCGTGTTGATACAAAGAAATTCTGGTTATGGTAAAAAAAAAAATGTTTTATGAAATTTTGAAAAAAAAAATAATAATTCAAGCGCCCTATTTCGGTTGGCGCCCTTAGGCAGTTGCCTGCATTTGCCTGTTAGTAAATGCACCCATGTCAACACCATAAGTGAATGAATCACCTGTTTCGCTCGTTTATTAACTTACCTAATCGCGTTCGATCGATCGACACCTCAAACGTCTTTACGCATGAATTTCGAGGAATATTCAAATACAAACATCAGTCGCTATTTCTCTCTCTCTCTACCGTATCTTATACTCCTCACTATGATTTTGGGCTTTTTTGATTTACCTTGGAATGCCCTTTCTTCTGATCATCTCTACTGTGCCATTTTCTGGAGAGCCGTATTGGTTGATGTCTCACGGAGTCAAACATCTAAAATGAACACCAAAGTACAAAAACGTGACTTTGTTTCAATCGCATAGAAGAGGAGATTGGGTTGCTGCACGCACGATTACTTAGTCACCTTCAGGATGGCACTTCTTACTATGTAGTCGTCAAAAAACAAATAATTAATATTATTTTATTGTAATATATTTTTAATTATAATTAAATTAAATTGTTTTTAAAATTTTCTTAAATTATTATCATTTCGTTTAGTAAAATTATTAGCATAATCAAATAAAGTATACAATTTAGGGAAATTAAATATAACTACATAATTAAATTTATCACGATATGGTTATTAATTTAGGAAAAAAAAAATCATTGAAAATAAAAAAAAAACATTATTATTATTTAGTGTTGGTATTATATTAAAATAAAGCACCTAATAAAAAATTGAATTATAATTTAATTTTTTTAAATATTTTGTATTTTATATTTATTATTGACAACATTGAGAGATATATTTTAAGTAGAGATATTACTTTTCCTGTATGTTTACTGTTTTTTTTTTATTTTTTTATTATTTAATAAAATTAATGTTTGCACAACAATGGTTATGTGCTTTTATTATTCGTAATTTTTTTTTTTAAGTTATGTGTGACTGAATTTTTATTAATTTGAATTATTAAAAAAATTAAAATTTTAACAAAATATTTATTATTATTTTTTTTCAGTCTCATCACATTTATTGTATGCTTATGTTTTTTTTTTTTTTGAAGGAAACTTTTTTAGATTTTTATTGGATATAAAAGTAAATATGTATATAATAAATATATTATGTAATAGTTATATATAAAAAAAGCGATAAATAACACTGGTCTAGAGATGAATTTAGATTGTAATATTTTTTTGTGTGGCACAGGTTTTCCAAAAATCGGAAAATTTAGTTCAATTGCGGATGTAATATGTATTCATATTACAGCTAAATTTAGGTTTAGACTTGCTTTCAATTTTTTTTTTTTGTTATTTATGATAAATATTTTGATTTTATTATTTTGGATAGGTATATAATAATTATATTTAAAGTTTATTTAAAATACTTTAAATTAGAAAAAAAGGAATATTAAATCACAAATTAAAATAAACATATTTTTTTAAATTTAATTTGCATTTCGGAACAAAAATTAAAAAATTAATTTAATAATATACTATGGTTAATCGTGAATATATATTATAGATAAATATTTTTAAATTTAAATTTTAATAACAAATAAAAGTTAAAAAAAAAAAATGCCTGATCAGATCTACATCGGAATCTCTACTACAAAATTAGGCATCGATTTTTATAAACATAGTTTACATAAAATTAAATAGTTTTACATAAAATAATTAAAACTAAATCTGATTATTACTTTTAAATACAATTAATTCGTTATTTATTTATTATTATATTATTATTAATATTATTTTGAGTTAAGTATCAAAAAATACTTTTTCATTTTTTGTGTGAAATTAAATCTCATAATACAATCTGATACAAAGACAATTAATCTTGATCTTGCAAACTAAATATTCTACTCTATTAGACTTCGCTCGAAATAAAAATAATAGTTTAGTATGATTTTATAAATAAAAATTCAGACAATTATATCAAAAAAACTTGGGGTCCTCTTTAAATTTTAGAGTGAGCAAATCTCACTTATTTTAAATAACAGTCTTTTACAAAAAAAAAAAATAATAATAATAATAATTTGGTGTTTGTTTTTTATTTTTGTCTCCCCACTCCGAAATTATTTTAATCATTTTGGTTTGATTTTCTAACCATTTCCGGGGTAGTAGGTGGCAAAACTAATGGCTTCTTGAGAATTTGTGGTTTAACTTTAACCTGCGGTTTAAATGATGTTAAACAAACAGTTTCGGATTTTGTGTTGTTTATATTAGATAATGAAACAGACGATGTTGATGTTGCTGTTGAAGGTGTAGTAGATGATGTGGTTAAACATCCACCAGTCAAATGAAGATCTGCAAATTGTGAAACATATTTTTGTGTATTTCGCATGGGAATCGGACTTTTGTGTAATTCTTTGTTCGTTTTATTCTCATCTTCGCTTATGTGCAACACATCGTCCAAAATAAGACTATTGGTTTTTAATTTTTCCCCATTATCATCAAGGTCCAATGTCTCGACGGTCATTTCTTGCTGTGGTTTCACTTCGGCTTTTGGTTTTTCGATTAATTTATGATCTAATTTAACCTCTTTTTTATTCAACTGATCGTATTGACTAGAATTTTCACTAGAATATCGTTCATTTTTTTTAAGAGTTGATTGGTTCTGAGCAAACCGTTCAGCCGATGTCATATCCTCTAGTTCCGAGTCAATTGAGTCACGAGATGATCGGGTTGATCCTTCTTTGGATGAAAGCAATGGCAAATCCATTACTAAATCTGGCTGAATACGATTTCGTGTTAATATTCGTGGCGTTGTTAAACTATGCTGTGAATTTAATTCGACTCGTTTCTCCCATAAATCCCGATTCTGTTTGAAAACGGTGCTTCCACCTTTTGTCGCATCTCCTGGATCACCACCAACACTACCAACACCACCAGGATTAACACCATTTCCAATTCGACTCTCAGACATACTAAAACTTTTTGAATGATATTTTCGTGTTGGTCGTGTAATATTGGTCGTGGGCTCTACATCACTTCCATCTTTGCTGAATAATTCCGTATCTGAATGTCGATTTTTATCATTACAATCATTTTCGCCTGTATCAATTTCTTTTATAACATCACTGCGACGATTCAATGAGCTAAATTTATTCGGTTGCAATGATACCGATAAATTATGCGTTTCCGCATTATTACCATTATTTCGCAATTGGACGCCTTCATATTCATCAAAATGCATTTTTTGTTGATTTGATTGTAATTTTACCAGATTTGATGTATCACCAATTTGACTCACTTGAGTACCACCACCACCACCAGATGAATATTGTTGTTGATTTAGTGCATGACTTAATTTAGTTGGTTCAGCATAAATTGGTTCTGCTGGTTTTTTAGTCTGGAAAAATGTTTTAAACCAGGAAATTAGTAAAATGTGTATGATGAAATAATTATTTTATTAAGCACATGCATTTTTTAGATTATAAAGTGGAATATTTTAATCATTCGACCCACCACCAAACCAAAAAATTTAGTATTAATGTTTGTAAAACAATTTGTATACAAAGTTAGTATCTTAAATTTCCACGTCTTATATATAAAATTGAAGAAAATTGTTAGAAAAGTTAAACTGTACACAAAGGATTAGTAAGAAAATTTCAAAAGAAACAAAAACAAAACAAAATTTCAAAAATGGATCTCACCTTTAACGATTCTAATTGAGTTGTTGTTGAACTATATAAAAATGGTAAAAATATCAAAAACAAAAAAAATTATTTAAATAATAATATATTTTAACTTTTCCAACAATTTTCACGATTTTTTTTTTTTTTTTTGTAGACATGACGAACACACATATTATTAGGCACACATAAAACAACAATGCTTTGATTATTTTTATATATTTGTTTGACTTTTACAAATGTATCATGCTTATTTTAATTGAATTTTAATTAAAAAAAATTTACAAAAATAATAAAATAATTACAATATGGTATATGTGTAATATATAGTACATACAATTAATTGGAATAATTAATTTAAAAAAAAAAAACTAAAAAAAACAAAACAATACGTATTATTGTGATGATGCCGTTCCCTGACTTCTGAACTATAATAATAACCAATCAAACACAAAATAATTTTTTTTTTTAATATAACTGGGTCTGTGGCAACTTCAAACCATTTCAGGCGTAATATAAAAGGCTTAATTTTGAGCGCCATGCCACAAATAAAACAAATTCTAAATTCAAACTTACATGTTGTACTTTAAACCGTTCCAATGATATTCGGACAGAAACCAGACTATACATATAACAGATAAATAAATGCGATTGATTTTGCCATCACCACACAATACAACAAAAAACATGTAAAATTCAAATAATAATTAATCATACATGCGGGCGCTCACGAGATAACTTTCACTTATTCAAAGCCACAACATTGAGTAAAAGCACAACAAAAAAGCGCTTAACTCAAAATACACCTAATATAAAAAAAAGCTAAAACAAAACATAAAGCTTTCGAATTCTAGGTAGTTATTGTATAAAAATTGATTTTGCTTTCAACTGAGATTAACGATAAACCACACACAAAAAAAAGCAGTAATTGCTTTAAACAGTTGTTTCGAGTACCTCGTATTGAAAATGGCTGAAATCCTCTAGGAAATCCATTGAATTTTCAAATGAGTGCGGTTCATCGTGATAGTTGTATTTCGATCGTATATCATTCACACTGTCGATTGTATCGTAATGTATATCACTCGGACTATCTAATGTTTTTATTGATGATGATGATGCCGTTGATAGTTTTGTGTTTACTGTTTCAATTATATTACCACTGCTACCACTCAATTGCTGTTGATTTAATGATCGTGTTAACGATGATATTGTTGTTGAATTTTCACTCCCTGATATTGATGGTGATGTATTAGCATTATTTGTATTACTATTAATATTACTATTACTACTACTATTATTAGTTTGTGGACATATTGATAGTTGACTATTTATTGAAATATTGCCACTTGGACGACGACGACGGACGGATTCTTCTGAGCTTGACGACTTCAAATGATCACTTGTCTTTTCACGATCCTCATCTCTGTTTAACATAAAAGAAAAAAAAAATACAAATTAGTTAATAAATAAAATTAAACTGAAACCAATCCATACTTTATTTTTAAGGATATATATTTATCAGGAACTAGACCATCTTTTCCATTAATTGTACCTTGCCACCAATCGTTTGATACCTGCTTCTTTAGAACGACTGTATCACCCTTACGAAACGACAATTCACGATTTGATCGAGCACTAAAATCAAATTGTGCCGTTGCTTCCATTGTGTCAGATTCTAAACAAAACAAAAAATTAAATTAATTACCATTCCCAATTTAAATATATTTCACTTCTTATATTATATTTACCATCTTCAGATGGATATACTTCAGAATCTGGATCTTCTGTGACTGGATCAGTGGGCGAATCACCAACATCACTGTAAACAAAAATAAATTATTAATATTAATCGAATAAATTTTAACATGCTCATAAAAACCGTACATATCAATTTCGGGTGAAATATATTTTTCATATTTAATGCCACTTAAATCCTTCGGAAACAGTTCGTCATGATACACAATCATATTTTTAATCAATTCATTCACTTGGTTTTGATACTGAACTTGATCTTTATCTTCCGGTGCTGGCATTAAAGTTGGTCCAAAACATATGGCTAAATTATAAGCATCCATCATATTTTCATCAGAATATTCCGATAAACTATAAAAAAAAAACATTGAAAATATATAGAGATGGTTAATTCTTCTAATCTCAACTCACTGATTTAAAAATGCAAATAAATATCGGATTACAATGACAACCGAACGTGGAAGACTTTGTAAAAATTGTTTTATCCCAAAAACTACTTCTTTCTTAGAATCCAGTTCTATAAACAAATTGAAAACGATTAATTTTAATTTAGATCAATTTAGTTAGCATCGATAAACTTACGTGCAAGTTGTACAAAATGATCAAAATAAATAATCGGGAATAATGGTTCTCTCAATTCGCGCAGATACAATTTTAAAACACCAGCCACTGAATTTATATCCGACGCATCTGTTGTGTCCGCCAAAGGATCTTCTCCCCGTTCAAAACCTTCTCGGAAATTGGTGATTTCAACTTGTGAACCGGAAACCCGGAAAATACCCTGATGGTGTAATCCAAACAGATTAATTACTCGAATACAACTGCGCATAATTAATGGAATTTCTTCGTGTGTTGCTTCGAGATACTCTTCAAGAGATCCACCAAATAATTTTGGTTGACCCGACATATTCATTCGGCCGATACGTTTACGTTTTGGTATATTTGATTTCACCACAATACTTGTGTGTATTACTGAATCCTGTGCCAATGCATTTCGTAATAATTCAGCTTTAGAATCTAGCCGTGCTATTCTTGATGTTCCTAAAATATACTCTCGAATTTTTGAAATATAAAATTCTTCTATTTCGGCCTTATCTGAACGTAATTTCACAGTTAAAGTTTCAGGTTTGGCCACTTGATACGTTGTTCCATCACCGAATAAATTACTACAATCATAATCTTTTACATTTAAAATTTCTAATAAATTGGTTTCGGCCGTTTCTAGTGTTTTCCAAATTTCTTCCGATTCCGTCCTTAGATTACTGACCCGTGTTTGTAAATGTTGTAATCTAGCCTCCATATCTTGGTGAAGAGCCTTTAGTAATTCTGGTTCAATATCTTCACCCTGTTGTCCCTGGAAATCTAATTTTTTTGGTATCATAAATGCTCCATGATGCTGTTCCAAAAATTTCTGTTTATCAGCTCGACTATCCATCGAGTGTACTGTATGACTAAGTGAATCGGAATTATTTAGTACAGCACGACATCGGCCTTGATCCGCGGTTACGTGCATTAAAAGTGCACGTGACACAGCCGAATGAAATCCAAGATCCATGCACTAGTAGAAAAAAATAAAAACCAAATTCATTGTCTGATGCATTTAAATTGAATTTAATTAAATTATAAGCAGCGATCAAATACTTGTCCCTCGTCTACTTTTATTTATACAATATTCACATTCATATATGATTGTCACCCGCATTTATATCTGTATAATTTTCCCAAGACAAAAATAAAAACAATCACATTTCATTTATTTAAATTTACATTTTCCTGTTATTTTCTCGGTTTAATTTACCTACTTGTGTGACCTCAATTAAACTACATAAATACGAAACCAAAAACAAATATGAACTTACTAAGGTTAAACAAATGATATACTCACATCAATTAAATCGCTGAGATCTTCGACAAAATATTTATGAATTGTGGTATTCGAAGCCTCTAAACACAATTGATATTCATTTTTGGCCTTCAAAGCTTTCAGTCTTGCATCTGTGTATTTATTCTTTCGCTAAGCACAACAAAAAAAAAAAAAAAAAAAAAAACATTTTTAAATAATGAATACATGTACATAAATTGTATGAAATATTCTTACCTTTGTTACCTCCTTTTCTATCAGTCTATATTTTTTACTACGTTCTAATTTCTCTTTTGGCATTGCCTGTTGTATTTTAGCCCTTTGATTTTCGGCTGTACGTAATTTTGCCTCAGCCGCTTTACATTCTGTATTGTAACTGTGATACGTTTTCATTGTTGTATGTAATTCTTGTAAAACTTTTAAAATTTCCTCATGAGTTTCATAGCTTATTTCACGGCATCGCCGATATATTCGTTGTACATCGTCAATAACTGTTTGTAGTCGGGCTACTAAATGAGTTGAACAGATTTCTGATAGGGTTGCATGATCTTTTGATAATGATTTTGTTTGATTTATCATCTGCTGCCAACAAGCATATGACGAAAATAGGGGCCATTGTTCACGCCTAAATAGAGATACAAATTATTATTTAATATATTTATTAGGCAACAATATATTGTTAATAAATATTTACTTTTGTTTTTGTTCTTTGTGCCTCAATTGCAAACTTTTTGCTAATTTATCCAAACTTTTACTATAATCTAGTTCTACTTCACCGCGTCGTCTAAAAAAATCTTGTAGTTCTTGTATCAATGATACTTGTGATTCCATTCGAATATCTAGACATCGTAATTGTTCATTTAATTGTAGACGAATATCTGTAAGAAAATTAAAAGAAAATAACGTATTTAGTAAAATTGTAAGAGATGACTGTTTCAAAAAGATTTCTATATCAAATTAATTATAAAGGGAATAAATATACGGATTTGAAAACTCAGCGAACCAACCTCAAAAATCACCCTTCGTTTAAACATATAATTTTCATTTATGTGAAACAAAAACAAATTTATTTTGGTGTGTTTCCTCGTCGATTGCCATATTGCATTTTCTTTTGGTAGCCCCAGCTTAGTGGTTTTATATTTTTGTATGTACAAGTTTTCATTTCAATAACTTTCTTTTTTTTATGTATAAAAATACATTTTATTTGTTGTGGGAGCGAATTCATATTCTTTGTTGTAGCATTACTTCGATTCGTTATATTAAATTTATGAATGAGTCATTGTCATCATTCAAAAGAAAACAAAAACATGAAACTTCGATTATGATCCTATTTATTTATGTATATTAAGTTTAAGTATCCAAATAGCAATAAGTGCATATTTATGAAATACTTTATTTAAAACGTCACAATCGATTTTATAAGTAGCAATTTGTTGATTAATTTGGTTTTAGCATTTGGAAAATTATTTACAGAAAATATACAAAACGAACGTCTATATTAGTTTACAAAGAGAGAGAGCTGATGGATTATCCTCAAATTATTATCACTTTTTCCGTTTTGGTCTTATAAATAAACGATTAGGTTAATATTTTAATAAAAAAACAGGATATTGATGTAAAAATTAATTTATAAATATTTAAATGTTATTTTTATAATCATTACAAAGGGTGTAAATTCACACCAGCACCAGCAAATGGAGAATGGTAAAACATTTATAGAAATTTGATAATTTCTTCAATGTTCTTGCAACAGATATACAGAATACATCTGTGTAATTTTCAAATTAACATAAATCTTTATCGTTTGACTGACAACTGACAATTGATTTTCAAATTAATTTTAATATCTTTATTTTCTGGGCTTGGTTTTTTTTTTTAAATTTATAGTTAATTATATTGTACATAAAACATGGCTTGATTGAAAAGGAAGTCTGATTTTATGTTAATGTTTCTTTAATATTTTGAAAAAGTGATAAAACCAATGTAACAATCTTTCATGAGATGTAAATTATTGTAATTATAATTGATTATATAGGGATATATTTTAACTCTCACCTTCAAAACAAATTTATATGATTTGAATTTCTAGAGCCACTGCGGTAGGAAAATGACCTTGACCCAATAAATTGTGACAACAATAAACGGGAATAATGATATTTGATGCCACAAACTTACTAACTGATTAGTAATTCTTCTTTTGTGTATGAAGTTACTTGTTAATTTGTTATGCGAAATCAAAAGCTGAACAACAATTTAATTTATTTTTATGAATTATTACTTTAAAAATAAAGTATTTACTAATGGATGCAATTTTAAATGTAGTTTGTATATAAAAATTATAATCATGAGCCATTCCATCCCTAAACAACATAAAAATTAAAGATACAACTGTAACAATATTACTTTACTATACCTCCGTTCTTTTTACGCATTTTTAAACTATTATTTACTATGAAAAATAAGTTTCTACTACTGAAAAATTACTGTAGAATCATAGAAATTTCCAATTTTCAAATAAAAAATTATTCATAAAACTATTTTAAGAATATTTTTTTTGTTTTTTTATGGAAAACGAATAATTTCTTTTTTGTTATTTTACTTCATCTCTTGAGCGATGAAAATATTGTTACAATAAATCTGTAATTTTATGACTTTCGGAAATGAAAATGAATTTTACTTTAAAATTGTATATTTACGAGTACTCGTACGCTCGTATATTTCCAATATTTTATCGAATATATAAATAAAAAAATAGATAAATTTATTTTCAAATATAAAAACTTATTTCTTGGTTTCGAAATGAAATTGATCAATTTATAGTTTAATTAGTCTAACATTACATTTAATTGTGGCTAGTGTGTATCTAATTGTAAGATTTGGATAATTAATTAAATACCATGCGAAGCAAGAGCTTTTTGGTTTATTCAATCATTGCTAAATGAGGTGAACAATTCTTTTTTTTTTGTTCTAAGTGAAAAAAGGGCGTTTTTTGTTGATCAAAGTTAATGGTACTTGTAGACACAATAATATTAATGGCAATTAAAATTTTATTGCATATAAAAAACGTATTAATATTCTCAGGGCACACGTTTAGTACTTCATTCTTTCTTCACTTTCTGTGGAATAAATAAACGAAAATATCCAATATTATGAAAAAAAATACGATAAATTAAGTTAAGAAAATAAAATAAACTGGCTAGTAACATTTTCTTTATACTGACTTATTTATATGTATAATTATATATAGGTACATACATATATACAAAAGGTTTTTTAATAAATGTAACCCAAGATTGTTTAATTGTGGTCCATAATTCTTATACGATTTAGTTTAAAATTAAATCAAAGACGGAACAATATAGAGGTAACTTCAGTAAATTTTATGCTAAATGCGAAATAAAACACATTTTTATGGTGGTATTTCCAAACAATCCAAAAATAAATCGAAAACTCAAACATATTTACTTTTTAACCGTTCAGAATCGTCTCTTTTGACTAAAAATGATGAAATCGCTTAGTCTAGACTCTAAACTTAGCAAGAAATCAAAACAGTGTTGTCCACCAGTGTTGTTCAGTCTTACTGGTCGCTTCTTAAATTAATTATCTATTTCATTTTTACAGTGTAATACCATACCAATCAAAACAATGATATCCGGAAAATTTCGCAAATAAAAGAGGTAACAAGCATCTTGAGTTGTTCATTAAAGACGAAGGCAATGTATCGTGCTAATCAATGTTTCTCAATACATCATTTATGTATTTCATAAAAAACAAAAATTACAAGAAAAATTGTTACATTTCACGCTAGATGCGAATAAAAAGTTATGCCCGGGGTTATTTTCCTGAATACGATACTAATTCGAATGTAAAAGATTCATATTTGATTTAAATTAAATACGAAATGAAAGAATCTGATTCAATTTTGATTTAATTCAATTCAGAATCTTATACTTTCGTATTCGTATCGTATTCAGAAATAGTCAATATTGTTGTATGTAGACTTTTTAGCACCCCATCTAAGGGTTTTGATAAAAATGGCGAATGGAGTCGTTTGGTCACTGTTTTTGCCGTTTAGTCACTTGTGGTTTAAAAAAATTGCTTTAAATTTTAAGGTCATTGACCACCAACTTTTTCGCACCTCATTGTTTGTTTATCGTTAGGTCAGGATTGGTCACCAGCCTTTGTCGTTTGGTCACCTATAGTTTTGAAAAAAAAATTTCAATATACAATTTGTAGGAAGTTTTTTACCATATTTTGACAGGAAACTTAACATCATCCGTTATAGCTATTTGTAATCATATTTCGAACCATATTAGGTACTTTAACAACCATATTAAGTAGTTTATTTGCTCATAGAACGGTAATAAGTATTTAGTTTGTTTTGTTACAGTTTCTTTAAATTTATTTTTAATTGTCATTGTCAACCCGGTACGGAATAGGGTTCATAATATCGGTATACCGTTTACCAAAAAACCCGGGATACCTGCTTCAAAACAAATTCCATGCTCCTTTTTCGTAATATAAGGGTCCTTAACACATTACTATTACCTAGCTGTTTGTTTTCATAATATTAAAACGTTACCTTATGTAACGTTATGATCATCATATCATATTACCGATCTTAATGCAACTCAACATAAAGCAGCTATACTGAATCCTAATAAATTATCAAGTAATTTCGAACAATTATCAATAATATCAAAAAATCTTCTCGAATCTGGAAAAAACTCAAAGATTTACCGAACCTCATCTAGTTCTGAATTAATTGTAACATCATGCGAGTAACATCAACGAACGTTAATCTTGAAAATATCGAATAATCTCGATATACCAAGCAATCCAATTCGCCTGTTCAAATTCACCTAAATTCACAATATAGTCTCAAATATTCTCAAAAAATTGTCACCTATATAAATCAATACACTCCAAACTTAACTTACTTCTGTAACAAGAAGCAAATCCATCGCTTGCAAATTTTGAGGAATATCGGAAACACAAATAACCTCGAATAATGTGAGAATTCTAGAAACATTTCGATAATCACAAAAAAAATCAAAAAATCACTAAGAATCTCGAATAATCTGAAAAATATTAAGCAGACATCGCAATTGAATTATGTCGATATTTTCGAATAACTTCGATGACAAAAAAAAATGGAGGTGTGGCCAACACACGACTTTCTTTTACGAACAGAGAATTTTGAGAAATTTTATTTTTTTCTTAATTTTTTTTTTAATTTTTAATTTTTATTTGTTTTTATTTTTTGGAAACATTTTGTATTGAGTAGTTTTTTGTGAACCTTATACTTTTTAAGATATTTGCAAAATAAATTTTCTGGACCAAGGGAGTGGCCACTTCCGGTTAGCCGATTTGGAGTAAAATTCACTGGGACCTGAGAATTTATCAAAAAAGCTTAAATCTGAAGTTTCAGTTCGATTGGTTAAACCATTTGGGCTGTAGAGAGGATACAGACAGACTGACAGACAGACAGACAGACACCATTTCGAAACCCACTTTTTCGGACTCAGGGGACCTCAAAACAAATAAATCTCTAAAAATCTCAAGGTTTAAAATTTTCATGATTACTATACTTTATTTTACTAGAGTAAAAGAAGGTAAAATTATATCCAGAAATCATTAATCGACATGAGAATTACATCAATAACGTTTTCCGAAGCAGAAGGAATTTGCCTTTTAGAATTTAAATTATATCTGACACTATTGCTGCATTACTGCCTCTTAAATTAGGAGTTGAAGCATTATGTCGTCAAAATTCCAATTTATTAACTGCTAATGCTACAATCGATTTTATGCTAAAACACTCAAAAATCAAAATTCAATTTTCGCTAAGCAAATTTTTGAAGAATTAAGGTTTAGAATGCAAAAAAGGCGCACGAAATTGTCAATCCTACTTCAGTTTCTTCATAACCCAAATCAACATTATGATGAAGATGATCATGATGTAGAAGATATATTCAAAATTCTATCGAAGGCTTCGTTGGCAACATTTATTTTGAATATAGTGCAGCAGGTTAAATGAAAAAAAGGTAGAGAAACCTGTGAACGTTGAAGCAAATAAATATTCTACGGACGCAGCATTGAGATTGATGATAAGGAGTCTGCTGGTTCAAGATCTCAGTTGAATTTAACAATAGAAGAAAAATTGCAAGAACAAAATCGTCAACTATAAATCAAAATATCTAATAAAAATTATTCGACAGGAAATTACATTATTTTGTGAAGAAAATATTTGTGGGAAATATTTGGAACAAGTGTATAATTATCTGCTCACTATTCGTTCAACCAGTGTAAAATCAGAAAGGGTATTTTCAGCAGTAATTTGAGACATAAACGCGAATAGAACGAATAATTAAATCTGATTAATTTTAATTATGTTAAAAGACTGAATTTCTTAATTTTATGTTCATTTTTAGATGTTATTGATTTTTCCTTCGGTATTTGCGAACCCTATAGTACGGAACAAATCGTACCGTTGATAAGAGTTTCAGAAGGAAGAAGAGGCAATTTCCGGGAAGGTCCGGGAAGAAGAGGCAATTTCCGTCCTTCGAAAGTTGAGAGATATGGAAAGAGACGAACAAAATTCTAAACGGTAAATGTACTACTCGAGATGTTTATCGGGAAGTACGCGAAGACCGTAGCAGTATTATAAGTTAAGCGCGACAAATAGAAGGGGTAGCTTTACTTACCCCTAAAAAAAAATTGTGGAGTTCGGATTGGGTAAAATAAATTAGAATCAAATCAGAGGAAGGAACAAAAAAAGAAATGTGAGCATCAATTATGACAATTCAAGAAGCTAAAAATTCGATATTCGAGAATGATAACTCGGGAACTTTTATGGCTTTGTTTTGTTAATAAGTAATAAATAAATTCGGTTATTAAAATAAGTATTGTGTCCAAATCTGTGTTATTTACTGACAGTTAACATAAGCTCAAAAAAACATTTACAAATACTCATCAACACAACGATGGATGAGATAAATCATTCTCCTTTTGCGTTCGATTGGGCATCAAAAACTTGATTTTTTTGACAATCCTTATGGAACTTGACCTACATACATATGTATGTGTATACACATATGTGTAAAGTGACTTTTCCAATAAGAGTGCCGGATTTAAATTTAACGACAATTTTTCCAATAACGTTGGCCGCTCTAAAAATACGATATATTTCATCTGTCAAATGTTGTGAGATTAGTAAATATGAAACACTACGTGGAGTGATCCGACCGTACCTCTTTGAAAATGCGGTTACAGTGAATTACGCTTTTAGTCACAATTGACTGATTTCCATCAATCTAAATTTGGATGAAGAAACTTTTAGGATCGTATAATCTCAAGAAATGCGAACCAGAATTGGCCAACAAGATCCTGTGATTTGACACCAACCATAACATACTTCTTTCTGTGGGTTTTTTTTTTTGAAGTTTTTTGTTGGTGCTGATAAGCCACAAAATCTGCCAATCTTTTTCGGACATCCTTTATTTAAATTTCCTTTAAGCAATAGGTTGGAGAACAGAGTTTCTTTTAAGCTCATCATACCACTAAGAAAAGCGTGTCAGGTTCAGTTATTACTTTTAATTTTATGTTTAAATGCCAATCGTTTCAAATTCTGCCAATCATTGACACATTTTTGGATTTTGTTTTGTAGGTCGGTGGTTAAGTGTACTATAAAATTTTCTATTCCTTATATTGCTAAAATTCGTCCTGAAATGAAAGTTTTGTTTGATTTAGCATTTTTTAGAACCAAAATTCAGAAATACTGCGAAGTAACTTAATAAATTTAACAAGCTTCGGAATCTAAAAATTTCACATAAAAAACGAATTAGCAAAATTTTGAAGTTTTTGTCTTCAAATGAATATTGATGTAACAATCGTGCGAATAGTGCAAATTAAATTTAAGGAATTTTTCTTGAAAGCCTCAAAAAAATTCCCAAATAAGTTCAAAAAGTGTTGTTCCAGAGTAAATTTAACCGAGGAAGAATTAAATCGAAAGAAATATTTTTCATTTTACAATAATTTAGATGTTTTCTCAAACTACATAGAACATATTAGTAGCCAGTGTATTCTTAACGTACAAAACGATCGTAGTATTGTAAATTCTGTTTGACAGCCGATAGATGATTTCGACTTTTATTGGTTGATAATAATTTATTACTCTGAGAAATTTCTGAAATCGCCTACCGACTGAATGCACTCACTGAAACCTGTCAATGCTTGCTTTAGAATAGTCGTCTGGTTAATTGAGCCACAGAATAAAATTCTTAGGTAAATGTAGAATAAAACAGCCTGACTGCTCCTTTTAAAACCTATATATTTCTCAGATTCGAAATAGTCATCTATTAAGCATTAGAAGATTCGTCATCATTTTTTAACAATTTTCAAAAATTGGTTTGTCGAAAATTTATGTAATTCATAAACTATATAACAGCGCATATGTACATAAAAAAAAAAAATAATACAGCCCCCAGTGGCAACGTTCGAATTGAACTTAAATTTATTCTAAGTAATAAATATAAGTATAAAGCCAAACACAAGTTTATATAAAAAAAAACGCTTAGATTATTTTGTTGCGAGTCACCCTAATTTCAAACTGGTATTGTCTATCTACCACATTGCCATAAATTCCATTTTTAGAGCCAAACATTTTCTCTTTATGTTTTCAACATTAGAATTATATAAAAATGTATCACGCATATTCAAAACTGAATTTTGTGTTATAGTAAAAAAATGGGTGGTATAATTTAAATTCAATTTGTTTAAATGTCGAAAAATAATTACTCACAAACATGAAGGATATTTTTGTTTTATTGTTCATCCACTCATAAATATTTTTAATACATTTGTATTTACTTAGCCGAGTTTTTTCGGTTTTAGGATAATATCATCCTTAACAAGCAAATATTTAATATTTCTGCTGATTTCCTAATGTAAATATTTATACATGAGGGAGGCGAATAAAAAATGTTAAATCTTACAAAGCGAATGCTCTGAAAAGTACTACCATCGTTCATTTAAATTTATGTACCATAAATTAGACCTAGAACTTTTTGCGTAAATATCATCATTCTACTTCTAAAGAAATGAGGAAACTTGTTTATTTTGATTTAAATACAATTAACACGAATGTTCTTATAAAATGGTAAAAATTGATTGTCCATACTCTTGTTGACTCGATCTGCAACTTTTATTACAAATTAATGTAATTCTTCGCATGAATAAACTGATACAGTGATACCAAATACACCCAAAATTGGGTACGTAACAATTACGTATTCACTCAAGTCATTAAAATATCATAAATTATCTGCTTATCGCTAAATATTTTGTTTACAAACTGATAAGAATGGTATGCAAATTTGATTTTTATTCGACTTGTTTGATAAGAGAATTTTAATTGCGGGAACACATTGCGGGTATGGGGGGTCTGTTAACAAATGATAACTATTTAATTAGTCTTTTTTTAACAGTTTGTATAGTGTAAAAGCGAATGTAATGAAAGTAAAATATGAAACCAGATACCTAGGTTGGATGGTTTTCTAGTAGGCGTGATTAACATTGCAACCAAATCATTATATTTTTTTGCGATTTTGGCGTTAACCATGCGGAAAAAAAGAGGCACGTTAAAAAATTAAACAAGTAAAATAAATAACAACAAAAATCGTAAACGCAACAATAAAAGCAGCAGCTGTTGAATTTTAAGGTTTTTGCAATTAAGAGAGAATGATTTTAAGTCATTTCATAATTTTATTTCTTGACTAAATCAATTCTCAACTTGTTCCTAATTTAGATACAAGCCTTCTAAGTTCTTTAGTTTTCAAATATAAACCTACAATACAAGCCCTCAATGAATTGCAAACTAGAAACTAAACTGTCATCTCCTAGAATATACCCTTAGGTGTTTTCTAGAACATCGTGGCACTATCAGCCTAACTAACTCTAAATACCAGGTGTGTATATATGTAACCGGAATTTACCAATAAATGGCGCCACCTATCAATGTACCTTTCGACAAACCGCGTCATCAGCGCCATTGTTTTCTTTTGACATCTGTCAGCAACATCCAATTCATAACCATACAAGTTTCGTACAATAACGCATGTTTTTTACGTGTTAAAAATGTTGAGTTTTGTGCCTACATACATATGTATTACTATTTGCGGACATCATTGAGTTTTTGTTATCATTTGAAGATGCTCTTGGTAAATCATAATGTTGTGAGTGGTTTAATATATGGTATTCAAAAGTGGTGATTTTGACGTTAGAAACGAAGAACGTGGAAGACCAGGAAAAAATTTTGAAGACAGTGAATTGCAAGCATTGTTGGATGAGGATTACGTTCAAACGCAAAAACCACTCGTGAATCAATTGAATGTGTCATGAGAAGCCGTCTCCATACGTTTAAAAGCCATGGGAAAGATCCAAAAGGTAGGAAAATGGGTCCTGCGTAAACTGAATGAAAAACAACAGGAAAATCAAAAAACCACTTACGAAATGTTGCTCGCCAGATACAAAAGAAAATCATTTATCCATCGAATTGTGACTGGCGATGAAAAATGGATCTATTTTGAGAATCCAAAGTGAAAAAAGTCTTGGATTGATCCAGGACAACCATCGACATCGACTGCAAGGCCAAATCGCTTCGACAATGCTCTGTATTTGGTGGGAACAGAATACTGTGATTTATTTTGAACTGCTAAAACTTGGTGAAACCGTAAATACTAAACGCTACCAACAACAAATGATCAATTTGAATCGAGCTTTGCATGAAAAACGACCAGAATATGATAAAAGGCAACACAAAGTGATTTTTCTTCATGGTAATGAACCATCACACAAAGCAAAATCGGTCAAGGAAACATAGGAAGCACTTAATTGGGAAATACTTTCACATTCGGCTTACTCGCCAGACTTGCCTCTGTCCGATTATCACTTATTTGCATCGATGGGACACGGGCTTGTGAGGAGCACTTCACTTCCTACGAAAATGGCACGTTAACTGGTTTGCCTCAAAAGAAGAACAGTTTTTTTGGCGTGGAATCCACGCATTGCCACAAAGATGGGAAAAATATATAACTAATAATGGGCGATACTTTGAATAAAATACTCTTAACCATTATCATACGATAATAGTTACAAACCTGGTAATAAAATTTGTTCCTATTCATCGACATAGTTTTGGTAAGCTCCAAGCAACAATCACAGGCTTCTCGTTTATTTTATTTAGCTAATTAAACGATTCTTTCTTCATATTACTAATCACCGAAAAAGCATACATTCGACCATATTTTGACAGAAGTCTCATAAATACCTGGTTATTTTGGGTCGCACCCAATAATAAAGATGCAATAATATTCACGAACGAAAGCGTATACGAAAAGTGGAGCGACGTTTTCGAAGGAAGGGGAAGGGAGTAGAGAAACGAATAAAGAAGAATAGTCTGTAGAATGTAGCATTATAATTATTTGGTGCGTTAAAAACATCTATCTGTTGTGATAATTCGTGATAAACAGTATTTCTCTTGTAGTAAGGGGGGAATATTCCTCGTTGAAAATACCAGTCGAATAACCCGCTGAGGCCTACGTATAAATACTGCTGTATCAGGCTAGATTGGCATAGAGAAATAAATTTGGTTATCAATAAATTAAAATGGGCTGTCTAGACTATGTGTCGGATTATATTTGCGATCAATAAAAATACATGGGTAAAACCAATTGGCGTATTCAGGTTAGCCAACTGATGGTAACATGTTGGATAAAATCAACACGTTGATACCAGAACGCCCATGATACATTTAAAATTTCATGGCATCGGTACATTTTTGATACCAATGCAATTTAACATTATATCGATACAGGAAATTCAACTCAAAGCCGACAAGCGGCAAGAAGATTCAAGAAACTCAATGAGTTTTATTTTAATATAAAATAAAGTGTGGACCTTGCAATTTCCATTTTCTTTATTATGGATAAAGGAGACCTTTTCTGTTTGTACCGCGACTTGGTTTCACTTTCTTAATGGAAAAAGACTGTTTGACTAAACAAATTATTTTAAACCCTATAATCATCTACTTAAATTTGTTCGAGCAATAGCATCACCTTGTTGAATAAATTAGAATAATATAAATAATCTTCTCCTAACTTTGATTCGATTTCGTATTTTGAAGTTAAATGAAAGCAATTCGAGATTCTACAATTAATGTTACCAAAAACATTTAGGGGTAACCAAACTTCCAAACACATTAATCATTGAAATTTTCTTATTTTAAAAAAATTAAGCATAACTTATCTTAATTTGGTTTTCGATTGATTTATATACGAAACATTTTAAATAAAATTTGATTTCTTAGTATTTCCTATAAAATTTGGGGCCAGTATTATTGAAATACCTAATATTGAAGATTTTTTGTTAAAAATGATAAGCAGACATTCTTCTGTTAAAATCATGTTTAATTATCCATATAATTATCTGCTGAAATTATGTACATAAATTTGCACGCCCTATTCTATTTATTTTAATATCTTCAATCATTTCTTTACGCACAAATAAATTAATAAATTTATACAAAAAAATGAAAGTCTTGTTTTGCTATTTGTTATATCCACACTATCTTCCAGACATGATTAAATAATAATCATAAAGAAGAGAAGCTTCTTCATTCATAAAAACATAAATAATCTTTTCAAATTGATATGTATATTGTAATGTTTGATCTATTTGTGTGTGCAAACAAATCTATTTTGGATTTTATTTTTATTATAAATACTAAGATCTTGTAATAATATGAATACCAAAGAGTTAACCGAATTTACCATATAAGAGTAACTGATGCGAATAAAAGAATCGATTTCTTCGAATTGTTATTCATAATATTTATGAATTCTTATATAGAAAATACTCGCAAATGTATGCCAGAATTGTATTTTCATCAATTTCCATTTTTAAATTGTCAAGATTTCAATCTCATAAAGTAGAAATTCGTATATTTCTAAGAAATTATGTGCTGTGGTATAGTGTGTATTGTAATGTTTAAAAAAATTGTTTACAATATTTTTATAAACGATATGTGCACATTCATATTCGCCCTATTGCAGTTTTCGATTTATTTGAAGTATGTGTATGTTTAAGTTAATCATATTTATGTCTCTATGTTTACGATTGACATCGACAACAGATGTTTCTTGTTCTTATTTTTAAATGAATCTAGATCAAAACCATTATATGTACGTACTGCTTTTTGCTTTACAAAGGAGTAACGTAAAAATATTTGCGTTTAATTATTTAACTACATTTGCTACTTATTTCAACGGAAAGGATTACAATTTAGGACGAGAGAATCATAAAAATCAAATTGATTCATAACAAACTTTTTATGGATCGATCAACATTTTTATTTGTACTCTAATACAAATTAATTGACTTTTTTATTGGTTAGTGATTGTCTGAAAGAAATAAAATTCCAGTTTTATAGAAGAAAGATTAACAAATGGTCAATAATGATGATAATGAAAAATAAAAGATGGAAAAAAACTTTCTTTTTCATTTTTCCCCAAGTGTTTATTTTTTGTTTTTCTGTTAGAAAATTAATTATGATAATCATTTATTAATTGTTTATTTCATTAGCAATGTTTTATACAAAGTAATTTTATTAGGTACATACATTTAGGCCGTAAGAATACAAAACAAATAATTTCATTCGGATTCGTCAAGTGGGTGGCACTTGTAGAATGGAATGAATTTTTACACAAATTTCATATTGCCGAGATAGTATTGGATAACGCTACGTGTACTCTTTCACTCGAGCTTAATCCCTCATAGCTACGCTGTCGATGTTGTTACAACAATGGCTGAATTGAATGTGTTATTTGTTTTGACGCAGAATTGTGGAGTGGTGCGTTGAAAAGGGTTAACACATCAACCCGTTTAACACTAAATTAGCAGTGTTTAAACACAGAAATATAGGTGATGGATCCGTGCTCTCTTTTTGAGAGATCGGTTATTAACATCAAGCACTTAGGTGTGTTTTTGGATAGCAAAGTGTCCTGGAAAAATTACTTCGAATGTAAACTTCAAAAGGCCACCGCCATCTTTTAATAATGTAAGAAAACCGTTGGGGTTTGCCTCCTAAAATGTTGCTTTCATCTAAAAATATTTGGTTTTATCGATGTTATCGTAAGCTTGTTAAGGATTATAAATACTTTAATTCAGTAATAATCGTTTTGTTCTTGCCCATTGTGAAATTAAGTGTAATGAAATAATTGAACGTTTAGCCAAAGCCGGAGCTTTGTTAAAATTTAGCTTTTTCTCAAAAGACAATCAAAAAGTTCGCTATAAGTGAGCTAAAACAAAATGGGCTTGTACTTGTAGTTCAATTGACCAGTTGAAGTTGACAGTATTGTTCGCAACTCTTTCCGGTCATGGTCATTTTAAAGTTCAATAAAAAAACGTTCCAGACTGCCTCAAAATGCTATATGCGGTGATTGTGTCAAAAATAATGATGACTGCATTCACTTCTTGGGATACCCGGCTTTCGAAGGAATCAGGTATCCCAAGTGTTTAACTTCAGTAACCGAATTTTGCTCGAAAAAGTGGGAAATAAGAAATGAACATTTCATAGTTGTATTAATGTATTAGTGTAGAATCATATATTTTTTACACTAGGAGTTCCATTTCGTTGAAACAGCATGGGTTCTACCCTGGAAGATCAACTGTTACTAATTTGGTTTTACTAACGAACTACATTTCAGATGCTATGTTAAATGGAAATAGGGTAGATGTTGTGTGGTCGACTTCACCAAAGCTTTTGATAAAATTAATCACGCCTTTTACAAAAACTTACTGACTTATGCTCTACCTATAAAGTGAATTAAATGTTATCTGGAATCTAGAACGCAGATTATGAAAATAGGTAATTTTGAGTCTACATCGACACACGTTACTTAAGGGGTTCCCCAAGGTAGTCACTTGGGTCCCCTATTTATTATTCTGTTTATCAATGATGTGGTAAATTGTTTGAAACATTCCAATATATGTACTAATTTATGCTGATGACATCAAAATTTTTGAAACTATTTCGAATCCAAGAGATGCAACCGATTTCAGATCTGACCTATGTAACTTCACCTCTTCTGGTTTCACCTCTCTCGAGGTTGTTATGGAGACAGTTATGCCAATTAAAGGTTTGGGTATTACATTTTTACTCCGAACTTACTGTTTCATAAATACATGGACGGTTGCCTTTCAAAAGCTAACTCGATGCGTAGGGTTTGTGAAAAGGTTTGCTAAGAACTAACATAATCTCCATGTTTTAAAAACATACGTATTTCATTTATGCGTTCTCAACTTGAATACGGTACCATCATATGGGACCCGTTTTATGTTAATTATTCAGATCGTATTGAAAGAGTTCAAAAGCGCTTTTTGAAATTTAAGCTCCAGCTCATGAGTTATGCACTAGATCTTTTAATATTAAGTTGCCATTTCGTATTACTAATTATGGGAGAAATTAGGGAGAAGTTCGGGATGTTTTTGACTTTAATTGATCGAGAAATGTTTTTAAGAAATTTATGTCCGATTTTCTTTTAAATAATTGGTGATTTTTTAATTGTATGCAAATTTATGTTTTATTTTATATTTTCATTTATATTTTTTTTCTTTTTAATTTTACTTATGTAACCAGATTTAAAATTAAATTGGTAATATTAATAAATAAATAAATAGTTTTCGTGACAGTGAAAACGAAAAGAAATTTATTATTGTACACCTTGATTGCACATAAGTAAATGAAACTCTCATTTCTCAATTCCTATTTTAGACCAATTCGGGTTTAGGTGTGTTATTATAGACAATCGTATTTCTTGCCATCAGGGACAGCAAGACTTTAGACCTGTTAATTGAGATTTCAAGTAGCCTAATAAAAGTTATTTTATCATTCGCTCGAAGAAATCAATTATAATTTTCCAGATTACTGTGGGAGTGCGCCCAAAACGCGAATTTAAATGCACATTTTTTAAAATGCACACTTTTGGATTAAATTACATTTCATTGAAATCATTAAATTAATTAAAATTGAACAGAACCAAATTAATAAATTGATGTAAGTATATGATTAATTAAAATATAAATTGACATTGACATTGATATTTTGATATTAAAATACAAATTATTTTTCACTATTTGTGACCTGATTAAAAATGCCGAATTTATCAACGATAATTACTGTAACTAAAATTATCAAGCAAAATAATTTACAGTGGTATTTACATTTTCGGGAACAAGGATTAAACATTTCGCATTAATGTGTATAAAAATTTGCTCAACATCACAATTTAAACCCTTTATATAAAACAGTAACGTTGACATTGTATGATCTCATTGCAACTGAATTCGCAATAATCATATTTCCATTTTAGATAACACACGAGTAGACGCACACATGTCCCATTTACCCTTTAAAATATGATGTGTTTATAGCCCATTTGACTTATTCGATTAACCTTAAACTCATATGCTATAAATAACACATTAACATCCTCTGCGATAAAATAAATTTTTAATGAGCTAGAAAAAAATCCCGATTTTCAATTAAACCACAGTTGAGTTAAATTAATAATTAGATCTTAATTTTTTTTTTTTTTTTTAGAAAGTATTTCTTTCACATATTTTTTACTTATGGAAGTGCGCATATATATGAATCAATTCACGGTCAGAAACATCCGATGCGTAATGAATAAAATTAAAATCCACAATACAACTATGTATAATACTACTACTTCCTCCCATTGTTAAATCTATAAATATATAGTTTGTCTTTTTTTGTATAGAAGTCCGCAATACAAACGATGGTTTTTAATTTCAGTAATTTAATTTGATGGCAAAAAAATTATGAAAAACTAATAAATGTTAGTAAAATAATTGGTAGTTGACCTTTCACAATCATTTATTATATAGTTAATCATGAAAAACTATAAATAACTATTAATTAAACAAAGAAAAATAATCGAATATGTATTTTTGTTGTAATCAACTACTTACCAGGAAATACATCACGGGATTCTGGACTTGGTGCATGTATCCACCCATTTTTTTGTTGTATAATACATTGAAACATGTTGAAATAGTTTTATTAAAAATTACACTTTGTTATTTTTTTATATTATATTTGCGCGCCAATAAATTTAAATTAATTTTTCGTTGAATAGAATCAAACTGGTTCGTTGTGCAATTGTTTTATGTTTGTCCAGTCATTTTGATTTAATCACTTAATTTAAGGTAAAGTAACAAAAAAAAATTTTACAACCCGATTATTATTATTATTACAGTATTGATTGGAAGCATTTACATTTTCGTTAGTAAATTAAATTGAGCAACTGGAAATAATATTTTTTTTTTAATTAATCATTTTAATCGAAATACAAATAATCTCAGTCTATTCGATAGAACGTATAAAACAACTCCATACACAAAATGTGCATACAATTGTTAATTTACAATCAAAATAAACAAACAACCAGGCTTACATTGGATCTTTTTTTTTTTAAACAAAAAGTAAAAGAAAGCATATGAGAAATTGCTTAAGAAAGGTGAAAGTGATATATACAAAGAGATAATCTAGTTATTCATATGTTAATTTGAATTTAAACTGTGTTAAAATTTATAATTTACACATTACATGGATAAATTCGTTTTCATTATTTGCTGGAGATAATCTTTTAGGTGTCCCTTTAAACGTCCTACTTTGAAAAGATAGTCCTCCTTCGCGCCCTTATTATTTTCAAATATGATTTCGAAGAATTGTTATCCTTTAGGACAAAACCATCTTGTCCTTCTTAAATTGTCCTTTTTAAATCATATTACGAAATTCTCGTCTCTGAAAAGTCGTCGGCCGACGTGCTTCGGTTTCAATACATAAAACAGAAATTTTTTCTATTGCTGAATAACTTGATAAATATTTATAAGAACAGGCGAATCAATCGAACATTAAACGTTGTATTTTTGAAATTTGGCGGGAAAATTTGCAATGCGATAATAATATCTCTACACAAAATGTAACATAAAACTAACAAAAAAAGGAAGACTGTAGACAAATTTTCAACATCTCTACCAAATTGGAATAAGAATAATATCTTAAGCTAAAATACCAAACACTTTTAATTTTATTTATCTTTCAGAGTGTCAATGAACGATTTGCCTTTTTTTTTGTCTGACAAGACTAACAGAATAACCCATAAAATATAAAAATATATCGATGCTCCAAGTATAATCTACAAAAAACACATAAAACTGAACTTCAAAACTCTCAAGTTAACACAAAAGAAGAAACCCAGCCTACAATAATGTGTGTCGTATTTTATTATTTTATAATAAATCTCCATGTTTTGTTTCCATCCATAATTTGTATGTACATTTATATATAACTAAAGAAAATTATCTTAAGAATTGTAAAATGAAATATATCGCACACAACTCATCATCACTAGACTAGACATCTTAAAAACTAACAAAAAAAAAAAAAATACAAATCTACTTGTTTATGTATAAGTTTACTATTTTAAGAATATTTAAATTCGATCTACAATGACTAAAGGAACGGGAATAATTCAAGGTGGTAACTCTGTCTGTTTTATGAGTTTATATAGTAATTTTACTGTATATAATGACAATTTCCTGTTAAATGTCTTTAGATATTCTCGCAAAAATGTACGTGTCGCCATAAATAACTCAAAAATCAAGAAAACATGTAAGTTTTTGATAAGTGACAAATGCCTATAATAATATAACAAGTTTCCGGTATCAATCAAAAGTAACAATAAAAATCAATCTCATCTTAATATTTAATATATTGCTTATATGTTAATTAAAAACCAAACTTTATGGATTTTATGTGATTTTTTTTTATTTGCATTTAATCCATTGATTGTCAATTATAAAAAATCCAATTAAGAATTTTTAAAATTATAATTCAAAGCATAACAATCAGCCTAAAATGCTTTCATAATTATTGTAAGTTAATCAACTACAAAGAGATTGAAAAAGACGCCACAGTGCATAGCCGGTTAATAATGAAGCGATATTGACGACGACTATCAATAAAATGGATAAAATCTATTAGTGATGCAATAAACCAAAAACTATTTATAGTAAGTATTAAAGGCAATTACAAATTCTTCAAACAATTAAGTGCTTTTGAATTGGTCTCCAATTACATGTGTGGCGATATAGAAATGGACAATGACTTCCGACAAATTATATGATTTTAATTCATGTATGTTAAAATTTTTTGTTATAAAATTTAAATTCATAATGTGAAGAGGTTTAATTAAAATTTTACTGTCTCGATTTCATAAACGATACGATGTCAATAAAACATTAAAATTTGAATAAAGTCGTGCTTATTAATAAAATTAAATAATCTATGGCTTTTAGAGACCATTTAAATTAAATCTATATATGCTTTGTGCGAACGTTTTAGATGAACCCTCCTTGCCCAATGAAATTTGTTATGTCTATCGTAATTAATTTATTAATTTTTTTAGCCTGACGCTTATTAATAAACTCTAATAAAATGTTTATTAGTAAGAATTCTTTGTGCAGAGGCGTAGAATGGATTACAAAAGGTACTCTTTTTACGCACAAAATGTTACCATACATTAAAAAAAAAATACTCAGGGTAAAATTTTATTGCACCAGTGTAACTTCTCTTTTTACACACAGTAACAAATATGCTGTATATTATTATGACGCCATTTTGAATTTGACATTTTTATTTATTTCAGCTGTCACTTGCGGTGATGAGTTATTAATCAACTCAAAATACAATTTTGACAATTTGGTATGACACTTTTGTATGTTTTGAATGTCACTCATTCACAATAAAATAAAAATAATGTATTTAATTATAACTTGGTTTTATTAGGAAACAGTTATCCTTTAAAATCGTTAGAGCAAGAAAAATCACTTGGCTCTTTGGGGGGGGGGGTGCTTTTACATAAAATCTGTTGACAGTAAAATGTTTGGTAATTTTTCAACAGAAAAACTAGCGGGTAAGGGGTATTCCTTTAGAAATGCTGTTGATTCCTTTAGAGTTGTCTGATAATGTGTCTTGTTTTTCTATAGCTATTTACTGTCGATAAGTTTCATCTCCAAACTTCCACATTTATTTAATAAATCGTAAACAAATCGAAACCGATTGCACAAATACACAAATTTGTAAAATAGATGTTGTAAAAACAAATTTGACACTTGTGCTGAATTGCTCAGTGATAAAGTTTACGGCTGAAAATAATATTTTTACAGAATGCGATTTTAGTCAAACAAGAAAAATTTATTTGTAAACTTGAAACCTTACACTTTTCCTATTTACACATTATCTTATTTTTTAGAGAATCAGGCTGCAGTAAGAAGTTACGATAAACCCGATATTGTAAAAAAAAAACACCAAAAATAATTAATTACGTTATTAATTTACATATTTCATTTGTAAATGTTGGTTAATTATTTTATATTCAACTCCTTTCGCATTGCCTTGTAAATGTTTCTAAGCCTTAAGGAAATAAATAAATAACTGCCGTCAAAATCAATACTTTTGAGGACTAGAAACTCGGGCCAAAGATTCAAGTGGAAGCTAAAGGCGTAATTATTGTATAGGGATTACAGGTGATTGTGTATAATTACATTTTCATCTATGGTCGTTTTAATCCCCACCGAAGTTTGCCTCAAGATAGCCGGTATTTAATAATATTTGATTAGAAAAATTGGGGCCAAAACGGCCTATAAATATTTAATAAAATAAAATACATTCGTTAGTATAAATTACATACAGAAGTTTTATTGTGATAAAAGTGAATAAACAAGAAGAACATTTTGGCATCGAGAATTAAAAGAATTCTAAGCGGGTTTTTGAGAAAAAAGGAAAAAACCTTCGCGTGCCCTGCCGGTGTATCTTGTAAAGCAAAAAAAAAAAAAAATGATCACAATATCTGCTGATGTGATGAACAGGATATTAAAGATTTTGGTGGACAATCAAAAAGAGTTTATGGCGACTATGTTGCAAAATCAAAAGCAACTATATAATTGAAGAGATTACAAAGAACAGTGCACCTGCTACGTCTGTTGCGCCATTTCAACATGTCATAATTAAAACAATATTTTACGAGTAATAGAAGTAGAACGTATTACATGCTTATCAAGGTGTATGGAGAAGAGTCTTTCGCAGAAAAGAACCTGGACGAAACCGAAACTAAATCGACGAAGTCAGGTCCATATTTTATCGGCTTGTGTTGAGTTCTGACAGCTAAGGATGCAGCTTGGTGCGATACCTGTGAAACCTGGATAGTCGATTTCCGAGAAGCTGCAGCCAAGTCTAGTTTTAAGTGTAGCTGTAATCATTCCTATTACGATAACGCGACACCGGACATGATTGTTGTATACACAATACAAGAACCGGTACGAATCGTAAGTTTGCAAAGGTAAACCGACTTTGGATGAAACGATTGGTGTTGCTTAAGCATATGAAAGTACTCAGGCAACAATCGGCATTCTAAAAAATGAGCATGGGAGTGTTCAACACAAGGTGAACCAGGTTCACCGGTATCAACGTCGTTCGCGAAATCACAGGAGATCAACTTCCAAAAAAGGTCAAAGGGATTTTTCAAATTCGGAATTAACGTCTTGTTCTGAATGTGGGGTTCACCATAATAGTAGTAAGGTTGATCATATAGCGGTCGTTTGCAAAACGGGTGGCTCCAATGATAGCAGGAAATCGCAAGATCGACAACCGGAGGGATCCACTGAAAATGTGTATAAGCTACGGGTAGTTGAGAGCTCTGAGTCAGCGAAAATCGACAAATTCAGTCGTCTTAAATAACCGCTCAAGTTTTTAGTAGATACGGGTAGTATCATTTCCATGGTGAGTAACGCCGGATATGAGTAGCTAGGTTTTTCTGATAAAGAGCTAGTGCAAACAATTATGAAGATGTATGGTGATATAAAAATACAAGTGAAAGGCCGAATCGAAGTTGACGTGAAGTTAAATAAAATTAACCGAAAATTACCATTGCCATACGTGCCAGTGTGATGGGTATGAATTAGTTCGATGCATTTGGGTTCCGCATTGATACATCTGGCAATGTGGAGCAACTGTTCAATGTAGTCATACCATGTTTGAGAAATATGGTGATATTTTTAAGCCTGGTTTGGATCACTGTAGTAAATTCAAGCCTAATTTGGCACTAAAACTAACCGCGACAAATTCCGTTTGAACAGCGAGATCAAGTGAAAAGTGAAATAGAATGATTGGTTTTGATTGGTGTATTGAAACCTACACTATTTAGTACACGGTCTCACCTATTGTCGTCTTGACAAAATCTGATATGTCAATTCGAATTTGTGGTGGTTTTAAGGTAACGGTAAATCGGTTTCTAGAAGAAGGACAGTATCAGGATGGAAAGAGAAAAGAGAAACCCGCTGGTAACGGTGACTACACAATTCGGTTTGTACCAGTATCAACATCTTCTGTTTGGTATAGCAAGTGTGCCTGCCATTTTTCAGAGATTTGTCGAGCAATTAACGGCAGGCACGGATAGAGGGACTTCCTTTGACTACATTCCTGTATAGATTGACAAGCCATTTTGAGCATTATTATTTTGATTTGGATATTGAAGCGTTAGCCAATAAACATTTATTACAATAAAATACATTTGTTAGTATAAAATACATAAAGGAATTTTATTGTGATAGAAGTGAATATAACAAGCAGAAGCATAACAAGCAGAACAAGGACCAACATTAATTAATGACTCATTCAGACGTCATGAAAGGTGTTGCTTCCATAGGGTAGCAGGATAATGGCTCTGGAAGTTGCAACCTGATAACAAGTATAACAACGTACTTGCTGAACCAACTTGGTTTGGTGAAAGACTGCATCGAACTCTGTAGCTGCACAGTTTTCGTGGTAGTACCTAGCATGAGACCTTGGAAGATTGATGTAGAAAAGTTTCGTGCCCTAAGCCGTGATCGTAAATTTTATGCGAGAGCTATGATAAATCAGAATATTTTTTGTCGTTTTTCCTCTTGATTTTTTTCTTTTAGTGTTTATGTTTATGAGCAAAAAATATCTTATTATAGACGAACAGTTTATTAGAATACTGTGAACGGAATTTTAAAAGAAATTAGGTTTTAAGATTTTAAGAAAAGTTCAAGGCGAAAATGTGTGTGTGTGTGTGTGTTGTCAACCGTATTACTATGTTAATTGTAGCTAAGTGCAACCTACAAATCTGACATATTTGTAATAACTATATTAAAGATTAATTGAAATGATATGTTAACGTTATGTGTTTGGCGATGTTTAACCTCAACACGATATCATTCAATTATAATCTAAACTACTTAAAACATAGCAACAAAATATATAATTTAATAAAAAAACAATAAAAAAGAAAATATTTCAAAATTCCCATAAAATGGAGAGAACAAATTTAAATACAAAATTTGTTCTATTGTGTACTTAGTTACTTATAGAGATTTTATTTTTATTACAATATGTAATTCTATAATTTTGTAATCTAACACTTGTGTTGAAGATTCTACATTCTTTATTTTAATTATATTTTTTTTTATTGTTACTTCTATTAAATCCAATAAAACTTTCTTAACCCTTTCCTGATGAGAAATGTACATTCGTATTTTTTAAACAATATTCACGATTTTCAAGTAGGTATTTGTATAATATTTATTTACATTCTGCCCACATATTACCTAATAAAGTGTTTAGTATGGACAGAAGTCAACAACAGTCATACACAAAAAACCGTTTTAGGGAAAATTTATTTAAATTAAGTATGTAGCTGCGGTATTGTGCCACCACCATAAAATAAGTCTATACTTAGCTTATTTAGATTAAGAATCCTACACTATACGTTTAAACTAAGACTACTAAGACTAACTTTTATGAATTCAATGTCACGCAGCCAAATACAATACCAAGCTAAAAAACCAAATTTTATCGGAAACCAATGAACGGAACTTTTTAATCAGTATCTTTAATTTTTATCTATACATATTTTGATAAAATTCTTTTAAGTTTTTATGTAAAATAAGATAAATTAAGAAGAAACATTTTTGCAAAAGATTATATATTCGTTAATAAAAATTCGGTTATAATTTTGTAAGAGAAAACGTTCGTTCTATATCACCCAATATTCATTCAAAATCAATCAGCACAAGTTAATTTTCCACAAATGTTTACAAATTTTAAATAAAATATGTATCAGAAAACTCATTCTGAATTGTCTTTATTTAAATAACCTAAAATTTATAGTGCATTGATCTTCTTCATATAAATTATAATACGAATGTACATTAAATTTGACTTGTTGGGTAAAATATATTAAAACATTTCTTTGAATTGAAATTAGCCTTCCTCAGAGTGTCCATTAAAACAACCTTATTGTCAGAAACAATTGCGAAAAAAACAACTTGTTCTTTTACAGTTTATTACTTTATTATACAAATGGCAAAATAAAAGACTGGTTCACTGACTTCCGGTGTATCTTAGATAATATTTAGATCGGAAATTAAATATTATATTCTTACGCATTCATCTTATCAATTCATTGAACTTAAAACAAGATATAAATTATGCAATATTACAATGTTTGCACTTATCTTAAGTTCTAATATAGGAGGACTATGTAGTTGTTAAGAAATTTTGAAAATCTTTAAGAATATTGAATGGTGTTTTTGTAGGCCTTCATAACATCCAAGTGTTAAATGTATGAAAAAAAAAATGAGAAACACCCTTGAAAATCTCATCTAGACGCCATTGGCAATCAAATCATTCTATAACTATACATGAAATTTCCCAACAATATCTTTTAAGAACAATTAAACACATTCTGTGATCTTTTTCTCCGATGAAATAACCAAAAATGATAATGAAAAATGTAAGAAAACAAAATTTCTATTTATGTACATAGCTTTTCCTTCATTTATGTAACATTTCTTCTTAAGAATATTTTACATTTCCGGCATTTTAAACAAACGAATAAAACAAAAAAAAGGGCGACACGTCTTTATGTTAAGATAATTGTTTTTTTTTTTTTTGGGAGAAACCTATTATCAACACCCATCCTAGCAACCAAACGGCCTATTTGTAATCAATAGATTGATACAGCCCAACTAAATTTTAATTCCCTAAAACATAAAAGTAGGTACATAGTAGATTACACAATAATTGCAGCATCTTTCGTCTGCCTTTTTTAGGTAACAAAATGGATGAAGAATTATACATTTTTTCTGAATAAAACTGAGATATTTATGTATATGAAACATTATTTCGAAATTAAACCAAACCACTACAAAGTTTATAATTTTATATTTTAAAAAATCAACTAAGATTTTCTTACATTTTTTTGTTATCTTAAAATAAAAACGAAAAAATTATAACGTTAAAACTTTAATCTGATTTTCAGACAAAAAAAACCCTACAACTAAAATTAAAAATCACAATCACTTTTTTTTTTTTTTTTTACTGATAAATTGAGCAATTTTATTACAATAGTTTTATTTGAAATATATTATAATGGTCACACACATACAAAATATAAAAACACTAAAATTTTCTTTATACTTTTCTTCTTAAAGAAATACTTTTCTTGAAACAAAAACACTACACAACCGCCATCTTTAGATGGGATTTCTGTGTTTCTTTTTTTATAGTTGTTATTTGGTTAGCAATATTTATTTTTTGTGTAACAACGAAAAATCGAACGCGCATGGCCTCCACCAAAAATATGATTCTATTGTTTTACCACTATAAATTATTATTTTTGTTTTGTTGTATAAAATAGTAAATTAAAAAACAAAAATCACGTAGCTATAATAAGTAACAAACATCTATTCCAATTCACGATTCTCAATTCACTGGAAACAAAAACAACAACCACAATGTTTAACGTAAATAGAAACAAAACTAACCCATCTGTATATACATTCGTATGTCTATCTCGTTTTTACCTGTGTACAATAATTTCATTTATCTTTGTCATTTTTATTTATTTATATTTTTTGTGAAATCAAAACAAAAATAAAAAGCATGTGCCTAAAAAAAATATATGAATGAGATGAGTACGAGTAATTATTATAAACGGGAGAGGAATGTAAGAGCCGTGTTTGTTTTTTTGTATATAAACCGTTAATTCAATAATTTTAAATCAACTGTACAAAAAATATATTCTCTCTTAGAGTCACAGTTTTTTTGTGTTGTAGAAATCAAAAGAGAACAAAAAAAAATGCAAGATTCACGCAAATAAGAGAAAATATGTACATACATAATTATTATTACACAACAAAACACAGCATCCATATTTTAAAATATCTCTCTCTCCGAGTCTGAAACTCTGAATTACTATTTTAAAATAGAAAGAGATACAAAATGTTGAAATGCACTTAACATTGACGTCATAATATTATGTTTGTATATAAAGTATGGTTGAAATTGTTGTATAGCCAATTTCATTTTGAGAAATTGCTTTGTGCATACAGTTGGTTATCAAAGAAATAATTTCATTTTTCACATCTTGTAGCAAATTATTTTTAATCGAGTCTATGATAATTTTTATTCCTGAACTTTCAATGCGCATTATCATCGGTTTGTACTCTTCTGGAAGTTATACTCTCTGGTTTCTGATCATCTTTGATGATGCAATTCCGCTACACACTCCCCCAGCAACTTTCCAGGAATCATAATTTTCCCGTTCAATGAGTTTTGGAATTGAAAACGTGGCGTTTGCCATTTTTTTTTATAATTATTGATACTAATTGATTTATTAATTGATTTTAATCGACGGGCTGGGCCCATAACCTGTTGAAATACTGTTGTAAAATAACCAATACAGAGCACGGATCAAATAAAACTTGGTTATATTGCATGATATAAAATCGATTGCAGCGCGCGTATTTCTTGCATATTAACGCAAAAATGCAATTTTTTGAGTTGTCCCACTTTTCTATATCATGTGCGATATGTACAAAATATTAGATTTGTTCTATAATCTATAAATACAAATACCTATATGTACATGATACATATACAGTATGAAGGAGATTTAAAATTTGTTGCCAAAAAGTGTTTACATATACATAGTTTCGGTAGAGTAGTAGAGTCACGCAGTTAATTTTCGAAAATAGCACGTTCATGGTTGTGCAATGTTATGCGCTTTTATTTCGCTGATTATTTTTTTTTTATATTTATTTAAAGTATAAGTGCGCTAAATTTAGATTTTGTGTATCGAATACTTAATTTTTTTTTATGTTTGTTATTTTTACGAGTACTAAGTCGCTTATTAGATGAGTAAAGTCTAGACTAGACCACTTAAGCGGATACATAATATAATATTAAATTATCATAAGAATACAATTTATAGTGTTTATACGATTATTTCACATGTAACATGAAATGTGATGAATTGTAAAAGAAGTTAACTGAGAACTGCACAGAATTATATATATGCTACTATTATTAGATATGTATTAAGAAAGACAAACAATATATAATCTTACACAGTCCGTCTGTATGTCAAACATTTCAAAAATTTTACCCCACGGACAATCATTTTTTTTTTTTTGTACTGACGGGCAAGAAAAGATTTTTCTATTATTGTCTAAAAAAATACATATTATGTTCATCTTCATCTTAGAAAAAGATTTACAATTTAAACACTCATATAAGATATATTTATAGAGAATTTTGTGTAGCACTTACTAATTTGATATATGTGATACGGCGCCAATTAATGTACATATTATTTTTGCTGCGTATTTTAATTACAAAATAATTTTTATTTAAATTCGTTTAATTGAAAAAAAAAAATACTACTGTGGTCACAAAAAAATTTTTTTTAATTAAATTGACATGCATTATCATAAAAATATCAAAAGGATGAGCTAATTCTAATTAGTATGACATTCTGTTGAATTGTTTGTAGTGTGACGAAAAAAAAAAATTCAAAATTTATTGAAATTAGAACATTAAGTACGAGCTAAATCTAAACGTTAATCTAAAATATATCAAATTGTACACAAACTATGTTAACTTTTAGCAAGTCAGTTGGATGATTCGAATCTTACCTGAAAAAGAAAAAAAAAATTGTCACCAATCGAAATAAACAGAGATTAACTCAAACTGTTGCTTGTAAAGTCATAACATATAATACTAAAATTATAAAAGCTTACTGATTTCTACCGGATGAAGCGACTTAAAAGTGAACTAAGGAAAATAGGGAAATAAAAGCGAAGATTATTATCACCTCCCTTCCCATAGTTGTGTCACTTGATATAATCATCGTATGAAGTGATAAACATCGTTTTACATTGCATTCTCTTATACTCTTGATGAAGTGACACGATAATTGTCATGTCGAATGAAATGTCACGGCAAAGGGAACAGGAATTTTAAATAAAATGAAAGTTGAAAGCTTAGTTTTAGACAGTATTGATCTCGAAGAGAGAAAATGCCGGCATCAGAGGCAAAACCCCTTCATTAATTAAGCGGCATATGTCTGGGGTAAGACTATACATTAACCCTTTTGAAGACACCAAGGTCTGACCAGACCCTTTTTGTCACCCCTATTATTTTAGTCGTGTTACTTCATTCGACGTGCCAGTTATCATGACACTTCAACGGGTTTTACTCATCGAATTGGGCTGATACTTATTACAACAAATCTTAAAAATTGTGATCGGATTTGAAATTTCCGATGAATATGTTGGGTCATTTCTTCTTCCTGGGCTGACAAGTGAATACAAACCATTTATTATGAGTATCGAATCGGGTGGATCAAAATTACCGGTGATTCTATTAAATCACGTTTATTCGAAACGTCTTCGGGAAATGGCGGAATTTCGTCACAAGCATTCTTGGGGAAAACAACTTGAAAAGCCAAAATTAATAAAATATTATGGTTGTGGAAAAATCGGTCACAAAAGATTTCAAGTTTAATGGTGCGTCGCAACTCATAATATCTCACAACAATAAAACAAATATATGTATATGGCACATAGTGAAAAATTAAGTGATGACCAGGGCTGGCAGCAAATTTACTCTAGGTACTAAAAATCACTTACAATGGAAACAGTCTATTTTTTGATGAAAGCGGCTGCTCAAATTGTAATCAAAATAATCACCGGCATCGACTGTAGGTCGTGTGTTGTTTAAAACAAATTTGGACTTGCATAGAAAGTTGGGAATGTAAAAAACGCAATAAAAGATGTAGAGAATGTTAAAGACAATGTTCAATGCAAAGTATGTATTAAAGCTAAGCAGGACCGTTTACCATTTAAAGACAAAGGAAAAAGAGCAACAAATTTTTTGGATATGATACACACTGATGTCTGAAAAATAATTGTTTATTTTATGAAGTCAAAGTCAGAAGTTTTCGAAAAATTTAAGCGGTCTAAATTAGCAATGTTGGAAGCGGAAATGGAACGATAGATCAAAATAGTGCGCTCAGATAATGGCGATGAATATATACCTAAATCAAGAATTTGGAAAATTTTTGAAAAATTGTGGTATAATAAACCAGACAACAATTCCTCATACATCGAAGCAAAACGAAGTGGCGGAACGTATGAACCATACTAGTTGAACGTGCAAAATGTGTGCTTTTTGACGTTAATCTACCGAATATATTTTAGGCGTAATCTATAAATACGGCTATACATTTAATAAACAGAGCATTAGCAAGAGAAACGATGAAAATACCTGCAATAAATTATACCTCAAGAATAAATTATAACCAGTAGAAATTTTTTTCCAGAAGTTACCCATATTTTTTCTGACCAAAAATTAGTTTAAGAAGCTCTTATGTTCATGGATAAGCAAGCAACCCACTTCAGAAGTAGGTTCAGTTGGTATCACTGATTTTTCTGAAAAAATTTTGAGGTTGGTAATGAAAACAAGGCAGCAAGACATTATTATAAAATAGACCAAATGGATGCTGTTATGGCATTTCTACAAGAAAATTTAGTTCTTAACACCATCAGACCATAGGTTAGGTTAGGTTAGGTTGGAGTGGCTGCTTACGCACACTTAGACCGGTAACGGTCCATTGTGGTACCACAGGATGTATCCCCTTTTACCCCTATTGGAACCATTTCGAGCTACTTATGTAGCGTAAGACGTCCCGCACTTTAATGTTTTCGAGATCCGAGAGGCAGTCCATCCTGAACTTACCTAAGTGTTTGTGCCTTCTGAGAGCCAATGCTGGACATGAGCAAAGGAAGTGAACCAACGTCTCTTCCTCCTCTTCGTCCAAGCAGCTTCTGCAGAAGTCATTAGCCTCCAGACCCAGCCTTCTTGCATGTTCTCCAAAAAGGCAGTGTCTCGTGAGAATTCCTACGACCGTTCTTAATTCACGTCTGCGTAAGGATACTAATGATCTAGTGCGCCCCAAGTCCAGCTTTGGCTAAACTTGTCTTGCAACTCTACAGGTGAGGGTGTTCGACCACCTTTCCCCCGCTGAGGATAGCGCCTGCTTCCCAAGTGCTTGTCTCAGCGCTGTGATAGGCCTCCCCAGACTTGCCCTTTCCGGTTGCAGCTGGAGAGTCGTACCATGCCTAGCAAGTTCATCTGCCCTACAGTTCCCCATGACGCCCGAGTGACCTGGGACCCAGACTACCTGGATATTGAAATGCTCCCCCATCTCATTTAGAGGTGAGTGACAACTCAACGCCACCCGTGACGCCAAAGACACCGATTCTAACGACCGGATCGCTGCTTGACTGTCCACATAGATTGTGATATCGTCTGAGGATAACACATTATGCTTCAACCACGTCATGACCTCCTCAATCGCTACGACTTCAGCTTGGTACACGCTGCAGTAATCAGGGAGACGAATAGAAATATTTACATTTAATTTGTCACAGAATACTCCAGCTCCTACTTTGCCGTCTAGCTTGGAGCCATCTGTGAAGAATTGCATCGCTTTGTCCGATAACGGTCTATCCCTCCAGGATTCCCTTGAAGGGAAGGAGGTCCGAAATCGCTTCTCGAAGCGTAGAGTAGGTTTAATGTAGTCAAGATTCGCCAGCTCATCCTTCAACGATCTGACAATAGTAGAGTGTCCTATACTAAGACATCCCCACTGAGAGACGGCTGCAAGTCGTACAGCCGTATTTGCCGCCATCTGTTTGCCAAAAATGTCGACCGGAAGAAGGTGCAACATAACCTCTAAGGCACTTGTCGGTGTCGACCTCAATGCCCCGCTAACAAGCATACAGGCCGTTCTTTGCACTCTCTCAATCTTACTTTTGTAAGTTACCTTGTCCAGAGCTGGCCACCAAACACCCACCCCGTACATGAGTACTGGTCTCACTACAGCGGTGTAGAGCCAGTGTCCCAGCTCCGGCTTCAGACCCCATCTATGACCAATGGCGTTCCTACAGGAGTACAAAGCAATAGCAGCTTTGTTTATTCTCTCCAACATGTTGGGCTTCCAACTAAGCTTACTGTCCAAGATAATGCCCAGATATCTAGCTCTATCAGTAAAAGCAAGTCTCGTGCCATTTAAGATAGGAGGGACAACTACCGGGATTTTGTATTTCTTAGTAAAGAGTACCAGCTCTGTCTTGGACGGGTTAATACCAAGTCCACATTTGCCAGCCCATTTCGTAACGATGGTAAGCGCATTCTGCATTACGTCTACAATCGTGCCCAGGAATTTCCCGGTAACAGCTAAAGCTACGTCATCTGCGTACGCGATAACTTCAATACCCTCTCTCTCCAATTCAAGTAGTAACCCGTATACCACTATGTTCCAGAGAAGAGGGGACAGAACCCCCCCCCCTGCGGAGTTCCCCTAGTTACTCGCCTCTTGATGGTGGAGTCCCCCAACTTCGAGCTAACAATCCTGCTTCCCAGCATATAATTGATTAACCCTATCAGAGGAACGTCCACCTCAAAAAATAACAATCCCTCCTTGATTGCCTCCGTTTTCACATTATTAAAGGCACCTTCTATATCCAGGAAGGCCACCAAAGAGAAGTCCTTCAAATTAATCGATTTCTCAATCGTAGACACCAAGGCGTGCAGAGCAGTGTCCACAGATCTACCCTTTGTGTACGCATGCTGAGACGATGCCCACTTCCTGGCACCTATTTTATCTCTGATGTATACATCCAGCAGCCTTTCCAAGGTTTTCAAAAGAAAGGATGATAGAGTTATTGGTCTTAGGTCCTTAGGATAGACATGTGAGCTTTTCCCCGCTTTCGGTATGAACACCACATTGACCTCCGTCCAGTACCTAGGAATATAGCCCAGCTTCAAACACCCTTTGAATATAGCTTCCAGGTAGGGAAGAATAATTACTGAGTTGTTTTGAAGTTCCGCTGGTATAATTTGATCCGGACCAGCCAATTTAAATGGTTTAAAACCCCTCAGTGCCCATAGGATCCGTTTCCTGGTTACGATATCCTCTGTGGTTACTGACAGTGATTCCTGATGATTGCTACTCACCAACAGGTCTTCAAAGCTCCCTGAGAAGTGTGTCTCGAAGAGAAGCTCCAGAGATTCTCCACTAGAAGCTGTCCAATATCCGTCCGGTTTTATCAAAAAACTGGGACTAGATGTACTTTTGGAAAGAATCTTCCTAAGGCGGAAGGTTTCGGATACCTCTTCCATATTATCACAGAAGATTCTCCAAGACCTCCTTTGTGCCTTTCTTAATTCTTTCTTATAAATTCCGAGTTTCTCCTTATAGGAGTCCCAATCCTGAGCCTCTCTTGTATTTTTGGCTCTATTAAAGGCTGTCCTACAAGCCTTACAATAGGTTCCCAGTTCCCTGGACCACCATACCGGTTTTTGCCTACCCCTAGGCTTAGCCAGTGGGCAGGCAGCGCGAAAGGATCGGTTGCATGCGCTAGTAACGCTAGCCACCATGTCCTCCAGCTCCCCAACGGTCGTCGGGGGCTCCATAGCCCTCGTCGGTAACATTTCCTCCAATAATTCCCCATATTTGCTCCAGTTGGTCCTTCAGGGTTCCTGAAGGCTTCCCGGGTAGCAAGGTGAATATCGAGGCTATAGGTTAAATATCGATGATCAGAAAAGGAGTGTTCCTTATCCACCCTCCAATTTTTAACCATATGAAGAATATTATTTGAGGCAAGGGTCACGTCTAGAACCTCCTGCCTGTTACTAGTAATAAATGTGGGTTCCCGCCCAATCAGACCATACAAGGCGACGAATTAAAAAACATACCATGTCGGCTGCTAGTGAGCCATTATTGTTTATGTAAACAGATTCAATTCGTGCTACGGGAAGGCGGACTGGTTGTCGGTAAAAAGGATCATACGGTACCTTAAGGGTATAAGACACCTAAAATTAAAATACACCAAAGATTGGGAAAATGTTAGTTTATTGAGATATTCAGATTCTGACTGGGCTTCTGATATTGACAAACTGCGTTCGTGCTCTGGATAGACTTTATGTTACAAGGTGCCGCAATCTCTTGGGGAAGTCGTAGGCAACCGTCGATGGCGCCGTCCAGTTCTGAAGCTGTGTACATATATAGCATTGAGTTCAACAATTCAAGAAACCATTTGGTTGAAACAGTTCTGCGAACAATTGGGAAATATTTCTCTTGATCTTCTAGTGTCTATAAGGTGCGACAGTATGGGAGCTTTACATTAATATTAGACATTATTTCAAAACGGACAACGTCAATAATGCTAATATCTTAAATGTTTTAACAAAAGCGTGTCAAAGGAATGTGGTTAAATTAATAGTATGTACATATATTAAAACTGGATTTATTTTAATATAGTGGGGTGTTATTGTCAAATATATATATTCGTAGTGAAATTCCTGCTTTATTGATGTATCTTCCATCTTGGATTATTATTTGCCGTCAAATAAATATAACATCATATTTGTCTTCTTTATAACCTAATAAGAAACACATGTTTTTTTTTTTTTTTTTTTTTAAATTTACTCTGCCACCAGTGCAGTCTCACAGTTTTTTCGAATTTTGAGCTGAACAGTGTGTGTAAAGGTTTTTTCTTGTGAATTTTGATATAATATTTTCCATTTTACTATTCAACAAGAAGCGGCTGAAATATTTGTTTTATTTGAATAAAATTGGAAGAACTTGGAGAAGGAATGGACGAGGTGGACAAAGTTTATCAAATACGTTCTCGTTTTGACCCAACGTTCTATGAGCGTGTTGACCCTTTTGTTGTCGAAGAAGATTCCGACGAAGATGCCGATTATATAACAAATGAAGATGGTACGTCGGACATAGGAAGCAGAGTGTTTATCATACTACATATCGTCGAACACTAAGAATCCAGCAAAAATAAAAAAGATATGGAAGGAGTTTAAAGAAATTGAATTAAATGCATTTATTAGAATTCTATCAGCTGCTGGCGAACAATGTCGAGCAACAATGTCATATCGCCTTTCATCGCTCCAACACGATGCATAAGAAACGATAGCTATACCCGTAATTTTCGCCCTTAATCCGATAAAGCTCCACTAATGGGTGCTATTTGGAAGGTGATATATGGAATTGTTAAACGAAAATTTAGAAAGGAATTACTGGCCACATAGCAATATTATCAAAGATTAGCTACCTGCAAGGTATAAAACTAAAGTATGGCGGGTATGCAATGCCAAAAACGCACTATCCATTACAAGGCAATATTTATACGAGTGCATAAACATGTGCAGTTAAAAAATTAAACGTTGTGTTTGGCGTCGAGGTGTTCGAATTCAGGAAGGAAAATCGTTACCGATAATTTTGTTACCACCTTACAAGGGTGTCTCTTAGAGATTGGTCTACATAGTCTCACATTGGTGAGTTGCATCGTCTGCAAAAAAAATTAACCACAAATACAGATGCACGCAGGCAATTTTTGTTCTCATTTTTGACAAAACTCTAGTTCATCCACAAAATAAAGCTCGTTGTAACAATCCTCAAGTAATAAAGCGATTTTATAGGAGTCTGGCTGTCTCGTGTGTTTCCAAAGTGAAAAAATATGGGATTCACACCAAGGGTTAGAGAAGATTGCCAAAACATTACATAGAAGAACCAGGGTTACCCGCTATTAAACAACACAAGCCCGAAGAAATTTAACGAAAACAAGATTTCCGATAATTTTTTTAATCTATCATCCTTGAAAATGACGTTTTCTCCTGAGAAAAAATTCGATTGGTTAAAAAAATCATAAAAGGGGCCGTAAATCAGTCCACCAAAATCACATTCGAAAATTTACTGCTATGTTCCATAAACTTTTGTATGCGTGACAACCCCAGGCCTTGACTTAAGGGTTAACAGTGGCCACCAACCACAGGTTCTTTAGATACAGGTCGTTTCAGCTCCAATTCCGGTAGTCATTCGCACTTTTCATAAACAAAAGTCAATATTTCTACATTATTGTCTCTATTGGGTATTTAGTTCTTTTTAAGCTTTAGATAGGCAGAAAGGCTCAAAGGACGACAAAGTGACTTCTAAAAATCGATTTCCACTGTTTGTTTTACCGTATTCATCACATATAGTATAACTAAGAACTGCACTTTTAAAGTTTGAACCATAAGGGCAAGAACCAACTCTAATTTTAAAAGAAATATAAATTAAAATATTCAAAACAAGTTTTATTGAGAATTATCCTTATAGACTAGTGATAGCGAACTGAATGATATCATTATTTGATTTATTACAATTTAATATAAATTAAATAACAGAAAAGTTAAAAATCCGGAAAAAACACGTTCAAATCCAAAGTCTTTAGTGGGAAAGGTTCGAGTTGGCAACCCTAAAAATACTACAGAAGTCGATGGTATAGTAAATAAAACAACGCCCTTCAACAATCCGAGAAGAAGAATTGATGGAAATGGGCAACAAATCCCCAAAAAAATGTAATTATCAAACACTTGTTTAGCTGAAGCTAGATAACTTGATAAAGTTAAAGAGGCATCAGTTTCGAGAGGTATACACAACAACAGAATTATGGTAGTAAATTAATAAATTTATTGGAAAAAACAAGAAAAGCCTATCATCATAAAAAAGAATTAGTTCAATAAAGAAAAACAACTAAATGAAAATACACTGTTTTTCACTCTCTAAATAAGTCTCCGATGTTGAATTTTCTTTTTTAATAATGTTTGTAATAAAATCTATAAAGAACTATGACTCAGACCAGAAAACCCCTTTTTTATTCGTATTTCAAAAATATTAGGGGACAACAATTTTCTTGACAAAGACATTCAGTCCACATGATTTATTTCTTAATGAAATAAACATTTAAAAATCTGGTGATCACTAAAAAAAAAAAATCTAAGTGTTCTATAGAAAAAATATTTATCTATTTGGTATAATAAAACATTTCAAAGACATCTGCGTTTCGCTTTAATAGTTACAATAATTATGTACGATCAAACAAAAAATTCGAGACAGCTCATAAAACCTCAAAAATTTTCCCCCCTATCTCATCATCAAATACGAGTTAAAATACTTGAACATTTTGGTTTTTTGAATATGTGAATAATATATTCAAATTGACACAAGTGCAATTCTACCCTCCCCAACGATACAAGTACATATATTTACTATTTTTAAAATAAATAAGTAAATAAGCATAGAACATTTTAAGATTTATCGTGTTTTTGTTCCCACAACAAGTTAAATTTAAATATGTATACGCACACAATCATAATATTCTTGTAACAACATCTTTACGAAATAAGACGTATCACATAGTTCTAGTTAGCAGATTTTTAAAAATGCTGCGTAAATAATGGACCCTGAATAGTTGAGTGTGTAAACTTAGAATTAAGAATTTTCCTTGTCTATATGTAGTTAATAAAACGACAAAAAACACGCTTAAAAATTTATTCGCGTGCCGTATTTTCTCATTCAATCGGTTGCTATTATTTTGTTAATATAACTCTTACACATACGCAAATAAATTTTTAACGAATTCAATTCTTATGAAATGATGATGCTTCTAATAACCACATACAGAGTCTACCATACTTACACAGTAAAAACATACATAAATTGTAGGTATTTAGCCTCTTCCAAATATAAAACTTATATGGATTATAATCATCGAACAGCTGCAGGTAAATGCTTTAATAAAAGAAAAGAGAAGATTATGTATGTGTATGATGCTGCAGACTATCTCTACGGCAGATGTTGTAATTTGTTTTTTAAAACAACCACGATTATTCGGTGGTCAACTGAGATATAATGAAACCATAAACACTAGTTATCTGAGCGACATTCTGATAAATTGGAACCATATAAACATCGCTCGCCCATTCTATTATCAAAATAGGAATAGGAACAATGAGTAATTTATTAATTATCAAATTTGTGGTTTCGGTTATGCTTATGATAACTCATAAGCGGCTTCCTTTATATTTTTATACATATATACACATACATACGTATGAATTTAATATGGAAGTAATAATAATTAGTACTACACATTTGAACTTCAACTCCAACCATTATCTTATTTACTAATTACTTTAGTCGTGTAATTCGAATACAAATTTCATAATTTTTCCGTCGATACATATTTACATAAATAAAGTCATTAAATTTAATTTTTTTTTTATTTATTCCAAATGGTGGTGATTGAGAAAAACTACATATTCGCGAATTTTCTTGGTTTCTTTATCTTTGCAGCCACACGAAAAAATACGAGTTTAAGTGAATAGAATTATTGAACAAAAAATTAGTCATTTCTAATTTGTAATACAAAAAAAATGTAATTATAGATTAGCACAAACATATAAACAACTTTGGCCCGGCAATTTACCCATTGCTAATTTGTGTATATATGGATATGTATTACGCATCCACTGAAATTGGCCAGCCACAAATCCAAAATATAGCGGCACTGGACAACTTCTGACAACTTGTATAAAATCTTATACTTTTGGAAAAATTCAATAAGATCACAACCGTTTGTTTAAATTTTGTGTTGATGTAATGATGTGTTGTAGTGCTTGTTTATCTAAAGACAAAGAGTCGCTTAGAATTTCATATTAAGAGTTTTTTTTTAATTTCGCAGAAACGATTCCGCTGATAAGATTCTGCTCAATTTGGAATGATGTTGTCAATTCATTGAATCTTATGTGTATTATGAAATTTATTGTTTTAAAATTTAAATTATAAACCTTTCCTGATTCAAATTTAAAAGCAAATTTGGCAAAACTAATTTGTGATAGAAATTCTATAAAAAATTCCAAAAACGATTAGCGTCTGTGTTTGTATTTATGTAATAGTCTCGGGGGGTAGTGATAAGACTTTAAGTAGTTTATTTCCATAAAGTGTGTCTCTTTAAAATTGTTGAGCAACAAATAATGTTATTGTTAATGCCTAGTTTATATTGATTTTAATTAAGAAGAATAGATTAATTAAGACTTGCTAAATTTGTTTATCCATATTTATATAGTCATAAGCATAAAACAAAAAAATAGTTTTATTATTATTGTATTTACTTTATTTTATGCTTACACAAACTAATATTAAATTAATCACATTTTTTATTATTTCAATTGAAGCTTTTATTAGTTAATTAAAATATAATTATGATTATAAAAAATTAAACCGCTTTGACAACCTTGCAGACAGATTAAAATATTTATAGCTCTTTTGATTCTTCTGAAAGTCTGTCCCACCAAAAAAATATATAAGAGCAACACCTCTCGGAAAATTATCTGTTTTTTTTAAATAGGCATAAAATTCAAGATTATGGACCTGTGGAAATGAAGTTACAATGAGTGAGATTAAGATATTTGCTGTTTATATTTCGCCACACCAAAAATTCTTCAGGTGACTTCAAAATTGGATTCTTCAAAACGGAAGTGGAAGAACTTATTAAGTCTTTGAAGAAAAAATTTAACTTGTATTTAAAAAGTGGGTCAACAAAACCGCCCTTTCAAAACGACCCTTTAACCAACACGGTTTTGATATTCTTACTTAAAAGGTAAAATTGCTTCACATACTTAATATGCTACGGTAGGCATTTCAGATCTGCGATATGAATTATTACTTTTTTGTTCTCATTTTTATTATTATATGTACCACCAGAACCAACTTCTTACCGAGCCGTAAGGTGAATGCAGCGTTTGCATGATAAGCCGGGCATAAAAATACAAAAAACAAATTTCCCCATACAAAATATATGGAAGCACTCATTTTTTTAATGGGATATTTTTGAATGAAAACTTTGACGGATTAGATATTTTATTATTGAAATGGTAACTAGAGTGTTCATTTTATAAGTCATCTAAAATTCGTTTAATAAAAAATGTTTAATTCTTCCAAATAAAATAATAAAAAAAAAACAAAAAAAAATTGTAACCATATACTATGCAACTCATCTACAGTGAGTAGAGAGTAACTTTTTTGTATTTTCGAACCGTTGCAGCGTTTTTACCACAGTTAAATTAGCAGTGCAGTGCGACAAATGTCAGTTTCATAGCAATGCTATTTTAACTGGCTGAACTAGGAGGTATATGTCGTGTTTATACCGTTGCTACAGTAGTCATTTCGGTTTAGCATTGCTAATGCAGCAACTGTTGTTGCATTGATTCTCGTTTTATCTGTCATAATTTTGAATATTATTTCTTATAAAAAACATAAAGCCTGTTCCCAAAAAATATTCACAATTTGGGGTTTCATCAGCTTCTATAAAAATAAGCAGATATTACCCACCCTCAATTTAAGTTTGTTTGAATTTATATTTACATTAAAATTTGAATTTCATTAAATTTATTGCCGTTTTATGTATCTGAGTTTCACACAGATTTCTTAAATATTTCAAACAAAAGCCGCAAATAAATTGATGATTAAAACATCAATTTTGATTAAACAATATTGGCTAGAGGAAAATAAATGGGACAGTTACCTATCATGTGTCTACGTACTGTAAAATATTATACAAAAACATTTGATATTGTAAAATGATCATGTTACAAGTCATGATGCTACTCAACTTAAAGTAGTAACCCACTGTCAAATAAGCAGGAGTACGCTGTTCGTGTGCAGCGCTTATCTGCAAAAACATTAAGGCGCCCTATTTAAATAAAATCGTTCTGAGAATTAACCCTTACTCAATCCTATAAAACGTGTATCAATTAACAAATACAAATTGTCCTTGATGCTGATGACCAGGTATATTCAACAATTTCATCTCTACCTATATCTGAATCTAGAAATAGGTTGCCATGGTGGTTTTAACGTCGAATTTGTTGATTGATTATTAGAATACTCATTACTCCAGTTGAATACTTGTTCGATTTCTACACAAGACCATGGATTTTAACAGATGTAAAACAACAATTTTTATAGATGTTTGGTTTCATTTTAATAAAATAATCGATTAGATATTTGGTTTGTAAACATATTTGTACATGAATGCAACTCTCAACTCTCATTTTACGACCAAAATCCATGCTCTAAGGAAGAATTATTTCTGATTTCTGTAGCTTGCTGTCTAGAAAATGATTCTTGGAGCAATTCTTGCTCGTCCTTTTTGTAACTGCACTTATTTTTTTTAAATTTTGTTTAGGTACCTGAAATTTTTTTTTTTTTTGGCAGTTCCCAATTTGATTCCTTATTATTCATTGATAGGTACTTAGGATTTATTGAGGAGGGTTGAAGCAAAACCTTATATAGAAAATGAGTAGAGGTTTAATAAAATATGATAACAATTTTAATTGTAATTTACTTGAATAATTTGGCGCCTAAAATCTTTCGGCGTCTCAATGCCGTTCAAAATGGCAATATGAATTAATTCAAAATTGTTTCAAGGATCTCGGAAAATCTGAAATATTCTACAAAAATGTCGTCTGCGTAATGCAACATTCTCCAAACTTATCCTAAAAATATATCTGTTTTATAGATGAACCAGTAATCCTGTACAAAGATCTAACTCTAAAAACCCCTTGCAAATTTTGAGATACATATATATCGAGAAACGATTAATCACAGATGTTCATAAATTCTAGAAAAATGTCGATACACTTAAAATCCTAGTATTCGCAAGACCTCGATAATTTTGATGACAATCAATTAATGCATATTGACTGAGAGATGTGTTTACTCGTAAATCAACTTCAAGCTAAACTCGAATAATAACATAAATATCGAATTGATCGGATTCCATCGGACCAACTCTAAGCCAGACTCGCAGATGACCCAGGGCCCTCCCCATATATCCTTTACACATAACAATACTGAAGTATAGTATAGGTAAGGTATATTAATAATTATAGGATTTGTAGCGATCGATTCTGTCTGTTGAAGATGTCGTGCATGTAGACAAAGCATAAAACAAATTTAATCTGTTCATTTGTATAACGCTCAAATGAAGATTATTGAGTAGCATCTATTGAATGATGATTATTGTAGGCGAAAATAAAATATATTTTATTTTGAATTGGAGCGTGATTCAAGTATTTATTTGTCAATTCAGATAATAAATTTAACTGAATAAAAAAAATGTATTTTAAATACAGAATCGATCGCTACAGATTCCAGACACCTTGTAGTCAATATTTAGTGTTTTTTGAGTGTTTTTTTGTTATTTGCTTTTTAAAAGCACAAGACAAAACTCAATCTTATATAGCGTCCCCCGAAAATGTTAAATAATGTTGATAATTAAAACTTAATTTCACCTAACTCAATGGTAATGTCAACGCTTATATATTTCAATCAAACAAAACTCGAGTAGTATTGAAAATCTTGAATAATATTTAAATACAAAACATTCAACGCCAAATACAAACAAACCTCGACTAAGCTTAAAACATCGAAAAGCCACATATAATCTTGAAAACCCGATGTTACTTTTAATCGGAAATAAGGTACAACATGACCTCAAACTTCAAGAAACTCTAATAATCTATAATATTAAGGCAATTCAGTTGAATAAATTAAACGTAGACTGCATGACATTTTAAGTCTTCGACATGGTTTTGAATATTAGAAGAGCGTTTAAAGAGTATTCAAATCAATTTGTAAAAAAAATAAAAATTGCTAAAAAATCGATTAATTGCATGCATGACTTTGACTTGTATAATGCTCTTCAAATTCTGTAGTTGTTGGAAATGCTAACTCGCATCCCACCCTTCGATCGTAGCCTCCTATTTCGAAATCTCCACGAAACTCATAGAGTGCTCATCATTTAACGAAGGATACAAAATAAGCTACAATGCCTTTATATGAAGAAAAAGTTGGAAAAAAATCTTTGTTAGGATCGCTACACGCAAAAACGGTGATTTGGGGTGTTTCCAATTTTCAGCAAAAGTTACTTCAATTTACTTTGAATAACTTTTTTGTTAAGTTTAAGAATTAATTGGGCACTTCAAAAATTATAAGCAAAATTGATCCGTAAAGTTAGCGGAAAGTTCGAAAGATTTTGATGCCATTGATGGTTCTTGTAGACAATTTTTTGTAAAATAACATGCCAGTTGAGTGAGGATTAGTATTGGAGCATAAACGTTTATTGTGGAGTAAAACTGCCTTTATACTTCGTTTAGATGAGTCTATAAAAAGTCGCCAATCCGTAGCCAAACCTCTTTCAATCCATTAAAAAGTTCGTTAATATCAGTGCAAAATACTAATGATGAACTCTCATCTTTCACGAAATATTTGCAGAATTGTGAGTCTCTGTTACGATCAAAAGATATTTTGGTTTTGGGTTCTAGAAGATTGTTTTTTTTTTAAGAAATGAAGCTCTAAGTACTCTGAACCATCTTTCGGTAAGCCTAAATTTCGAATAAGATCATTCAATTCCGACTGCAAAGTCAGTGATGGGACTGCTGGTTTTTTGTTAGTTGAACCATAGTTTGTTTCGCTCTCAGATTCATATTCTTCAGCAGACTCTTCGTCAATTTCCAATGCTTCGTTACCTCCAGATACACAACCAAAATCAGTTTTACACTTTTTTTTCAGCTAAAATATGAACCGTTACTGATGCCACGCTGATATAAACAATTTTGTTCTGATTTTTAATATTGAAACCCTTTAGTTGATTCGAATAAAAGGAGCCAGCTTTTTGTTGCGTTCAAATTTTCAACAATAGTGTATAATTCTTCCATTTTCATCAGTTGCCGGTAAGCCAGGGTTTTTGCAGTTTTCTGCTGCTTTCTCGAAAACGAAGTATAAAAGCCTTGTGCAGCTTAGTTCTTTAATACCCGAAATTTCCCCCTTTAAATTTGGAACACAAAAGTTCAAATGAAGGTAAATTATTCTGTTAAAGCTTTTGGCTCAAAATCTTTCGTTACATCAATGTCGTGAACTTACTCGAAGACATTACTTAGTGTTGAAGACAGTCAAATATTTTATTCTTGATAATGCTGGAAATATTTTTTTCCTTTATAAATTTCTACTTCCAATAAATCTCTTCTCGGATCTAACCAAATTTGAATAGTATCGTACGTGTGCAGCTTGCGCCCACAATTTTAGTGTCCGAGTTTTTTTAAGTGAAATGTTCGTGGTCGTTAAGTTGAATTTTTTTTGGAGAAATATCTGTGTGAAACAAACACTCACCGGATTACGAAGTTTTGCACAGTTTTATTACAATATTTTTCTTTATATCTTATCAACAAGGCAATTGATTAACTTTATAAGGGCGAATTGGGGGTATAATTCAATCCCATTAAGAGTATAATACAGTTGCCAGACTGCGGTTTAATAAATCCGACGCACGACCAGCAAAAATCGGGGTTGAAATACCGGGTGACTGAAACTCTGCGAACACCAATTTTTAAAAATAGCACCAGCAAGTTTCTCTGGTTCGTTTAAATAATTTTACTTATCTGAAATAAATTTGTATCGTGCAGGTTTTTTAAAAAACGAAACTTTAGATAGTTTCGTAACATTTAGCTGAATAAACTGGTTTAGTTACTTATACAATTTGGTTTGCATGTCGCCAACCAAATATATCGACATCAACAGACAAGACGATGTAATATTTGCATTAAATCAGCAATTGCAAATATTTTTCGAATTGGCTCAACAATATTACAATTCCGTCATATTTTCAAATTGTGGAAATAAGCTCATGCAATAAAACTAATTTTATTCGAAAAAAAAAAAAAACACAAATCTAATATTTTTTTACATATTTCGAAATTAAATGGGGAAATTTTTCTGGTATGACAATCAAATTATAGTTTTTTGTATAATTGATTTGCATATTTCTAGTCATTTGTACATTTTCTGCGTAAAACCCAAACTGATACAAAATTAATTTGATTTTTTCGGAATTTTTTAGATAAATACATAAACTGCTAAAAATATTTTCGTTTAATAAAAAAATAATTTTTTATGAAAAAATGCATTTATGCGTTGCAAATTATTAACCCATTGACACACGAAGCCGGCGAATCGCCGGTCAACTATATTATGTTACTAAAGCACTAGGCCGACGAAACTCCGGTCTGTCTTTGCGTAATCATTTTATGCATAAAAAATCATTCGCAACAACTTTATTCATGTAAATATCGTTGATAAAATAATTACGAATTATATTTTGATGAAAAAATATCATTACTAAAGTTTTTTACGTATTATTTTTAGCTTATATTTTGACAACCAACAGTGTTTCCAAAATGGCCGCCAGCAGTAGTAAACGATCTCGTCGCGCTCATAATATTTTATCAAATGAAGTTGAAATGGAATAATTGCTTCTGGAAAGTTGTAGAGAAAGTGAAATTGAAGAATGTGATTCAAGTGATTTTACATCTTCGAAAAACGATTTGGAGTGTTCAAATAGTGATTCTGAAGTGTCAAGTGACAGTTCAATAGAACAACACGTAGATCGCGAGTTACCTAGCAAAAAAAGCAAAACTGAGGAATGGATTTGGAATACAGACTCAGTTCAGATATTCAAAATTCCTTTCACTGGAGTACCAGGCTTATGTCGCTTGGCAGAACTAGGTTAGGTTAGGTTTGGGTGGCGGTCCACTAGGACCAGGCATAGACACAAAAATAGTCCGTAGCCATACCACTAATAATTGTTTCCTCCAACTCATTGGAACCATTTTGAGCTTTTAACAAAGCGCAGAACTAAATTTAGGACGAAATTCTACGCCGTACGACATCTATAAAATAATTTTTGGCGACGATTTTTTCCAAATGATTGCAGATGAAACTAACAGATTTGCAAAGCAAAAGCACGCAACAAAACCTCATGGCAAGTGGTTTGATGTATCTGCAGATGAAATAAAAGCATTTTTTGCGATCTGTATACTCCAAAGTTAGGTGAAGAAGAATACATTGAGGTCATATTGGAGTGAAAGAAAATCGACAGAAACACCTTTTTTAGAACAATAATGCAAGCGATTTGAAATCGCTCTGTTAGATAAAAATGATTTAAAATTCGTCCAATAATAAATTATTTGAAAAATAAATTCACAGCATATAGAACCAATGAGGAGTTGTCTATCGACGAATCATTGATGAAATTTCGCGGACAACTCAGTTATGTCCAATTCAACAAATCAAAAAGGGCAAGACTTGGCATAAAAATTTACAAAATCTGCGAATCTAGTTCGGGATATTGCCTAGATTTTGAAATATATACAGGCAAAAAAACAGAAACATCTTTACCAGCTAGTGAAGGAATCGTGTATAAGCTGATGGAGCCATATACTTCAGATGGGGTACACAGTGTCCCTAGACAACTGGTATTCATCTCCTGTTTTATTTCATAATTTTAAAAATAAGAAAGTAAATGCAGTAGGAACAGTTCGTTGCATGAGGAAAAATATGCCACCAACGTACAGAATAAACGCAAAAAAAACAAAATAAATTGAAACGAGGTGATGCCCAAATTTTGTTTAGCCATGACATAGCTGCAATAAGATGGATTGACAAAAAACCCATTCATATGCTGTCAACCATGCATTCAAATATTTCTATGACGGATACGGGTAAAAATGACTACAAAACTGGGAATCCTATTCTAAAACTCAAGGCAGTCATCGATTATAATCGTGGTATGGGTGGAGTCGACAGAAATGACCAGTGATTAGCTTCCTTTCAACTAATGCGGAGGTACTCTAAGGGATACAAAAAAATTTTTTTATTTGCCCGACATGACCTTATATAATACCCTAGCGACTATAAAATAGTTATTGCGGAAAGCATATTAGAGAATATTACGCTACCACCATACAAGAGGCGAGGAAGGGCATCTGGAGGAGCATGCCCTTTACGATTACAGGCTGTACAATGGGACCTAGACAAATTCCTCCAAATCCTGTCAAACAAAACTCGTCCAGGCTTTGTAAAATGTGTTCATTACTGAAAAAGGAAAGTGAATCACGATGGGAATGTGAGAAATGCTTGGTGGCTCTCCACATGTCAGAATGTTTTAAAAAATACCATACCCTTCCAAAACTGCCTGGAGATGAAGATTAAACAAATATCAAATAACAAAAAAAAATTATAGTGTTTTTAATTAACAAATTATGTCATATTATTAGTGGTAGAATGGGTTAAATGCAATAGCCCCCGAAGAAGTTTAATTCATTAAAAAACAATTGACACTTCTAGACATTCTGGAATTTCTATATTGCAAAAAAAAAAAAAGAAAAGTCGGAGTTTGGAGACACATTGTCTAAGTCTAAGATAAAAAAGGCATTAAATTAAATGTAACACTGTGAAATTTTGAGCACAATTAATAATTTTAAATTTTTAATGGTTAAACACAATGTAGTTATTACCGAAAAATCGACATATTCGTTTACACCATATTTTTTGACCTTTGTTGCATCGATATACCGCATCAATCTAGCAAAAGTGTTAAGAACGAGCAATTCTGAGTTCTAATAAAGAAGATGAGATCATTTTGTATAACAGCAACAATGCGCAATGTTTCAATTTGATTAATTAGCTTAAAAGAGTTTTTTTTTATCTGGTTATGTTGAGTTGAATGAGTAGAATTGGTTTCATTATAGTAGGATGTTGATATTGTGTACATATTTGTTGTAATTCTTTTAATTCAATTATATTCTTCCTCAATTAAATTATATTTTCATATTGTTTCTGTATTTTAACTTTTATGTTTTGTAATTTTGATTTTTACAGATGCTGTAGGCTCTTTAATGGATGAGGTGATATTTCTGGATTTAAAATCAAAAAATGTTAACTTTATATCATATGTAATGTATATATGCATGTAATTAATTAAATAGATAAAGTAAAATTGTATTAAGGTACACACAAAGTACAATAATCAATTGGAATTATGATGACATAAATAATTATCCAATTAAGCATATAGAGAACTTTTTAGATTAACTCAAATATTTCCTCTTGCGCTCAATAATAATACGATGGTAAGTGAAATTACTTTATCAAAGGCATCTAATTTATTTGTTGTTTACAACATCTGAAATTTAGAAATTACATTAAATATTATTCCCGGTTTATTTTTTGTGGCTACGAAAATTATTTTATCGACAGAATTTTACTTATAAAGCTGCCAGCAACCACAAATGGCAAAACAATGAATTTTACTATAAGTGTTATATAGTATTTAAACAATTATAATATTATGTATGTAAATTACAACAAAGAAGAAAAAGCAAAACCCTGAATAAATAAATATATATCTTAAGAAGCAGCCATTAACATTTTCAAAATAATAAGAAAATATTCGTCTTAGCATGATATAGAATAAATATACACAAAATAAAAATATCTTAAAAACCCGAAAACCTGTCAAAATATTTATTTAAGAAAATCATCTTCATAAAAAAAACAAATCTTTGATCGTGCTAACGCTAACAACAGACTATAATCGTGTAACGTTTTTTGATATACAGTTGAAACCAATTCAGAATATGCGGATGCGTTAGAAATGAGTAGAGGAATGGAGGCGATTTACAAAGTTACCGATTAGTCTGTGTACAATATATTGGAATTAAAATTTTTCTTACTTTTAAATATGCGTGGATATGTGTGGGTTACGCAACTTATTAAATGACTTTGAATTATTAAAAGTGTTTTGTTGTGCCGGTTCTGTAATAAATAATAATACACAGATCATGTTAAAAATTTGCAAACAATTTGGCAACATCCGGATTTAAAATCTTAAAAATCTAAATTTTCCATTTTACTTTCTTGTACATATTTGTTTTATTTTGGAGTTTTAGTATTCTGTTCATTTTTCTTTACCACAACACCACATGTTATACAAATTAACTGTCATAATTATTCATTTTGGTATTTATAAGATATATAAAATAGGTTTTCTTCAATTTTTTTTTTTTTATATTTGAGGTTTATATTTCTTAAATGTATAAACAAAAAATTATAGATGAAAAAGATTAGAAAATAGATGATGAAATTCTTTTAAATAGAATTTTCTCATCGGGAAAATTTTTGAAATTTATTTTTTTCTTTTTTTTTTTAATTAAAGCATCTTGTAATAAACAATAGGATTTGACCAGATGATAAGTTCATTGGCTAACGTAGTCACACGATTAAGGATATTAACGATGGTTTATTGTATACAGATGTTCTTACAAAGAATTCAAACCGTTTGTACCATTTTAGTTACAAGACTACAAAATTTGGTTTAAAAACACTTAGACTTAGAGTACATACATACATAGTCGCAAATGTTATATAAAAATAAAATCGCAAATTTTTTGCAATTTCTTCCTTCTAACATTTTTATAAAAAAAAAAAAAAAACTTTCTAAAAATAGCTAAATATATACAGATGTAGAATTTTATTTTTCAATTTATTTTATTTAATACACTCTCACAGTACGATCGTGTTCTATAGCTATTTGAATAAAATGGAAATTGTTATCGTTTACAATAGTGAGAAAAATCTTTATTTATATTACAGACTACAGTAAGGTTTTATGGCAGGTAACCAGACGTGAAGAAGATACAGTGCGGCGCAATGAACGAATCTGGTCACATCGAATTTTGTACATTAAACAGAAACAAAGGCCACCACTTTTTAATTTTTCTAAATTTAAACATTTTTTTTACTTTTTTTCGCAGTATTTGCGTATTAACGTATACAAAATTTTTTGTTTAGATTTCGGTTTTCATCTTTCACTATATTTTTGAAAATGCTTATATAGAGAAAATCTAAATTAATTCGTAAAATATGTATTTTTGATTAATGATACTTACTGCCTCTAGATATAAAAAGAGGCACATTTTGTTTGCAAATGGGCTGAACGTATTAAAATTGGCAAACTTTGTATTCAATGAAATTCAGCCCTTACTGTGGGTTTCCACATGGGAAGCCTTTGCAAATAATCCCAAGTGTATTAGAGACATTTTGTATTTGAATTACCAAATAATTTTGTCAATTTAGACATTTCTAGACGTCAATAAAAAAAAAATCATAATAAAAACAGTGAAGTATTCACATAGAAAAAATATCGCAGCTTGCTTTGTTTAACGCGGAATTGAAAATTTTCCTAAACAAAATAAGGGAAATTTTTTTTTTTTTTTTTTTTGTAAATGCAAAATTCGCAATGGAAAAAGATGTAGGCAATACTACTTTTAATTGCGAATCGTATCCAAATGGAATGTATACTATCCGTGTGAAAAAATTTAAAACAGATTGCGATTATTTGCAAAGGCATCCCATACGGAAACCCAAAGTAAACACTATAATTTTTACAAACCTTTCAGAAATTTCGTTGTTTCCAAATAATTTGTAACCAGTAGAAAACATTTTATATACTTACTGCCTTACAAATTTAAACCTTTAATTTTTAATGTTTTCTAAATTTTATTATACATTTTAAAAATTTTTCAAATTAGTCAAATTCATAAACTCTTACTTAGAATTCAAAAATTTGGAAACTCACCAAAATGCTAAAATTAATCATACAATTTGTTTAATCGATTAATTCTAAACATTCAGAAATATTTATGACGGCAATTTTTTTATTAATTTGCAAAATAAAATTGTAAATTTCTAAATTTGTATTTTATAAAAGTTATAAACTGTTTTGAAATAAAATCTCCTGGATATACTTAGTTATTTATAAAAATTAAGACAGCCGAGAAAGATGTTTTAGCACAGGCTAATAAGTGTTTGAGAACAAATGTCTACCATGTTAGTACTACCATAGCAAGGCTTTAAGTTCAGAAACCTGACCAACTGGTGTTTATATTAGACCATTTAAGAATCAAAATTTTCAGAAAGTAGTTGCCTCCAACGTAAAATTTCGGAACCCAACTGCAGAAATCAAGACTCCCTTAAAATGATGTTCTTTTAAATAAGATGCCATACGCTCAAAACAAACTACAATATCCTCTATTTATTAATATAATACATCTAGTATTCGAGGAAAATCTAAATTGTTTCTGTTGGGCGTTCTCGACAATCATTTACCTTGCATTCACAGTATTGTTTTCGCTCTGCGTTTCGATCTTGTTTTGGACTTATCGTTATACAACAACAACAATTATTTAATTTTTTATTTTTTTTAAACTGATCGTTTTTTGCGACGAATGACATTTAGATTTGTTGTTGTTGTTTTTATAGTAAATACTTGGAAAATCGTAATTTTAGTTGAAATTTACATCCAAATGGGCATATAAGAAAGCAATTGTAAAAAAAATCTATTGGAACTTAAATTTGGTCGTAATAAATCATTTCACAAACGATGAGCGATTGTGATACATGTTCGTCCCATGTTCGAGCGCCGATGTTGCTTCGTCCAGCAGTAGAATTTGTGGATTACGAATTAGCGCACGTGCAATAGCGATACGTTGTTTTTGGCCACCTGATATTTGGGAAGCTTTCTCGCCAACTCGGGTATCGTAACCAAGCGGAAGCGACGTAATGAAATTATGAATATGCATTTTTAGCCGCTTCAATAACTTCGAATTGTGAAACTTCGGCTTTATTGCTACACCATAAGCAATATTATCGGTAATTGTTCGATCGAATAAGGCTGGCTCTTGAGACGACACAATAGACAATTGTGATCGCAGTTGTCTAAACGATGGAGATGATACTTCTTTACTGTCGATTGAAATACATACTTCCATCGATCACATCGTAAAACCGTTCAATTAATTGAATACATGTAGATTTGCCGCATTCAAATTGCCCGACTAATGCAACCGTTTGTCCTTTGAGCACATTTAAATTTAATTTATTCAACACTTTTACATCAGGACGTGATGAATACAAGAAATCAACGTCTTTATATGATATATTTCCTTCTGCTTTCCATTCATCTAAGCTTGAGTCGATTTTCTCGGGTTCCTTGATTTTAGGCTCGCGTTCTAAAAGCTGGAATATTTTAGCGGCCGATGTTAATCCCTTTTGGAAATTTGGAGCAAACGCTTGGCTATGTATTGGCTATTGAAACTGTACCCATAATTAAGGCTTGGGCTACTTTAAATACGTCAGCATAGTACACACCGTTATTGGCGACCAAATATCCACCGTAGTACATAAAGGCCGCGAAGGCAAAAAACATAATTGATCGGGCTAACCCATAAACAATCCAAGATGTTGCCATGTTTGGATACCTTTAGCGCGAGCGCCAGGATATCCATATATTTCATATGGAACATTTTTATTTTCCCAATAACACTACCGTTCTGATGCTTGATACAACTTCTTACATACAATATTTTTTTATGAAAATATTTGTTCTCAAAACCCAAACATTTTTCATATAAATAAATGTCTGATTAGCGGCGTCTATGTGGTTGCAAAAAATCATAAAGGCGCAGAGAAGCGAAGTCTGTTATCTGTTGAGGCATTAATCATTAATTTTGAAGTTGGCAATTTGTCAAAACAATAAAAAAAATTATTGACAGTTTCTCATTTTTAAAATAAATATCGACGTGTCGATAAGTTTCAAATTTTATATTACGAAAACAACCAAAAATTACTATGGTTGACAAATTTTTTTGGATTCGATGTTGTTTTCACCGCCATAGCCACTATATTTTGTTAGTGCCACTAAATAATATTGGTAGAAAACTTGGATTTTTTCCACGGGAACGATAAGTTTTTTATATGGTAAAGGAGCATTTCTTTGCTAATATCGTGAAGAAAAACAACAACAAAAACTAAAATCTGAAAACAACATCGAAACGCAGAGCGAAAACAATACTGTGAATGCAGGCTAAGATGTCATAGTTATTTGTTATAGAAACATGGCTTACAAAAAAATTTCAATTCTTAAGAATATTTCCATCAGATTACGTGCCTAAAGAAAAGACATTTATTGAGAATTTCAAGCTCAAAAAAGCTAATATAATTGAATAAGAAGGAAGATCCTCTATGTTGTTAGTTTTTGAACGTCCCCACATTAGTGTCGGCTTTGACTTTCACGTCAGTGAACGTGTTTTTTTCTGAAAATTTTTTTTTTTTGCTAAATTATAATTTACGTAAACGCTCGAGCTGTGAAGGTATCATCCCGAAAACGAACAGAAATGTTGATGTCAGATGAAGATGTCGTTGTAAGTTTATTTTCTCATGATTTTGATGAAATTTGTGGGACAAGAGCAATGATGTAGTGAAATCAAAAGAAACTGATGCATATACTGTTTCAAGCAAAGACTCTTGTGAGGCTGGGATTCGGAGGTGCTTCTGGGTGAAATTGTTGTTTTTTTTTTTTTTTTTGAGCTGATGCTCAAAATAGGGTGTGCCGAAAATTATGTAAATTATATGTGCACAATAAATAAATAATAATAATTAATAATTAAATAAGTAATTAAATAACATTAAATTACGAACGTTAGCGTACCGTACCATACAGAAGATATGCTGATACAAGAACGAATTTAGTACAAGATTTCATAATTATCCCAGATACTAAAATGTTTAATGACATCAGGCGACGGTTTGACCTTAAGCACGCGTTTTTTGTCACCATTTCTGGAATAGTACCGGCTGGTTGAGAAATCGCTTTTAGGCTTCTCGCTGCAAATGAGCTCAGCGCAAGCGCCAGCAGCTTTCTCTGCTGTCATTTGTGTTTCGTCTTTTAAAGCCACGGCCAGTCAGGATAGTATTCGTCTAGAGAGTGATGAATTGCAGAATAGAAATTTGAGGAATGCTGTAGATTTACGACCGGCACAACCGAATTTATACCATGAAAAAAAGGATTGAGAAAATTACGTAAATCTCTACACATCTTTCTGGTCTTGGTATCAAAAAATCGAACTTCCAAAACTTTACGAACTAGTTATTTCTTCATAGAAAATGTAATAGTTTTGAGCTTAAGCTATGTGTATGAGTCTATTGTGGAATCCGCTCACAATATGGTCTCTTTATATAACATTTTCTAGTTTTCCCTTTTATAAATTCCATTCGGTTTCGAACAGAATTAAAAGGCAAAATAGAATTGACCGAACAAATTCGTTTTACCACGGTATTAATGTGATTGTTAGTTATTAAATCTATAATTATTTTTCACGGTATTAAATTGTTTGAAAATATTTTGCTTAGTTACGCTACACTTCTAGTTTCTAGCAGACTATGGCATAAATATCTAAATTCCCCAAATTGTAAACTTGCTTGGACTCCAGTGAATTTATTAATTTGATGAATATTTTCAAGTATTTCAACATTTGCTTTTCCATCCAGGTGATTAACGGCCAAAAACACATCTTTTATATGTCTTGTGTAATAAAATATTTAATATGATATTTACTTCTTTAATTACGTACGCATGACATTGCTGAGGTTACAAGACAATAAAAAACGTCATGCTTTTAACACATGCCAAATAATTGTTTAGCATTTAATAAATAAATTGTCGCTTAATGATTCGCCTATAAATGCAAAATATATAAACCCATAAACCAACTTAAATTTAGAAAATATACGCGCGTGATAACGAAATTATTTAACTTTTGGTTAAAATATGATATTGTCATAAGAATTTTTGCTTTAATTTAATTGATGAGATAATCGATGACACCAAAATAAAAAAATTAATTGTATCATATAATTTTTTATAAAACAAAAAAATTTCGAACGACACATTTGGGTTGATGATTTATCTAGTAAATAATTAAAACCATCCTCCAAGGATCTTAATGTGTATAATCTGACCTATTCATGATCTCGTAAAAAATAAACTCACAACGTGCTTAAAAAGTAATTTTAATTTAAATGCTTTAATCTATTTCAGACAACATAACGACCGAAGCCTAGCTACCAGTAAAAAAACTAAATAGCATCAACATTTTTATGAGTAATATGATATATAATATCATATATATGTACGAGTATGTACACAAGTTTATTATGAAGCAACATCATAATAATTCGTGTCAAGATATAATATAATTGAGATGGTACAGTACTCAGAGATGGAATTTCAATGATAAGAACAATATTGTGTTTGTTTTTATAAAGTCTTATCAAGACACTTCCAAGTAAATAAAGTATATTTGTCTGCAATCCTAATTATATTTTCACGTGATAAATGCTTTCTTATTTATGAAGAGTTTGACAACATCCCACAAAATAATATAAAATTAATTGCCATTTTTTTGGCATCGCGCGGCACCACACATACTTAAATTAATTTTAAAACATTTTTGTGTTTTTGGCAAAATTGAAACATTAAATAACACAGCAAAGTTATTTGGATACTAAATTCAAGGGAATTGCTACAAAACTCATTCTGTCAATGTGCTACGCATAGGGCATAGAGCTTAAGACGAACGATCATTTTTATCTACGTGTATATATCGTATGGCGAATGTAACGTCTATATAACGTCTGTGCTAAGGCTGCAATCAACGAATCTTCATTAGTAACACAAGCACACAATCTAACAACTATAAATCACTCAAATGCAATCATCGAAAATACTCGTCTAAGCGAACCTCAAGTTGAGGTATTACAAACCTTAAACGGTTATTCAGCCCTCGTTTATGTGAAAGACCAATATATGAATGTTTACAAACACATGTCGTGCACTGCTAAACTCTCGATACCACAGTTCGTGTATTACCGAATCAAAAAAATTACAAATTCCAAGGCAGAACGGCGGCATTTCCGTTATTTGCCTTGCACAGCTGGAGCTGGTATATCGAGAGGCAGAGCTTTTCAATGCTTTAGTTTTATTAAAACTAACGTCTAATTTACCGATTACCATTATAAAATGTTCAGAATGGTTCTACAGGGAATGGTTCACGTAATTGGCGCAGATTAATTTTTTAATATAATAACCGAAGGCAGTTTATAAGCAGCAAGTGGAACGCCGAATGCTCATAATGGAAAGTAGACAAAGTAGACAATCAAGTAAACATCGATCAGACCTTAACTGAAGAAGTCACTGTACCGAAAATTCTCACCGAATTCTTATGTTGTAAATACGCGCTTTAATTAAAAACCGTTAGCATACTACATTTAGACAGACTGCAGCAGCTAACATTTCAGCTGTTCTTTTAATGTCCCACTCGTAAGTTAAGTCGGCGCTACATTTTTAAAAAAATATTTTTGCCTTATTTTTGCTCTCCTGAAAAATGAACAAAAGTGAACATAAAGTGTTATGACTTGTGGATGGAGAATTATTAAAACACAAAAATTTTTAGAAATGTCCACATTTCTTTGAATGCTGGAGTTTGTCAAAAAGGGATTTGGGGCGACAGCCCTGGCCCTCTAAGGTATAAAACGAATTAAAATAACGTTTCATAAGAGGACAAATGCAGGGGAGAATAAAGGACGATAATCTCCAGGGGCTGACTGTGTGCAAACTTGTGCTGACTGTGTGCAAACAATACTATATACATATGTACTTAATTAAATATTTCAAAAAACACATTTACTATAACTGGTAAATTCGGACGAAAAATTCTGACGAATTCGTCACGCCCTTATATACCGAAAAAGTTTTCAGAAACCATTTTAAGCAAACAAAATGCTGTGAAAAGACTAGTACAAGCTCAAGCAAAAAGTTCTCAAGCCCTTCCCCAAAATTAAAACACTCAGAAACAATGCAGGCCCAATTTCTCCAGCGATTTCACTGTTGAAGGGGCTTGGTGGTAGTTATTCGCGTTTTTTTTTTCAATCGAACCATTTCAGGCAATTATCTGCAATATCTATACAACATTTCCATTACGCACATTACACTGTCTAAACGCTTCGGGTGTCAGGTAATTTAAAGGTAATTAAAAACTTTTTTTTTTTTATAAAAATCAATATAAGTATGTAGTTTTGAAAGCATAAGGAACAAGCGATAATTTATACGATATGAAAACAAGAATAATAATGGCACTTTAAAATATCCGCTAGTCAAATACAGAACGTGCAAAAAAGCTATTGTTTACACTCTAGCCCAACGATATAATTTATTGGAAAATTGCCTTACTTATATAATGAATCTTTGAGCCACAAGTTAAATGAGCCCTCTATATATAAATCGGTCAAATAGCATCGTTTAAAAACACACACAAACTTTTAAAACAGCGAATACATACAGATACATACTCGTAAGAGACTGAATGCGGCAATGGTGCATCTTGATATTTTGGAGTCCTCCATGAAATTTGTCAGCAGCTTCTATATTCGAAAGGAGAGAGAGAGAGAGAAATTTGTATATGTAGAATGATTCCTCTCATTTAAGCATAAACAATATGTTTTATGATTTCAGTTATAAGTAAAACCAACCAACCTGTGTTTCCTCATTTTATGCATTTACATATCTAAGTATCTTTGTTATTAAGAATTAGTGACACTGTTGGTTTGATCCCGTTATTGGGACATCATTGAAGCGGGAAAACCCTTCTTGGGATAGACCGCCAACGGAAGAAAGGAAGGATGGATTTGAAACCAAGTGACATCAAACAGACAGCCAATAATAACGGGATTCATTCATTCAGCAGTCTCCGTTAAGATACCATGGATTTTTCATTTAGTTTCTGGTGGTGTTTCAATTCTTTGGGTGAGGGTATTTCATACTTTAAAATGGAGAATCTGGCTTTATTACAGCAAATTGACAAAAAAGCGAAAATGAATTTTCGTGGACAGGATTAGTTCAGAGATTGGTTGTTGCCATCTCAGTTTAAGAAGTGGTTTGGAAGCTGGCCATCAAAATTAAAATGGTCGAATGATAAAATCCTAAACAGGCTTCGAATTAAATAATAAATTGGCTGGTTGAAACTTTTGGGAAACTCATTTTATGAATCTAGTTTAAAATATTACTTCTGTTTCAGTATTTCTGTACTTTAATTCATATTTTTAAGAAATTGTTCGAGGAGCTTTCCTTGCTCTTGTACTCAGCTCATTATGAAACTAGCGCAAATTTATTCTGAATTTTTCGAAAAATAGGCCCAATTCTAGAATCTCCGAAAGTGATTAAATTAAGCGAATAAAATTTTGAATTTTGAAATGTTTTTACTAAAATTGAGACAAGAGGGCTAAAGACCATTATGAGACTGAATTATTGGACTTTTTAAAAATTTAGCATTAACAATTACGATAAATACTTAATATCTATAATGATTACGAACGAAAAACGAAAAAAAATCTGGATCTTAGCTTCATTAAGCTGCATTTATTTATGTAAAAGTGCTGCGCCATATAAAACGTGATCAATCTAGTGTACATAAGTAGATTTGCCAAATCATCTATAATTTTAGTAAACCAGCTGGTTCAAACAGAGATCTCTTTACAAATTTTTCACTATTCACTGTTCTGTCTCAAAATTTCGAAAAATTATCTTAAGTTCTCAGGAGAGAGCTGAAAACTGATGTTTTATGATAACTTTAGAATATGTGGGGGGCATATCGCATATTTACATAAATACTAAGTAAGGTTCATCATTAGTTAACAAAAACAAAGGAATTTTTTTTGTTTACTATTAAGTATATTTCATTACATATTTATTTTATTATTTTGTTTACCATTAGATGAAATTTTGTAGTAGTGCTATCTGCTTTTGAAATTACTGCGCTTTATTATTTATAGAACTTACACAATTTCTATGCAATAGAAATGCTGTTCAACAATTCAATCAAAAAAATCACCGGTACTTAAAATAGATCATTAACTGCTGTTAATGTCAAAACCAAAAATAGTTATATTGATATTGTTAGTATCTACTGCCCACCGAAGCACTCATTGAAAAACGATTTGTGTTTATGTTACAGGAGAGAGGAAAACGATTAGTGTTTCGAGGAGACTTTTATGCAAAATATGTCCACTAGGTTAACAACGACTTAAGGTAAACAACTCCTAAAAGAGAATAGCGAGAAGAATATGGCAGCAAACAAGAGCTCCCTAAGGTAAAACTAATTTGAACAATCACACTCAATAATTAAGAATAGAGATCAGAAAAGCCAATCAGCAACTAGTTAAGAAAATTAACTAATGATAGCAGTACTGATTATTCTCTTTGGAAAGCAACCAAAAGACCTGTAATGCAGATTCCTCCAATAAGAATAACATGTGAGAAATGGGCCAGCCTCTTGGCCTCCGAACATTGGAAGCCGAAATAATAACTTTAACATTTAGAATCAAATGTGTATCCAGCTTGTGAAAAATTGCAGAAATAACTATCATCCCAAAACTTGGGAAACCATAACACGTAACCTCGTCTTTTAGGCCAATTTCGCAATTGTGAGTCATGTCTAAACTCTTTGAGAAGCTACTGGTAAAAATGCTAAATCCAATAATCCAGAGAAAAACTTCGGTTTTCGTAACCAACACTGAACAATTGATCGAGTATACAGAATAACCAATATAATCGAGGAAGCACTAGAGGTTGTATAAGTATTTGATAGAGTGTGGCATGAAGGGCTTAACCGCAAGTTAAGAAATCTTCTAGCAATGAAATTTGCTAAAATACTGGAAACTTACTTGAAAGGTAGATTCTTCAGGATTAAGATAGATGATATCTATTCTGAATTGAAAGAAATCAACACAGGACTACGACAACAGTGTATTAATGCCGGTTTTATATCTGTTCTCATACAACAAACGGGCACAACTCGAAAATTCCCAGAATTAACGGAATAACAAATTACGTCGAGTTAGGCGATTATTTCATATTAGTTTTAAATTCCTAATATGTTCAAATCAAGTGGAAGTAATTTTCAACAAGCAGGTATGTATGTATTCATGTTTAAAACCAATATTTAATGTATGATTATGTGCCCTAGTGGTATAGTCAAACCATTAGTCAAGGATAATGAAATCCAAACTTCATTCGATATTCAAGAAAATACGTCGCTGGAGCCGATTTTATGCCATGAAACAAGTTTAGCTTTAAGTCCAGAAACGGATTCAAACATAGTATATGTAAATCATTTTTGGAACACGTCAACTCAAGCATTTGAGGGAGATGAAACTTATGCTACTAATATTGACGATAACGAAATTGATAACGCTAAATCAGATGCTTATGAAAATTGTGATAGTAATGTTGACCTAAATTATGTGCCATCCGACATGAATGAAGCTAATAATTTGACGAGTGCTTCAGATATTGAACAAATGGCACTGGAAATTGAAAATAATTTGGAAAATGAAAATCAAAAGCCACCTAAAAAGCGATATGTAAGAAAATTTTCACAAAATCAGCGTAATGAAGGGAAACCGAAGGAAAAAAACGGGAAAACAGATTCCGGAGAGAACTTTACACCTCTTCAAAAATGCTGAAAACTCTGTCAAACCAAAATTTCGTTCGAAAAACAAAGATTAATTTTTGAGTAAGATTTCTTGTCTGGAAGACAAGAAGTCTCAAAGAATGATGAAATGTATGACTGCTCGAAGAAACCGTACTCACTCATTCTATTGTCATCTCGAATTAGACAACAAATTGGTTGTAGTCGTAGTATGAAACCAAAAGTTTTTTAAAAACAGTCATCAAGAAAAAACTAAATTCACCAGAAATGTCATTTATCGGGGTAAAGCAGATCCAAAAAATAAAATTTCATTGAAGAAGATAAATGATGTTAAAACTCATTTGGATAGCTTTCCGGCTTTTGAAGTCCCACTATACAAGGGATACATACGAGTAAAAAAATTTTACACGCCGATTTAACTTTGGGCAAAATGTACGAATTGTATCGTTCAAAATATGAAAATCCTGTAAGCCTCTCAAAATTTACAGATATATTTAAAGGAAAAGTTTATGCAATTCAAAATTTCTTAATAAATTTTTTAATTCTGATCTTTTTCATCTAGAAATGGACATTAAGTTTAAAGCATCAAAAACCGATGAAAGCTAAAACTGACATGTCGAGGGATGAAAATGAAGCCTTGAAGTTGGAACAATTTAACTCAACTACCTCAAGATGTAAAATCCGTTATTTTCTATAGTGACAATTGCGCAGGGTAGAATAAGAATTCTTTTCTTAGTGAAATGTTTATGATTTTTTGGAAAACAGTGAAAACATTTCAACTATTAACCACAAGTTCCTAACAATAGATACCGTTCAAAAGTAACGCCAATATCTATCATCCCGCGAGACTGGTTTCAGTTCGTCAGGACTTGTGGCACCTCGAAAGCGTTTAAAAGCAAGTTTATGTGGAGAAACATAACCCAGGATCGTGAAAAGTTCGTTTGGCATAACGTCAAATGAAGCCATTCAAAAAGTTAAATTTACGCCGCAGAGGAGTAAATACTGTTAAAATAACAGATTTGAAATTCCCTTACACTACACCTAATCCGATCACCAAAGAAAAAAGGAATAACCTTTTAGATATGCTACCATTGAGAAACTTGCAAACATTGTATATGGCAAATACCATATACATTCTGACCTGGTCGAATAACACCTTTTTTTTAAATCTTAATTTAAAGTTTCATAATGCACTCCTGAAAAGCTAAGTACGTAAAATCGACTTAAGCGGTTTTGCCTTGTGACCACAGAAATATTGAAACCGATTTGGACTTACGGTTTTCAGCTTTGGGGTTGTACCAAACAGAGCAACGTAAATGTCATCCAAAGATTTCAGAATATGGAACTAAGGAGCATCATTTTATATACATGCACCTTGCTGTGTCAAGAACAATGATCTTCTTAGGAACCTTAAAGTGAACCTCAGGAAAATGCACGGAGACATGAAGAAAGGCTCCAGCAACAAATAAACATTGAGGCAACAAAATGGATTGACTGATCTAAAATCCACAACAAAGATGTGGTTTACTTACTTCAACTTATCAGATACTATGGAACACCAATGGGAAAAAGCCATAGATTAATATATGGAAATCAGTAAATTATGTCAGAATCAAATTCGTCATTAGTCCATAAGACTAGATTGTAATGACATAAAATAAATGAATAAAATTTGGAACACGATCCACTAGAGAGTTTAGCCACTACAAGGGTATCTCAAATGCAAATGATGTCCAATGACCATTTTGTTATTAAATAATTTAAAAAATTGCTATCGCGATCCAGAGCAAACACGAGTCTCTCACACTCTCATTTATTTAATTCAAATTGACTTGTTTTAAATTAGTTCACTAAATCTTAGAACATATTTATATACATAATTAGACATTAGTTAGCTTTTCTCATAAGTTTTATATAATCCTTTTGGGATGTTGAGAAAAATGCGGGAAAGCCCGACTAAGAATTATCAGGCGAGGAGAGGAGAATAAGACTTACTCCATTTCGAAAAAATTAGAAATCAGAAGACAGGAAAAAATCTTTACATCTGCCTTTTATCATTGTGTTCTTCGCTAGACTAGACTGCAGAATGTTCACTGATTTAAAAAATTCGTTGTGTTGCTAAAAATTAAAAAAAAAAAATGTTCTTTCCGAAACATGTTCAAACAGGCGATTTGTTTTTGTTAGTTTTTTATTTAAATAAAGCTTAATAATTTTTTTAATTAAACAAAATGAACCACCTGTCGAACATATTACCTAAGCTTAGTAAGATATAAGAATTCTTTAATCAATACATACACAGTACTTGGTAAAACAAAAACTAGTACATAAGTATGTACATAATGTTGCATACACTTTCACCTTAAGTTATGTAACAATAGTAACATGTGCAATATTATTAACAAGTAAATATGCACATAATGATTCCTATTAAGAGTTTGCAGTAAAAATCAACGATTAAAACTCGAATCACGTTCGAGTATAGAACATTTACCTCATCTCAAAATAACTCAAAAACTACTACATAGCAAAAAAAAAATTAAGTATTCCTAAGCAACTGACGTCAGATTTAAATTTATACATGTTTTTTTTCATTTCGAGGTGTGCTATTACATATATGTACATAATAATATGTATAATATAAAATAAGTACTACATACTAGGTACAAACTTACTGTTAAATATGTGAATTTTCCGAGTAGATCCAATCCTTTTCATAGGGCTTTTTATCTCTTCCCCATTCTCATCCATAGCAGTAACACCATTCATTTTATATTTTTATTATTGTTATATTTAAAAATATTTAATAAACTTTCATTATTTTCCAAAAACAAAAAAAAAATAGTAAAAAACACTCAACTTAGTAATCACATTACACATGTAGGGTAAAAGAAAAAATATGTAAACAATAAATTCGCAAATTACTCAAAACACATAAATTTATCACTCAAATTTTTTTTTCGAACGTTTAATTATTAATTTACTATTTATTTTAATAAAATATACACCTTCAGCAAATTTATGGCACACAATACACGTATTCCAACATAAATTTGACAATATATTATTTCTTAATTAAAAATTTGTAGGAAACTTTTACTATTGTTGTTGTTGGTATTTAAAAAGACTCACAACGGAATTGAAAACCGGTTTTTATTACGTTAAGCTTGTTTGTTTTTTGTTAGATTTACATTACATGTTTAGGTTTTATATATTAATGCTTTATCTTATTTAAAAATATTGAAATAATACGTAAAATTGATTTAATTTGTGTACTTTGTTTATATATTCAAATAAAATTTGTTTTTAATCACAGAAAAAAAAAACTAAACAAAATTACGCAACTTAAAACTTCTCCAATATTCACCGTTGAAGTTTAAATATTTACTAACTAAAAAATTGCAGGCAGATTGAACCATAAACTTTTTATGGTTATTTATAGTACTGTCTCACTCACACATTTGGTTATCGCAAAATGAATATAGTGTTGTTTCGTTTTATTTGTTTATTTTTTTATTTTATTTATTTCTGTTTCTGTTCTGCTTCTGCTGACCATTTTCTTATGAAATTTTTGTTGGTTTGGTTTTTATTTACACAAACGAAAGCGAAACGTATAGTGATGGAAGAATCATCAAATAAACACATAATGATAATCACATAAATTGCTTTTGTTTAGTGAAAAGGGTAGCTATAAATTACATATATAGATACTCGATAATATAACCAATTTTTAGATTGTTTTCGTATACTTCAAGGGGTGAGAAAAACACATGGCCCCCAAACAAATTCATTCTATTCTTTATCAATGAAAATCGTGACTCATTGATTTAATAATTGGCTCGCGTACTGTATAATACTCGTAAAATACAAAATGTACAAACAATGCTAGTTGAGAACATTATAAATCAAATTTTTTATCGCTCGAAGCAAAACCACATGTACAAATGCGACTTTGCTTGGTGTGGTCACATATTCACAACACCATGCTTTGGCTTGTTGTGTCTTTATTGTTTATTTTATTTTAAGCGGAAAAAGACTGAAAGGAAAATTATTTTGTGCATAACGAATTTTGAATTACCACATGAGTTAAGGTGACATCTAATGGACAATAGAAAAAGTTTGATACCATGGCAATCAAATACAAACAGTTTCTAATTCATTAGAACATGTCGGACCGACCAGTGTCACGTCGAGGACTAGCAAATAAATCAAATACACCAAGTCCGAGTAGTATATTAAGGCCAGGTACAACAATGAGAGGTATGACTGGTCGCCCTCAATCAACGCTTCGCGGTGGGACAGCTAATCGTCTTGGAACAGGAATGGGAACGCCAACTGGAGGACAACGTATGGGTAGTACAATCGGATTATTTGGCAACGTAAGAAATTTATGATATAAATAATTGTCAAAACAGATTCCATCCAATTAAATTATATTTTAGATGTTAACTGAACGTCCAATTACACAACATGGATTAAGTGGATTGCCCACAGCTTCCGGGCGAATCGGAACTGCAAGTGGAATGCGTCAAGTTAAGGATAAACGATACTGGATGGGTGCTGTACAGGTTAAAATACAGGAACTCAATCAAGAAATGGAAAAATTAATAAAAGACACAAGCAATTTGGATCGCGAAAAATCAGCCAAGCGGCTATATGAGAAAAAGGTGAAAGAAGCAGCCAAAGAATTAACGAGTAAGCACATTCGGACAAAATTGAATTTTAAAACATTCGATTCAATAATTTTCTAAAATTATAGATCTTCAATCACATCATACCGATATGAATATGGCGTTAGATAGTTTCGCATCTGGATTAACGCGGCAAAATATGCAAAATGAAACGGCTGCATTTCGCGAACAAAACGAAAATTTACAAACAAATTTGGAGAACCTGTTTAAAAATCGTCAACACAAGGAGCACGATAATAAAGCTTTGGAAAATGAAATCGATATGGAAAAGAATAAAATTAATAAAATGATTGAATCACTTCCGAAGACGGAGCAAAATCGTTACCAGGATTTACAGAAATTAGCTGACGAAATGAAACGACAAAATGGTGACTTACAAAATGAAATTGAGCATATCGTTCAGAAACGAGATCGGCTTAATATTATAGTATTCAATTCGCAATCCCGTATGGAAGCGGTTAAATTGAAAACTAAATTAAGCGAATTAACAACAAAGCGGAATGCACTAAAAGAAGAGGAGGAAAATCGATTAACACCGGCCCAGGAACGAGAAAAATTGATAAATGAGGTGCGATCGAACAATCAGGCCTTAACCAGTATCGGCCGACAAATGAAATTGGTTGAAGATCAGTTGTCCGATAAAAAGGAATTACTACAACAAATTGAACAAGATTTAGACGAAGGAAACTCTGAACGCCATGCCAAGTACAAGGAGTTAAGACGACGTGATGAAACAATGACCACTTTCATGGAAACATTTCAACAGAATATGGAAATGGAACGTAAACAAATTGAAACTCTAAAAAATCAAATCGCCTATTCAATTGAACAAATCACAATGCAAGGAATAAATATGAAAAATTTAAGTGGCCTGAATAAAACTGAATTTTCCGAACGAAATGATCTCAACTCTCATAACGGTTTGCTCAAAGAGTATAAAAAGCTTGCTATCCAATTGAAACAACTTCAAATTCTGGAAAAACGAACAAATCAACAGCTGAAACAGCTTGTAGACGAAGAGAACACGATTTTGGCTGAGATTGACAAATTCAAAAAGTTAGATCAACTTCGGGCTGAATCGGCTGAAGAAATTGAGAAATTAACACAAAATTTGGAGGATTTGATGAAAAAGAAAAACGTTACGGAAAATGTAGTACAAGAATCTGAGCGTCAATTGAAGGAGATTAAAGAGAATTTACGCAGTAATGATACGTACAGACAAATTCTATATTTGGAAGAAAAGTTGACCGATTTATTGAAGGAAAATAAAGTTTTAAAAGAATCCATTGATGATCAGTACGCTGAACATGATTATGGCAAAAGCAAACGTGAAGCAGAGCAGATTTTACAAAACTTTATGGATTTACTAAATAAAAAATACAATTAAGCACTTTGTAACACGAAATTATTGAAAAAATAAAATTTTATTTAGAATATAATACAAAGAATGCAAAGAATATATGTGGCAATATGTTGTCTATAGATTAGTTAATTAGATCAGTAGGTTCCCGTGGCCATAAATGATTCAATTTGTTCCACACTGCAAAATAAAAAAAAATAAAGTAGATTTCATTTGGCACATTAATTTAAAAACTCACGTTCTTGGAAGATCATGTGATAAATTTTCACACCCGTCAGCCGTTACCAAGACATCATCTTCAATGCGGACGCCACCAAATTTACGGAAGCGATTTATTACATCAACATTGATGAATTGAGATTTAACCGGATCTGCAATAGCAGCATCGAGTAATCGATCGATGAAGTAACAACCGGGTTCAACCGTACAAACCATTCCAGCTTCAAGATTACGTGCAAAACGTAAACTCGTTACACCGGGTTCAGTTGGTCGTGGTGGGCAATTTTCTAGATATCCACCAACATCATGTACATCAATACCAATTAAATGTCCCAAACCATGTGGTTGAAATAGACCATTTATGCCAGCTTTCATCATCGCATCAATTTCACCTTTTATCAATCCAGCCGATTTTAAGTGTTGCAACAAAACACGATTTGCCAGCTTGTGCATTTCCACCCAAGAAACTCCATGTTTCATGGTATCAAGAACTGCTTTACTTGCCGCCAACACAGCATTATAAACAATTTTTTGATCTTCTGTAAATTTACCATTTGCCGGAAAACAGCAAGTAATATCAGCTGCATATCCACAATAATTTGCCCCCATATCAAAAAGGCACATATCACCATCTTTAATTACTGAATCATTCGGGGCCGCAGCATGACCATAATGCAAAATAGATGAATTGTCTCCAGCACCGCAAATACAAGTGTACGAAGTATGACGTGAACCACCAACAAAATATGTATGATGCAAAAATACAGATTCACATTGATACTCGGTTTGGCCCAGTTTGATTTGTTTCATCACTTCACGATGTGCATCACTTGAGATTTGAGTCACATACCGTAACACTTCGATTTCTTTTTCTGATTTAAGAACACGACTGAAAATAAAATTTAGACGCCATTACTTAGGTGGGTTTCAAAATAATTAAAATACAATTTTTATTTTACAATACTAATCATAATGATACAAATTTTCTAAAACTACTTAGGATTGTGCTAATAAAGGAGGTAACGCCATTTTTATCCTTTCAATCAAATACGTTTCTAATTCAGTTGGATGAATTTTCAGTTTCGATAATTTATCATAACGCAAAGTTATCACTTTAATGCCTAATTTACGTAATTGCCGAATCCTCATTATTTGCAGCCCAATCAAATACTCTCCGGTCGAATCATAATGCTCTGGTAGATGTACGATTACAGCTGAGTAAATACTTTTCGATTTTATCATTTTATCAATTGATAAGTTATAGTTAAAGTATGGATTTCCCAATCCCACTGGATGTAACAGAACATCTATTATGTAGATTTCATTGAGTGGTAGTTGTGAGATAAGCACAAATTTCGAAAAATTTTCATCACCTCCAGCTACCTTTGATAGCAAATTTGTGATTTGATTAATGATTCTTTTTATTCGACCATCTTGACAATATACATAACTGCTGGATTCTTTGGGTAGCATTGGTCCTTTGTAGTTTAAACATTCAATCGTTAGGGCCGAGTCCAGAAGTTTCAAATCATTTCGTAGTCGTGAAATATTTGGTTCGGTTGCATTTTCTTCGTACATTTTATTTAAAAAGTATGGATTAAAGATGGATTTAACAAAATTCACGGGATATTTTTCGAGGATGACACAAGAGAGCATTAATTTTAAGATTTGATTCGTTTTAAATTTCGAGAAATTTAACGTTAGTGTTTGTTCGATTGTTTGCCAGAATTTTAATCCATTCAAAGGTTGATAATCTAAATATGCCAACGTATTGAGAAGCTTTTCTATTGCATTTAGTTCCATCCTAGTAGAATTGGCAATAAAATATTCGCTACATCCATCAAGTACACATACATTCCGAATCCGAAAATGATGGCAATAATCCAGCACCGCATCAATCAATCCTGCACACTTGATTCGAATAACTTTGGCTTTTATGTAGCGTTCAACCGATTTTTCAATGTTGCTGTTGGAATAATCCAACGAGATGAATGACTGTAGAATTTTAGATAACTCTTCTTCTGTGACAGTATGTATGTTGGTGTTCAACCATCTCGTTAGTACTTGATTGGTTCGATTAAAAGTCGAATTAACTGCCTCAAGTGATGTTAGTACTTCAATTACTTTATGTGATTTCATTCTCCACCAAACATCAACAATTTTTTTATCAGCTAATCCGATCACCATCCTGCGGCTTACTTTTAATTTCGGTATAATTTTATACAAACGATCAACATTTTCAAACGTAATGGATTTTTGGTGATCAGAGATCGCAGACCAAAATTTATCACCTTTCTGTGTTTGTCCACAACCATGGAATATTTCAATACAATCACAGACTTCTTCGAATCCTAGTTTATTTTCAACAGCTCGCATTAGAAGTTCATCACATAATAAATCAATCGTCTTAGTAAAATGTGGATGCGATTTCAGCAGGTTCAATGTGTTAATTAAACATCGATTATCGCCATTTGTAACAATGGATTTCATTAATTTGTGTTGATAGAATTCCGTTTCTTCCAAAAGTTTCAAATTTATGATTGAAGTCTCGATTTTTAGAATTTTCTCCAGCGACAAGAAACAAATAATTGGTGTCAAATTATCATAATCGATACCATCCAACAAATTTATTATTGACTCTATCTGTCGATAGTTGTTAATTTCTCTTAAAATTAACTCTTCAGCTTCTTTTTTCCGTACACTCTGAACTCGTCCAAGTGTCCTAACTGAGGTCTCGCGATTCGATAAGCCAGACCCGTGTATTGACATTCTTCTAACAATGACAGGTAATTCTTGGATATCACAACCACTTTGTACAAGCATTGTGGAATGGCCAAGTCCATTCACAATGTTGCCCGCATCATTCCCACTGTTGTCATCTTTAGCGGATCCGCACATCAAGCGTTCGATTAGTTTTATTTGCAATGGTGAGGTTATGTTCTGATTTATTACATAAACTTTATTTCGAAAAATATTTATATGTTTTACTAAATTACGTGACATATTCATGTTGAATATTTATAGAAATTAATTTTTAAGAAATAAAATAAAAAAATATTTTGCGCACTATCTCACTGTGAAATGTCAAAATTGTAAAATGTAAAATGTCAAAATAAAAATAGCGCTGAACTGCTGACAAACATTTGTGATATGTGCGTACAAAATAATTATATAATGTACTTAAGTGTTTACCTACCATTCTGATATAATGTCATAAAGAATATCGCAATTTACGATGTATCTACAAAGAAATATAATAAATAATTAATTAAAAACGTATTTTAAGAAAATACTGCAGAAAACGATAATAGATGGCAGCATAATCGCATAGAAGAACTATATAATACGTACTTTTCAATTCCCTCAAAAACTGGCGGTTGGAAAGCCAAACCACTGTCCGAATTGCGACCGCTCTATAATAAGAAATAATTTAGTTACTAAACCAATTTAGATCAATATTGAATTACTAATAAAACTACTTAGTAAATAAATTAAAAAGCATCTAACATATGTATAATAACAACTACGTGCGATATTGCTGAAATGCTTAATACTGATTGATTTAGGTAATTTATGTATTCAATATTCCGTGATGATTAGTTTTCAGCAATCTGCAGCCATTGATAAATCATGCTAATTGCTCGTGCCATTCATCAGTCTCACATATTACAAAAACAATTAAAAATTAAAATGAATATGCACAAACACATTGAAGAAAAAAAGAAAATTAATTTGGTGTAGCCGTATTGCTTTATTGCTTAGTACTTCAATATTTTTGCCGATTTAATAACGTTTTTGTTCTTTCTCAATGAATAAGAATTCATATTAATGTTGTTTTCATATTTTTCGTCTTTTGTATTTTTTTGTCAATTCCTGCCATCTCACATCAGAATAATATAAATAAGAAAAGAAGTAGAATGAACTTATTAATTTCCTGTGTTTTATATACTCAATTGTATAGATGTACATGTGCACACAAAGATTCCTAATTATATATTTACAGTCTACTAAAGTAAAGAAATAATTTAGTGCGTTTTTGGGAATTTTTATTTTCTCAGAAGAAGAACAATGTTTTCTATTTATAAACCGTAAGATAATAAATACATACATATTATGATTTATATGTAAACAAGTAAGATTAGATTTATTTGGACGGAAATGACCTTGCACCTTCGGAATTTTTGGGCTCAACTGACCTACCGCTACATAAAAGTTTCCACTTTATAAAATTTTAGTAATTTGTGATTTGATTAAACAAAAAAAAATTCTCGTGGTTTTTTATTTTTATTTTTAAAATTAATTATCTGCCAAAACACCGAATCACACACTTGTATAAGAATTCGTTCGTACATGTGTATATGATTAAATTCCGCGTTTCATTTTTATTTTTTATTTGCAGCTCTTTGTTTTCATGAGAAAAACGAAATCAAAAAGCAAATATTAGATCGTTTTATTTGGAGTTAATTTCACGATTTGGATAATTTTTAAATGGTTTATATTTTATATGTACATATAGTATTACCACGATCGACACCAAACAATAATAATTTTTCAATTGCGCTACCTAAGTAGTAACCAAGCGAACATATCTCAATAACATAATATCGCCAAAATTGATTATCAATCAACCTATTACTAGCTACTAGAGAAATGTTTGAGGCCACACACTAATTGGTGTAACGAAATTAGGAAAAAAATTTAGCGCACATTGCTCAATTTATTTTATAGTTGTATTATTTTTAAAAATGGTGACTATTTGGTAACGGTTTATCCTAAAATTAGAACGTGATCAAATTTGTATTTGTATTTACAAATTGTGCAAGTAATATTCTGTCACTAAATAATATTATATTACCTATATAGTGAAATGTCATAGACCTCAGAAATGAATAATCAATAGTTCAACTTGCTGGTATTGTTAGTCACTATTTGTTCAATATTTTCTCCTTATACATATTTAAAGGACGTGATAACAAAGGGGCCTACCATTAAACCGTTGCGAAGTGATCGTTTTCCTTAAGGCAGGACGGAACAAACAGTCTAGTCTAAATATATTTCAAAAAATTGAAACATAAGTAATTTTTTGTTTGAACGTAAGGTGAATTGGGTGACAAAAGCATACCAACTGTCGACTATTTAGATGTTAGGAACCGGGTCGAGTCTTTACGAGGGTGAATCAAAATGTCTTGCAATATCATATGAAAAAAAAGAGTGAGTGAGACAACTATATATTTTTTTAAAAAAAATTTTGTCGCGGTGAAACTTATAGAAACAAAATTCGATGTAAATTTTACAGTTCGTTTGTTTTCTTTAATTTAGTAGCTCGTGTTTTGAAAAAAATTCTAAAATGAATGAAATTGAATATCGTGCCGTTATTAAATTTTTCTGTAAAGATGGACGCAATACAATTTATATATTCAATTACATATTAAAAGTTTACGGCGAATTTGCACCATCATATTCCACAGTAAAAAGGTGGGTAAAATTGTTCAAAAGTGGTCAGGAGTCATTAGAAGACGACAACCGCCCGGGTGGTCCCGCAGATGCTATTAGCCATGAAAACATACTTTTGGCAGAATCAATTGTATTAGAGGACCGCCGTATTTCTGTTTCGCGGTTAGCGTGGAGACTTTCCCTTTCATATGGTACCACTTATACCATATTACATGACCACCTTCACATGTCAAAAGTAAGTGCGCGATGGGTTCCCCGTTTGTTGACTGCACAACAAAAGAAAATTCGTGTTCAAATTTCAAAGGCGATTTTAGAAATGTATGAAGAAGATCCAGAAAACTTCTTGGATAACATAATAACAGGTGATGAAACATGGATTCATCATTGGTATCCAGAATCCAAACAAGGATCGATGCAATGGATTAAATGTGGTGAACCACCACCAAAGAAATTCAAAACTCAACCGTCTGCTGGTAAGGTTTTGGCAACAATTTTTTGGGATGCTGAAGGGATATTGATGATTGATTGTATGCCACCGAAAACCACGATCACAGGCATCTATTACGCAGAGTTTTGCGAAAATTGAAAAAAGCGATCTTACTTCTTCACGACAATTCACCAGTGCACAAGGCTAAAGTTGCTCAAGCTGCATTAAAGGACTGCGGCTTCGTGGAAATTCCGCATCCACCATAAAGTCCAGACTTGGCACCCAGTGACTACTTTCTGTTTCCCAATTTGAAAAAAAAATTAAGGGGCCGGAAATTTTTTAGTGATTCTGAAGTACAGTCTGTTGTAAATGAATATTTTATGGAGCAAAAGAAAACTTTTTTTTTAGAGGGCTTAGACAAGTTAATTGATCGATGTAACAAATGTATAAACCTTAAAGGAGATTACGTCGAAAAATAAAAATATTGCTGTCTCACTCACCCTTTTTTTTCATATGATATTGCAAGACATTTTGATTCGCCCTCGTATTACTAACTTACCTTTCCTTTCCTTCGGTTTTGTTACATGAAGAAGAGTGTACGGTGGACCAGATGTTTCCGGGAAACTTGCCTTAGGTTTGGTCGTATAGACTTGCCAGTTGCAACCATGAAAAAAGGGTAATTAGAAGTAGACGCTCAATTTCGCCACTAAATCTGTGGAAAATTATAGAACCGATTGATCTAATGTCAAAAATAAAAAAATCGGTTAATTTTGTTTGTTTGTTGTTTAGATGTAAGTAAATTTCTATATCTGAACAACTCATTCTCATTCAAACATATATACTTTAAGCATCAATGCAAACACCATTAGAAGATATCATGAAAATTTTCCAAAGAATATTATTGACAAAAATTGAAGAATGATGGTCATATTTAGCTGAAATCTGAATATCGATTTAAAGCTATCTGACGCAATAAGCCATATAAATATTTATTTAGCAGATAGATTTTGGAAAATAGAATAGTGATAAAGTAAAAAGAATCAATAAATAATAAATGGGTCACGATATTGGGACATTTTAACTGTCGGTTTTTCGTCATTTTAACATCTGGGCCTGTATTCTTGAATTCACTCGAAAAATGTCGCCGATGAAATTAGCATATAAAAATTTAAATTTTCGTTTGAAAAGACTTTTTTACAAGAAAGTCCGATTTTTCAAGAAGACAGGCCCTGGGCCGTATTTCACTAGAATCCTCGGTAACCTTTTTCGAGGGAATATCAAGAATAAGGTCTGTGCCAGCAAATTAAAGGCAAATAATAAAAATGTATCTAAAAATATACAGGAAAAATTACGTCCGTATCGCTTTAAATTCACAGAAAAAAAAAATGTTGCGCAATACATCGACACGGCTACTATAACAAAGGCTGTTTTCCAAACGAATACTTAATTATGGAACCTAACTTATTACATAAGAAATTACATTGAATAAGTTAGGTTCCGCAAATAAGTATTCGTTTGGAAATCATGCTAATTAAATCGTCAATTACCGGATTGCTAAATTTTCGGCGTTATTTTACTTTACGTTTACATCGGGAAAATCAGGTAAGGAATATATATTTTGAAAATTTTTGAATGTAGGTTTTTGCATCTGTAGTTTTTAAGAGGGGGAAGCCAAATTTCCCCGGAAAATTGCCTCATTTTTCGGGAAAATTGCCACTTTTTTATTTATTTATTTTTTTTTTCAAAATAAGGTAAGATGTTTTAATTAACAAATATAATTTAACAAATAATTTAACAAAATAATTTTTATTTTATTTATTTTTATTAATAATAATTGCTTCGGCAACCTTGCAGACACAGATCAAAGAGTTTTTTCGCCCTTATCGCTTCTTCTGATAATACCACAAATGTTAAAAAAAACACTTTTGTAAATATAACAATTTTTTAATGTAATTTTAATTCGTTGTATACCTCAGAGGATGGGGTCTTCCTCCCCTCCCCCTCCCCCCAAAGCCCCGTCTATTCTTTCTGTTTAAAATTTTATTTCTAATTCGAAACAAGTAAAAAAAAGTGGAAACATTTTAGAATTTTCCTGGAAAAATTGCAACATTTTCCCGGAAAAATTACTTGCACTGTCGAAAAATTGTTAAGATACAATCCTATAATCAAATTTTTTCAAAAAAGTGCAAATTTTCCCGGAAAATGAGGTAATTTTCCGGTGGAATTTGGCTTCCCCCTTCTAAAAACTATAGATGCACAGTCCTACATTCAAAGATTTCCAAAATATATGCTCCTTACCTGATTTTCCAGATGTATACGTAAAGTAAACTTTAGCCAAATTTTCTTTCGTCGCGTTTGTGACAAAGTTTCAAGAAGTTTATCAGAAGCATAATTTTAATTTTTTCCCTCGAGAGGCGTATATACCCTTATCAAAAGCATGCCAATCTAATCGTCAATAGTATAGCTTTCTGCATAAGCAAAGCCAACTTTTATAGGAGACTAGGAAGCCATACAAATTTAGAGATTTTCTGGTATTTATATTTTTATATAAGTTAGGGGATGCTTTAGACATAGCTGCACAAGATAGAGCGCTTTCAAACAGGTTCGGAATGACGCTCCCGAGGACACGTTTTTTCCGAGGAACTAGCGATATTGACTTCATGTGGCATTGCTTTCTAAAGGGTGTTTTTTTAAGCCTGATAGAACTTGAAATTGTAAAAAATAAAATAAAAAATTAAATTTTTATGAAAAATATACTTTGGCAGATCTCAGTATACTCTGGCAAATCATCATGAATAGACTCACGCTTAAACAACGCTACGAAATTATTAAAATTTACTTTGAAAATCAGTCGTCGATTCGCGCAACTTATAGACGACTTCGTGATTTTTATGGCGCACATAATCGTCCATCTGAGCAAGCCATCCGTCGAACTGTGGATAGATTTCGTACCACATACTCTCTAGAGGATGCAATAACATCAACACGTCTAAGGAATGTGCGTTAAACGAAAGTGTGAAAGAAGATCCAAATTTATCGATTCGTCGTCGTTGCACCATGATCAATGATTTTTTGTTTGAAAATATGGATGACATTGATCCGGACGAGATGTGGTTTCAACAGGATGGCGCTACGTGCCATACGGTGACCGTAACCATCGACTTATTAAAATCAAAATTTGGCGATAAGTTCATTTCGAGAAATGGACCGGTCAATTGGCCTCCAAGGTCGTGCGATTTGACACCTCTCGATTATTTCCTGTGGGGCTATGTGAAGTCACTGGTTTATGCTGATAAACCAGCAACAATTGACGCCTTGGAGGCCAGCATTGTTCGTGTTATTCGTGACATACGGCCAGCAGTGCTCAAAAAAGTGGCCCAAAATTGGACGTCCAGAATGCATTTCGTCAAGAATAACCGCGGTGCCCATATGCCCGAAATTATTTTCAAATATTAATGCCATGTAATTTTTTGTGTTATTTTTTACAATTTCAAGTTCTATCGGGCTTAAAAAACACCCTTTACAACTGATTAAAAAATTATCTTAATTCGAAAATAATCTGGATTATGTACAAAATTATCAAATGATTCAACCTGCTCGCAATTCATGGATTACTCTAAAAATTTTCGTTTTTAACTTAATCCTGAAATAATGTTTTATATTCTTTAAATTTAGTATTTGAACATTTTTTAATGACATTTCCATTTTCGCTATATAGAAAAAAAAAAATCAACGCTAAGACAACGGCTAATAATATAAAATGTTATTTTTCATGTATGGTTTACCTTAGCTTTTCTTAGGACTTAGGAGCGACTACCTCGCCCTTCGCATCTGATCCGATTATTTGCCACTATAGCACTTGAAAGTCGATATTGACCAACTTATTATCACAATCTAATGATTTAAATGGAGAAAGTCGGGACCAAAACTGCATATTGTCAACTTTATTCGCTTTACCAGGTATACGATTATTTAAACAAATAAATATACACCCAGGTAACCAAACGGGAAAGTTTGAATAGGACTACGTGAGTCCCTGATAAGGTCTTCTATCAAGGTTTCCTTATGGCAAAAGATATTTGTAAAATTTACGTTTTTAGACTTTACCAGACTAATTTTCTTCAATATAAATACTGTTACTGTAGTTGAAAATATACCCACAATAATGCATACAGCAGAAAATTATGTGTTTTTAATCTGTTTATAGGGGTCCTTGATATATAGTACACATCTTAGAATACAAATATTGATCGATAAGACGAATAAGAATTAATTTTATTGTGGATTCCATAATACAAAATAACCTTGATAAAATCAATAATAAGTCAAGAATATTATTGGATATATAAATATTATTGGAAATCGATTGAAGTATATGGAAATGCGTTGTACTATTAAAAAAATACACGCATAATCCGAATTTTTCGATTCAAGTCAGTCGATTATTTTAAAATACAAAATAATTTTCATCAAAAATTATTAATAGTTTCAAGTATGTATTTTTTATATTGTAGGTACACACATACATATACACGAAAATATTCATAAAAAATAAATAAATAAAAAGTAAGAAAATAATGTAAGTACTATTCATGTTATACATATGTGTACGATTTAATTGCAGGGTACTTTTTTTAGTTCAAATAGCCTCTAAACTAGAGAGATTTATAAAAATACATATTCTTAACCTATAATTCACTTTATCAAAATACAAGATCAAATTCATTCAAACACTTGTAGTTAGTTATTTTCCCCCACTTTAAAAAAAAAAAATATCCAAACTCATAACCACACATGTATTATACATAGAAGAAAGAAATATGTATAATAATTTAAATTTGTGCAAAGATCATATAAACATCCCGTGATCAAAAGTTTCTTTCTTTATGTCGCGACTATTTATTTGTTTTTTATATTATCAATGCCATTTTTGTGGATTATATTATGCCAATCACTATCTAAGCTCATCGATGCCTCTGTAAATAAGCTGAGTTTATTCAACTATAAATTATTACGGGAAAATTTGTTTTAAGACCGGTCTCATTTTATAGGAACTTTTCAAGCCTAACGAAATAAAAAGACTTAAATTAAACTGCATTGATCAAAACAAATTAAGATCATAAAACATTTTTAAAATTCAAAAGTCGTAGTTTTCTTTAATAAAATGTTCCTATCAGTAGCGGCCGTGGTTCCACAATTATGAATGAATGCAATTTGGATCATCGCAAAGCTTAGTGAATATTTGCGAAGTTGGGCCTACAACATCATCGCGTATAGACAGTGCAAATGCGAACCGTATGCTTTATTACGCCAAATAACAGTCAAATGTTAATAATTCTAATAAGAACCGCGGTCGGTTGCGACAAAGTTGCTTCAAAAGTAAAACGAAAACGCAAAAAAAAAAAAAAATAAAGTCGATTTCCTGGGCCTAGATTCTGATCAAGTGACAAATGACAGTTTTTTTGACTTTGTACTAAAATTTTAACTGCTGTAAAATGACAATATATAGCAGTTAAAATTTGTCATTATATAGCAGTTAAAATTTTAGTACAAACTCACAAGAAAATGTCATTTGTCACTTGATCAGAATCTAGGCCTTGGAGTGGGCTGTTGTAACATCACTTTCGATTTCGATTCGATTTACGTCTTTTGTTTCAAGAATAAAATTGTACTCTACCTCGCTTTTTAATTCGGATTTTTCTATTGCTATCTCAGTTTGTTGTGCATTTCTTCTTTTCTTCACATCGATAAAGTATCACAAACAAAAATTTTGGTAATAAAGAATGATGAATAGAAGCAAAAAAGCATAATTGAACACATAAACTCTGACAAAATCGAATCGAAAGTGATGTTATAAAATCCCACCCCAGGTAACCCAGTGTATTTTCTCGAATATTTTTTTTTTTGGCAAAAAAAGATCGATTTATTTAGCCCATAACCAATCACGGATACAAAAACTTTATTTCTCTACATGGTGATTTAAAGGAAGAAATATTCATGAAGTAACCCCTTGCTTTCATTACTGGAGGAAAGGAACTTAAACTTTGTTTGGTTAAAAGAGTTTACATGGCCTAAAACGATCAGCACAAATTTGAAATCGGCCATTATTACTGGATTCTGGTTTTACATAAAGTAAAAATGATCAATGTTCATACAAATATACAGTTGTGTTCATAATAATAGCAGCGCATTATCTTGCTTTAATAACTCTTTAATATTTTTTACTCCTTACTCTTTTCCAAGGGTGGCAATGCTTTGAAAGTTTCTTCTCTCCTCTATATCATTACTGTTTCAAAAAATGCTTAATTCTTTTTTATGAGATTACATTTGTTAGCGAGTGTTTGAACCAAGCTGTTCATAATAATAGCAGCAACGCAAGAAACATAAGGTTTTTAATGAAGAGTTGAAACTTTCTAACTAATTGGTAAGTTCAAATTTTTATCGTAATTCGTAAAGTGCAAAAACCATATTTAAGTGGATTTTAGAAAAGTAATGGGTTGATTCAAGCACTGCACGGAAGAAAAGCGAAACCTTATTAAAAAAACTTCGATGTGAAGGAAAATCTTACCGTGAAATACAATAAATTATCTGATGTTCTGCGAAAATGGTCTGTAATTCAGTAAAATGGACTGATAAGGCTGAAACAGGTGGGCCAAAAATGAAAACAACTGAGCTTATTGACCGACAAATCATACAAATGATAAAGAACGACTCTCATATCAGCTCAAAAAAGATAAAGAAGCAACTTCAGGTACATGTAGGTGCGGTGACTATACGGAGGCGCCTATTAGGATTTAAATTGGCCGCCAGGAGTCCGAGAAAATTACTATTGCTCAGCAAGAGGCACGTAGCAAAAAGAATAAGGCGCACGTCAATTGGCTCCTAGAAAACTGGCGAAATGTTTATCGAGCCACGAAAGTAAAATTGCCCTTTATGATTCGACAGGTCGTCGACAATATGTGAGGAGACCTCCAAACACTGCCCACGACCCAAAATACACAGTAAAGACTGTTAAGCATGGTGGTGCAAAATTGATTGTTTGGGATTGCTTCTCATACTATGGTGTTGAGCCGATATATCCTATTAACGGGCATCATTGATAAATTTGTATACATACATTAAAATAGTTGAAGACACCATGCTATACCGTATGCTGAGTAGAAAATGGCTCTGAAATGGGTGTTTCAACAAGATAACGTCCCAAAACACACAAGCAAACAGGCGAAGTCATGGTTTCGGAAGTACAAAATTAACCTTATGGAGTAGCCAACGTAATCACCGGACCTCAGTTCCATAGAAAACGTGTGTGCTGATGTCAAAAATAAAGTGAGCAAAGTTAATCCAAAAAATGCCCAGCAATTGTGGGAGGCAGTGCAAGAAGCAAGGAGTACAATACCGATTGAGATATGTCAAAACTTAGTGGACTCTATGAAAAGGAGATCCGCGGCTTTTATTCGTAATAATGGGCATGCAACTAAATATTGACTGCTTTATTAAAAAACAATACACAGAAGTGGTGCTTGTAAAGGTCGAGTTACAATGGATCCGTCCCGTTCCGTTCCGCTTCTCCGTCCAAATTAATTTTAGACATTTTCTGTACATTTTATATGAAGAAACGGAATGGTTAGTTATAATAAAATGGAAAGAGACGGACGAGCTCATCCATTTTTTCAAAAAGTTTAGAATTTACGGAAAGACGGAACATCTTAACCAAACAAATCAAATTTAGTTTTTTTTGACATAACGTGAGAAGTAAGCTGTAACTACATAGGAATTTTCGATAATTTGAAAACATTAAAAAAAAAAATTGTTAGAAATTAAATTACTGATCATTCTAGTTTGGATGAAGAATTCTTCACTATCTACCTCTTTCATTTGGAGAAAGCTAGTCTTAAAATACCCGAATTCGTCCCTATCCAGATTGAATCGACGCACCCACCATCTTCTTTTTTTCTTATAAATTCTATAATATTGTGTCTACAAAACGTATAAATGAAAGAGAATTTCTAAAGATTTTAGAGTCTCGTAGCTTTCGATTTTATTTTTTTATTTGTTTTTCAAATGTCAGTTTAAACAAACGGAACGGATACAATGTAACCAACAAACGGAAAAGACGAGACGGAGAACGACGGAACGAAACGAGACGGATTCATTGTAACTCGACCTTTAGGTTTTTTTTGATGAATTTTTTAATTATTCCTAAACATTGTTTCGGACTGCTATTTTTGTGAACACCATGAAATGGAATTTTTTATTTATATTAATTTTTAATCAAAAGAATAAATATTTGTTTGTCTTTTTATAGCTTAATATGACAATATCAAATATATTTCATGAATAAATCTTAATCAAACTTGCGTTTTTGAAAACTTATACGAGTTTTTTCTTCTTCTGGATAGCGCTGCTATTAATATGAACACAACTGTATGTTGATGAAAAGTTGCACCAGAAGTGAATAAAAACGAAGGTGGAATGTTTTCCATCAATCATATGTGGTGTATCAGTATTTTTGCGAGATAACAACCATCATAAACTGATTGGAAGTCTGTTGTATCGAGACAATTAATATTATCACAAAAGATTTTCAAGCGCCCACAAGAAGATTGGAATGAGGCAAAACAAAATTTATAAAATTTATTCATCAATTATAATGAAAGTGAGTTAATTGGGTTTGCCGATGCTAATTTAGCGGAATGCAGAATAACTGCAACGGTTAGTTGAAGATGCAAAAAGTAGGATGTAGTAGCCTCTCTTCCATGCGACGTAATTAATGAGGCGAAATGGTTGAGGCAAGTACTTAGTGATTTTGATATTGAGATGAATGGCCTCACTATTGTGCAAGAGGATAGCCAGTTTTCTAAAGTTTCCAAAAGAAGAAAAATTCTCTAACCATTTCAAACATAAAGACGTGTTTCAATGAAGGACAATATCGACAAAGGCATCAGAGAACGTGCATGTTGTCCTACTGGATAACTAAGTTACCACAATTAAAAATACATAAATTCAGAAAAGCAAAATAATCTAGCAGCAAATGAAAATATATCAAGGCAGCGCGGATTTACAAATTCTGAACTTGGGGTAAAAGTTATCTCGGAGGACAACAAGTAACAACTATTGTGTGACTTTGTTTTTTCTTGGTATTCATAGATACTCGTATATACATACATATGTAAGTAAAATTGTTGGCATAATCTGAAGGTAGAATAAGTAATCCAATAATTCGCTAGTCGCCGTTCACGATGATTACTCGCTTGCAAGTGTGTTCGACACAACCCACTTGGGATAGAGTTTCTTTTAAAGAAAAATTTTTTTTTTCAAAATTATTAAAAATTAGAAGGTTTTTATAAATGTTAACACTATGTTCTCATAAGCAAATTAAAGTACATTTAAATTTACGATCCAGGCGGAGCGCTTGGTGTGATTAAAACTTATTCAATATAAAGGAAAAAATTAAAAATAAAAATGCAAGCAATTTAAATAGATCACATCAATTAAGTGATTTCACTGTAATAAATAAAATGTAGTTAGCTACCAAATAAACGTCCATTTCTGATTGTCGATCTCCGAAATTTTAGAGATTCTTTCTGTCAAATCGAATGATTTGATATAAGTATGTACAGTTAAATGCTCGCAGATTTTCAAGTCGCAAAAATTTATTTCGTATTAGCTATATGTATTTCAATCCGGGCCTCAATTTAAATAAACATTTTTATGCAAAATATTGGCAAAGGCAATGGTGTACGAGCATTTTATGAGACATAAAATACAAAATTGGCTATACTTGAGGCTATCATAAAATATGATTATACTTATTTCTAATTATAGACGAAGTAGAGAATTTTCCAAGTCAATTTTATAATAATTATTTTGTGCTCTACGTATGGTATTAAAAATTCTAATTAATTAATTAATTATTAATTGCAAGAAATTCTTGTTTAAATTGGTTGAGTTTTGTATTTTGTTCTTCAGCCTCAATGGTTTTACGATTTTTCTGTTGTTTTACTTGAAATATATGCCGATACCGTCTATAAAACATATTTAAGTATCGCTTGCGTGTGTAATGGGATTTTGAATCGTCAAGAAGACGTGTAAAAAATATATTGTTAAAAATATTACGTTGTCTTTTGTTTATTATTTATAAGAACGTATATTTTTTTATAAGAATACAATAATATTTGTATTGTAAAATGTTACAAAAAAAAAAAAAAAAACTCGAATTAACCCAGACATAATAATATGAGAATACGAGTATAAGTAAGTATGATTTTTCATTTATCAGAAAGAATTTTTTCCGATTTTTGTAATACTGAACATATTTTTGTTGGCAACATGTTAAAAATAATTGAATGAAAAGAAAACGAGTACGAATCATTATTTTAGTATAAGTGTACACTGTACGGTTAAAGTATTTAATTCATTTTTAATTTTTTACAACAAATTTATTGGCAATATACATACTTGCCGTGTCGGAGACAAAATAATATTGAATTGTTTGCCAAATAAATATATGTAACAATATAATTGATCGTCAAGTTAAAAATAGCCCATGTTGAAATTCAATTATTATATAGTGCCATAAAATAGCTAAACCTATTCCAGAAACGAAGATTATTATTATTAATGTCCATTATTTATTCATTTAAACTTGTTTGTAGTGTGTTGTTTGTTTAGTATGCGCGACCGAGGTGAAAGCCAATGTTACATTTATTATGTCTGTAAACGCTATTTTTGTTTTTGCTATCGCGTTTATTTCATTTATTTTTATTATTTTTCTCTTCAATGCGGTGAATTTTATATATGTACATACAATAATATAAACTTACATATACATACAAACTTATATTTATTTACATTTCTGATATTTTTTTTTTTTTTGTTAATTTTATAACAATACAAAAACATACAAAAAAAAAACGCGAATTTACTTTATGATGCATGGATAACTGGTAGTTGTTCGTAACAGCTAAACATGTTAACTTCTCTTGCAATGTACTATAAACAATTTACTATATATGCATACGGATAAATGTGCTTTTTAATTATAGAGTGTGCAAATTATGAACCTACCTAATCAAAATTTAGTTAAAATGCAAAATGGCTCAGTAGTTAAATGTTACTCAGATTGAAATAAAAGTTTTGTAAATAATTTTCGACATAGACCTTCAAAAATTAGTAATTTCGGCATTTCGCTATTATGTATTGTACTATGTTATGCAAACGAGTATACATAAGCGTATTTGCATAAAATTTTACGTTATTTGGGTTTGCAGGATGTGCATATTAATTGATTTTTGCTTAGATAAAGGATTTAGATAACATGTGAAATATGTTTAGCATGCCAAAATATATACACATGGATAAAATATTTCACTCAACAAAACCTAAATGCGGTAATTTTTGCGAAAAAAATGTTTACTATATTTTTATAGTTCACTGACTTTAAGCATACTGTTCGTGCTCTTTTGTTTTATTAAAACTCTGGGCCAATATTTCAACAGCAAAACAATGTATGTGTGTATTATATGTAAAACCGCATGTGGCATTGTCGCAAGATTCAAAAAAATATAATACGTTTACAAAATGCTTACCATAGTTAAAAGTAGAGATGGTGATTTCTGGGCAATGACTTTATCCAACTGTAAATTAAAAAGCAAAAAAAAAAAAAATTTAAAATCTGCTAATTAGTTAATTAGTAAAAGAAACAAAATACTATCTTACTTCATCGACATAATATGCCTCTTCAACGTCATATTTTGTACGAAAATCTTCAACCATTTTTAACTTTCCCAACCAAACTTCATATTCATCAGGTAATCTTGGCACAAAAAGTGTTGCAGCGCCAGTGCTTGCATTAACGATGCCATAGAAATCAGGTTCGGTCACTCCGAATAAATAAAAGAAAAATGGTTCCTATATGGTATAAAAAAGAAAGTAAAATTATTTTATTTTAATAATTAATAAAACTATTTTTATTTGAAATAGAATTTAACTTTTATCATAAGTTGGTTCTTAATTTGATTTTAATTCCTAATTAATGTAAATAAAACTCAAAATTATGAATATACAGTGAAAATTCTTCTTTTTATCGTCTGACTTCGAAAACTTCCAAAAGTAATATTTCTGAATTCAATTCTTTTTCCTTTAACACTAGATTGCCCAAGGAAGTCATTTTGACTGTTTTTTAATTTCAATTAGAAAAAACAATTATGTATAATGACAAAATTTCTTAGAATTTTGTGACTTTTTGTACAACATATAAATGCGTTTATTAATAATTATAGTTACTCTTTCCTCCTTCATTTCCGGTATATATATATGTGTTATACCTATATTGCCCAAAAGCAGTCATTTTGACTGCTTGGGAAATTTTAAATAGTCAAATAACTCTTATTATAGGTTAGGTTAGGTTACAGTAGCTGCTTTTCACACACTTAGGCCAAGTAGTGGTCCATTGTGATACCACGAGGGGATGGGGGTAGGGGGGGGGAGAGGAAGGTGCTTAGCCCAATCTGTTTTCTTTTTTCAACGTTCCTATCTTTTCAACCAAATTTGTACTAACCCAAGCAATGGTTGCTTGACGTCGTTGGTGAAGTTGTTGCCATCTCTTCAAAAGGGTTGTTGCCATCTCTTCGAAAAAGGTTCAATTTATTGTTTTATCATCGTTCAATTTTTCTACGATCAACCCAAAATTTATATTAGTTTTAGACCCTTTTTTTTGTATATGATTTTTACAATCCCACATTTTTTATTGTTACCAATCTTATTTATATTAGTTTTAGTTAGGGTATATTTTATATTATATAGAAGAAGAACTTCTATTGGTTCATTTTTTGTTTTTTTATAATTAGTAGCAGGGATAAAAAAAAAACTTATAAAAACTCGGTGATCAAATAAAATAAATATCATAAAGATTCATAGTGTCACAGAGAACTGAACTAAAAGAAATGTCGAATAGAAGTGAGTTATTGAAAAAGCTAACGAACATAAATGAAGAGTGCTCCGATATAGAATCAGATGCAACAAATTCTGAACTATCATCTGAAGATGAAGCGGATTCTATTCAAAGTGAAACATCTGACACTGAAGATAGCGAAGAAGAGTCGATCACCAATGATGAAAATGAAAGTGTCATCAATATGCCCAGGAAAATGTGTAGGGTGCTATGTAGTTCAGACTCTAATGAAGAAACTGAAAACAACTTTCAGGAGACCGAAACAGCTGCCGATGGTACTGTGTGGTCAAAATTTGACGAAGGTGGTATTCCTGGAAGGTTACCATTTACTTGTATTTTCAATAGTGTGAAAGGGCCAACAGGCTACGCAAAAAGGAAAATTATGGCAGATAATCTTATCAGCGCATTCTCGTTGATAATAGATAACTATATTATCAAACATATAAAAAAGTGCACAGAAGAAGAAGGCCGCCGAATTTTGAGGAACGATTGGACAACAGCATTACCGGAAATACGTGCATTTATTGGGATTTTATATGCTCGTGAGCCTACGAGGCTAAAAATTTAAAACTGAGTTATTTATGGTCAATAAAGTGGGGTCCCGAATTTTTTAGAAAAACTATCGCCAGAGAAAAGTTCAAGCAAATCCTACGATTTATTCGTTTTGACAAAAGAACCGAAAGAAGTATGCGCCTACAAACAAATAAATTTGCCTTGGTTTCGGAAATATGGGACAAGTTTATTGAAAATAGTCAAGCTATCAACCAGGGCAAAATATAACAGTTGAAGAGCAATTATTTCCATCAAAAGCCAGGTGCAAGTTTATACAGTATATGCCTAATAAACCAAACCAATTTGGCATCAAATTCTGGCTTGCATCAGATGTAAATAGCAAATATGTTTTGAATGGTTTTCCTTATTTGGGGAAAGATGAACAACGACCATCGTCAATGCTTCTCAGTGAACACGTTGTTCTGAAACTTGTTGAGCCTTACACAAGCTGTGGAAGAAATATCACAACCGATAACTTTTTCACTAGCATGCCACTCGCGACAAAATTATTGGCCAAAAAAACAACTCTAGTTGGAACTATTAGAGGAAACAAAAGAGGACTACCCAAAGCAGCCAAACAAAGGAAGGATAACATGCCTCGTTTTTCCCCTCTGCTATATAAATTTGAGAATTGTGTTCTTACAATACATAAAAGCAAACCAAATAAAAGAGTAGCTGTTCTAAGTTCTAAGCATACATTTGTTAAAATTGATAAAAGTAATAAAAAAATGTTACCGGAATCTATTCAATTTTATAACAGCACAAAATTTGGAGTTAATATGGCAGATCAAATGGCCAGAAAATATTCAGTAAAAGCTAGTTCTCGTAGATGGCCCCTCCAAATATTTTTCAATATTTTAGATTTGGCTGCTCTAAATGCCTGGATCCTTTACAAAGAAACGACAGGAATACAAGTACAACGAAAAGAGTTCTTGTTTCAATTAGCAGAATAGCTTTCCACCGAATACAGAGCTGCAAGACAACAAAATTCATCAGAACATGAAGACGCACAAAGATCAACTCCAACATCATCAAATGCAACCCATTCTAACAAACGCAAAATTTGTCAAGTAACACTTTGCCACAACAACAAAACAAATAATATATGTGAAAAATGTCAAAAGTATGTTTGCGGAAGATGTACACATAAAAAGATTTCCACTTTTATTTGCAAGAAATGTACAAATAATAATGCATAAATTATTTTTTTTTCTAAGTGAAGTAAATTTTTTTATTGTTAATATTTACTAATAACTTGTTATATAACTGTAAATAATATAAAAAATATTAAAAATTAATTTTCAACAAATTTCTTTACAAATTAGTTATTCTTTCACAATGCAGTCATTTTGACTGCTTTTGGGCAATATAGGTGTATACTAAGTTTCAGTCTTTCTAGTGTTAAACTGATCGCCTCCATAAAGTGTCCAACATTTCAGGGTTCCATGAATGATCAGCCATTTTATAGAAATTTCATTATAATTAGAAAATTCAAAGTTAGGCTAAACAAAAGTACGGTGTGGCTGCTCTGAAGTGAGCACTCAAGGGGCCCATAAATGTTGGTCACTTTATGGAAGTGGTCAGTTATAAAAAATTGGTCCCACCCGTTTAAGTGAATACGTTTTGGTGTCTGTAAAATCACCTTAAAATTATTTGAACAGGAAGATTTTATTTTAAAATATTTTGGAAAATGGAGGTTTAATTCTAAAATTAGAATGGAAATCTACATTTTCCAGATAGAAATTGAATTTTCTTTTTCCAGAATTTTTGGAAAAGGAAGATTTAGTTTTGAAATATTCTGTAAAATGGAGATTTCCATTCTAATTTTAAAATTAAATCTACATTTTCCAGAAAATAAATTTTACTTTTCTAGCAAAGAAAATTTTAATTAATTCCAACGGCCAATTTGGGATTCTATAATTTCATAAAATCAATCTTATCAAAAACAAATTATTGAAAAATCCAAGTTTCTTACAGTCTGTCGTTTTACCCATGTGTCATTTCATAATGTGTCTTTTTTTATCATGTGTCGTTTTATATTTTGTCATTTTATCCGATAACTCCAAAAATTATATGGAATATTCCAGGGACTGACAAAAAGTGGTCAATTTAGGAAGATGGTCAAAATAGAAATATGGTCACTTTTGGTAGTTTTATTCTATTTGAATCTTTTATTCCTTATGTAATTACGTGCATAAACTAACCAACATTTCTGGGTCCCTTGTGTGGTCACTTTAGAGAAGTTTCAATGTATTCGGTACCGCAGAGGTAAACTATCCACGGTGTGTCTGAACCACTTTTAAATGGCTCGGAAAACCATGTCTCTATTTTCTTCAAGGATCGAAAGTTCCATGTTTGAGAAGTCCAAAAAAACAAAAATTAGCAAAATCCCCGGAGCCGTTTTGAAAAAAACGCAATTTCAAAATTTTTTTGGTGACGATACGGAAATTTACGACTTTTTTGCAGCTTGTTTGTTCTCTCTTGTAGAAAGAAGAATCGAGAATAGAAAGTTTTAATATTTTCAACAAAGATCAACTTTTCCAGACCAAATCAGTAATATTGGACGAAATCTATCGAATTAAGTAATGCAACTTTATTTGAAAAATTACGAAAATCAAGATTATTGAATGAAATACATGGAGACATCAAAATGAAAAGGCAAAATTTATTTAGGCTGCTCAAATCATAATATAGTCCTTACACGAAAAAATATCTTCTCTTGACTGTCATTGTTTTTTCAAGGCTGTGGAACAAAAGCCAGAAACACCTTGAACCTTAAATATGGCGAGAATTATATTCTTGTATAGCTCTTAGAAGTTTGGAGCTATAATCTGGATGTGTATGGTGGACTTTATAATTCATCCAGGTATTTTTGAAGTCATGGTGAACTGACTCCATAGCTTGCTCACTGTAGTTCCCGAGTCCTTTCTCCATTTTTCGGCAAAAATGAGGAACGCGGAAAAAGACAGCATGAACTTTTGGCGTTATTGGTATTGCTAGGTCCAAATAACTTCTTTGAAATTCTGAAATATACACCTCAAATTTTTCGTCAAGACTACTTGAGAAACATGAATTGACGACACTTGAAAAATCATTAAAACATCTGACATATTTTAAACAATGAACACTACATTTTGCCCGAAGCAGATCTATCTTGTTCAACAAATTTTTGCAGGCATTGCCTGCGAAACCAGGAGATCCATGGGCTTACATTGCACGATTTTGCCCATTTCTCAGTATCGTCTTCGCATTCCCTCAGCATGTGCCCATACAATGTGTTTACTACATCGAGCATTAGATGCAGTTCAGGTGGAGGTATTATATCGATGATTTCTGTCTCTAGATTCCCTGTAAAAATAGGTTGAGATACGTGACTGAAAAAATTCTTGGCATTAATTTTTTTACTGCCACTATTCTTGAAGGCGTCTGAATTTTCCCGGCAACTACCAACGGTTCTATAACTTCCACACTTACTCAAGAGATCTTTTGATGCAGTACACCACGTACACGGGTAATGAGAAGAATGAGCCATGATCCCGCCCAGTTATTATATTGGCCATTTTTAGGTCTGTGGCAATGGTCATGACTTTTAAGTCATTCAAATGTAGAGAGGACCACAGAGTGCAAACATTCACATAATTTTCTTAAATTTATTGGCGTTTACTCCATCATGATAATGCTGCCTGGCCCCTTTGAAATGTGGAGTATTATCGGCTCCTTCGAATCTTGATTGAATGGATAAGCAAATCTTCAAAAACCCTCCACCACCGTCAAGCCCAATTTTCAAATCTACTTCTTGCAAACCTCTTTTTTCTCGAATATATATAACTAAACCTTGTACATTATTACAACAAACAAAGCATCCAGATCTATTTATTACACAAGACTTCTTGGTATTCAATACGTCACAAACACGAGATTCAAAAAACGAATCAAGCTGATGATTCAACAAAAGCAGGTCCTGCTTCAAGTTGGTCTGAAACATTTTCCTATTCTTACTGCCAACTCGCAAAGCAGCAGTTAGAGAATGTGTCTTTCTTGTAGGTAGACAACCCCAATGTACTTATTTTCAATATGTCGATAGCTGCGACTGTTTCTTTTCTTGAGCTTTTATCCACATTGTTTGAATTCACTGAAACTGGTAGTTTTTTGCCTCTCCTTTGAGATAACCGCAACTGTCCTTCATTGTTTGAGTGTTCTGGCACGTGTAGAATATCTTTTAGCATTGATGAACCTAATTTTTCCTTTTCTTTGGTAGACAAATTTTTTGAAATCAATTCAGTGAGAATAGGGATACATTTAGGTGAAGTGCAAATTTTGTTTTTATCCAGTGATCCTCTGCATTTCTTACACTTTTTCTTGATCACTTTTCTTTTCGCTGAATTTCCTAGACACAGATTGTCTGGTGCACGTCTCGCAATTTCACACAACTTGCAGTCACAAAGTATCTTATTTTTAGATCGTGTTACACATGGGAGTTCCAGAAAACCAGAATAGTCCGGTAGAGCTAATGTGGTTTCTTCAGAATTTTGTTTATTGAATTTGTATATGATGATTTTGCAACTGCTACAGACAGCAGATGGGTAACGAATATCATCAAGATTAATATTTACAGCATTTTTTACCTCAATTTTCAATGGGCCCACAATATCCCACATCTTATCTTTCTTTCTTAAACACAACAAACAAATCACGCCTCGGTTTTCTTCTTGAGTTCGCGCATGGTCCTTTGTCTTTCGTGACATTTTGTTTCACTCTTATGTAGGTAATAGGTTCGTCTATTACTAATAACTGTTATTTACTGGCCGGTTTGTCAACGACTGTTTTGACTAATATTGCGACAACTAAAGGCCCAGTTACAATGCATCCGTTCCGTCTCGTTCCGCTTTTCCGCCAAAATTAAAATTTGACATTTTCTATATAATTTATATGAATAAACGGAAAGGTTTGTTACAATGAGCGGAATCCGACGGACGAAGACGGACATATTTTTTTAAAAATTTTAAATTTTACGGAAAGGCGGAAAGTATATCCTCAATTTTAATTCTTGATACTTTGACAGTACTTATAATACCAATCTAACATCACTCTCGCATCATTAGTATGTATATGATTTAATTTTTTAAAATAATAAATACACAAAAATACAAATAATAAATATTCAAAATAATGGATATCGAATCATTTATTGAAGAAATAAAGAAATTCCCTAAATTTAATGGACTAAAATTAAGTGGGTCTTAATTTATTTGGGTCTAAATTTAATGGACATACCCACCATCTCCTCTTTTTTTTAAATAATTCAGAATATTTTTTATATAAAATATATAAATCAAACAACAATTCTAAATCCTCGTAGTCATCCATTATTAATATTTTTGACAGCTAAAAATAATTTAAGATAAACGGAACGGATACATTGTAACTAGCGAACGGAAAAGACGGATCGGAAACAATTTTGGCAAAGCGGAACGGGATGGAACGGATGCATTGTAACTGGGCCTTAAGTCTGCCTTTCTGCTGATTTTTGAAACAAACATTTGAAAACAACAAACATATTTACGTGAAAAGAAACAAAACAATGTCTGTACACAGACAGATATGGTGATGTATTTATTTTTCAAGCATTTCAGCATATCTCTTGGCTACACCTACAGAATTATGAAAAAATCGTGAATTTTCGTATCGTCGCAGAAAAAAAATTGAAATTGCGTTTTTTTCAAAACGGCTCCGGGGATTTTGCTAATTTTTGTTTTTTTGAACTTCTCAAACATGGAACTTTCGATCCTTGAAGAAAATAGAGACGTGGTTTTCCGAGCCATTTAAAAGTGGTTCAGGCACACCGTGTATCGTAAGCACCATTTTCAATTTTATTCAGAAGAATCATTTTCGAATACACTCATCGGCACAGAAAACGGGCCACCCTGCTCACAAATTTTTTTTTGATGCGAATATCTTTTGAATCGCACTAAATCGAAACATGAAGCAAAAACCATATTCTAGGTCATTCAAAACAATCCTAGAAAATATTACCACAGCATACTTTGTCTAATCATGTGGCTTAGTTTTTTTTCATCTCCCAAAAATAACTAAATTTTCAAATGTGAATACCTCTTGAACCGCACTAGCTGGAAACTTGAAATCAAAACCAAATTCTAGATCATTCAAAACAATCTTAGGAAATGTGGGTAAGACCTACTCTTTCTAAATATGAGGTTGAGGTTTTTCGAATTTTCAAAGAAAAACTAAACAATAAAAAAATTAAAAAAATTTATTTGGATTTTCACAAACAGAAACACAACAACATGACGTTTCGAAAAAACAGAGGATCAGGCTGTTTAGGATAACTATGTTTTATACGGCGGTCTCATACAATATATAGTTGATACAGAAGAGAATAATGAATTATTATGGGTGAGAAAGAATTACAAAATGCTGAATGCTGTATGGTTCCCAATTATACTAATATCTGCGTTGATGTGCATTGAACAATCTGGGGTGTTACTAACTACCTACTAACTTTATATGGTTATGTTTCACGTAAACTCTAAAGTATCAAAGAAAGAAGAAGGAAAGAAATAGAAAATATTTATTATTTCTTTCCTTTGGTTTAATTTACATTACAAAAAATGTTATTGTTAAAATTAACAATAGTGAGCTTTACCAAATACAAAAGCTAATTTATTTTTCACAATTGCGAAGTAAGCGACAGAGACTCAAAGATAAGAATAAAAGGTGAAAATGGCTACAATCAGACCCTCAAGTAATTAAATAAGGCTTTTAAGAAACAACACAGGAAAGTTGGTTGAACATGTGCATTGATGAGTATATTCGTGTAGCATAAAACAAGAACTGAATAGTATGAATAATAGAAATAGTAAATGGGTAAACTAGGGAACCGTGGGGTAGTTCTGCAAATAACCGCGCAGACAATTTTCTTATGTATTTGAAATACTATGTCATCATCAACGAGCCATAAAGCTAAATTGGTGGACAAGGGTCGCCAAGTAGAACTAATCCAAACCGATATTGTGTATTACATTATAGATATCGAGAGAAAGCGAGAGCATGTTATCCGCCATGCAGCTGGAGAGGGAGCCAGCCTTTAGCAAACCAGGCGACGACCGAAAACGCGCCGAGCACGTCAAAAAACATTTAAACAGTCCCCAGGTCTTTACGGCACAGACCAACAAAAAACAAGCCGATTAATTGTATTTGACCAAATAAATAACCTACACTTCTTAATAGACACGGGAGCTGACCTGTCGGTGCTCCCTGTCAGACATATAAACATGTCAAACCTGAATTTTTATAATAATTATATAAGCAAAATGAATTGCAATAATAATAATAGTAATAAGATTGGCAACATGAATTCTTCGCCAATTTATTTGAATTGTAATAAGTCCGATCTCGTGTTATCGGCAGCCAAAGGCAGCACAATTAATACCTACGGTACAAAATTGTTAGAGGTTAATATCGGACTCAGGCGTACATTTGTTCATGCATTTATACTCGCCGATGTGAGTCGGCCGATTATTGGTGCAGATTTCCTGGTGAAATTTGGCCTCTTAGCCGATCTTAGGCGAAAAAGGCTAGTTGATTCAGCGACTCAGCTGTCAATATGTGCCAATGAGACGCAAGTAGAGGTTGAAAGTCCAATTCATTTCGCAATCGACAATGGCTATGGAACAATTCTTAAAAAGTTCCCTTCGCTCACATCAGAGCGTAATTATAATACACCAGTGAAACATCCAGTGGTCCATCATATAGTTACTGAAGGATATTTACCAGTGACAAGACCGAGGAGATTAGATTCCATGCGCCATAAAGCAGCCTTATTAGAATTTAAGCATATGGTTGAACTAGGCATTTGTAGACCTTCATCTTCTCCTGTATCATGCCCATTGCACATGGTGAAGAAAAAAGATCTTGATTGGAGACCATGTGGTGATTATCGCAGATTAAACGCGATCACAACGCCGGATCGGTATCCGATACCGCATATTCAAAATTTCTCTATGAATTTGCATGGAAATAATATTTTCTCAAAAATCGACTAAGTCAGAGCCTATCATTTAATTCCCGTAGCTTCGGAAGACATTCATAAAACAGCGATAACCACTCTCCTTTTGGCCTTTTCGAGTTCATTCGAATGCCCTTTGGTTTACGCAATGCCGCACAAACATTCCAGCGGTTTATTAACGAAGTAGTTAAAGATTTAGACTTCGTATTCGTCTATATCGACGATATTTTAGTAGCATCTTCCGATGAGGCACAGCATAAAAAGCACGTAGAACAACTCTTTCAGAGATTAGTGGACTATGACGTGCATATTAAGAGCTCTAAATGCGTGTTCGGCGCAAGTTCTTTAGATTTTTTAAGCCATAAGATCACACCTAATGGTATTCTGTCCTCTCAAGAGAGAATTAATGCCATTATTGATTTCCCCGCTCCTGAATCAATTAAGAAGATTCAACAATTTGTTGGCATGGTAAATTATTACCACCGGTTTATACCGAATTTAGCCGAAATATTAGCCCCAATCCATACGCATTTAGCAAATTTACTGAAAAGGCCTAAAACACCGAAACATTTTTCGTGGCCAAAAGAATGTGATGATGCATTCCAGCAATTAAAAACTAAATTGGGTACAGTTACATTACTAGCGCATCCGCTGTCAAATACGAAATTTAGCGTGACATGTGACGCGTCAAATGTAGCAGTAGGAGCAGTGCTACAGTAATATAATCAAAATTGCTGGAAGCCTTTGGGATTCTTTTCAAAGAAGCTTTCGGACGCAGAAAGAAAATATTCCGCGTTCGATCGGGAATTATTGGCAATATACTTAGCCATCAAACATTTTAGGTATTTTGTGGAAGGTCGGGAGTTTACAATATATACCGATCATAAACCACTGACTAGACCAATTCAGTCCAAAACTGAACGTAATCCTCGCCAATCTAGGCATTTAGATTACATTAGTCAGTTTACAACAGACATTCAGCATGTGCAAGGTAAAGACAACGTAGTTGCAGACGCATTGTCAAGAATCAGTACAACGATAATTGAAAATGATACTTGCAGAAGTACTGATCAATTAGACATTAATACAATTGAGGCAAAGCTTGATTATGGCGCAATTATTTCAGCGCAGCAAAAAGACGAGGAACTACAGAATATTTTATCTGGTTCGCGCCGTCATAAAGCTTCATATCGCCTTGAAAGCTTCAAACTTCCAGGTTTCGAGGTATACTACGAAGTATCGACAGGTACCAACCGTCCGTACATACCTGAACCTTTGAGAAAGAAGATTTTTGAGCAACTACATAAGCTTTCGCACCCTGGAGCTCGGGCTACACGTAAACTGATTACAGCTCGTTATTTCTGGCCAAGCATAAACAAAGACGTAACCCAGTGGACACAGTCATGTTTAGCATGCCAAAAATCGAAAGTCCAACGGCATACCAAGTCGCCTTTAGCGCAATTCGAGATACCCCAAGGTCGATTTGAACATATCCACATAGACGTAGTAGGTCCTCTTCCACCGTCAAATGGATGTCAATATTTACTAACATGTGTCGATAGATTCACCCGCTGGCCAGAAGCCTATCCCATGATAGATATGTCAGCAGCAACGATTGCAACAACATTCGTTAATAATTATATTTCGCGATTTGGTGTACCTGCAACAATAACAACAGATCAGGGCACCCAATTTGAGTCCAAACTTTTCAGTGAATTAACTAAACTTCTTGGCTCACATCGCATTCGAACTTCTTCATACCATCCACAAGCGAATGGAATGGTCGAACGTTTTCACCGGCAACTTAAAGCAGCATTGATGGCCCGTGATAACACAGTCAATTGGAGTCTAGAAGTTCCTATAGTACTTTTGGGAATTAGAGCAACAGTGAAAGAGGATATAAAGTGTTCACCGGCTGAGCTTGTCTACGGACAAACTTTGAAATTACCCGGTGAATTTCTTGCAGATAATCCTCGCACTCCTATGTCATACCCACTCCACCACGAGTAACAGAGAGCAAAATTTTTGTGCCAAAGTCACTTGAAAATTGCAACTATGTATTTGTACGCATAGATAAAGTTCGCACAGGTCTTACTCCACCTTATGAGGGCCCATTTAAAGTGATTCGCAAACTACGAAAACAATTTGTCATAGATATTAAAGGCAAGCAACAATCAATATCGCTTGACCGTTTGAAACCAGCGTATGGCATACTTTGCTCAATGGAACTGGAAGCACCAAAACCAATTCGACATGTGCATTTTAACTTTTACCGCAAGCAGTAGTAAATTAATTTATCGCATTCGGAACCTATTTCAACCGAATCATTTCCGTGGCAGCTATCTCAAGCCAATATTATAGATATAAATTTAAAACCCGACAGGTTTTCACATCAACACCCGGGGACTTTAAACTGCAAGGGGGGTGATGTAGGGGATTAATATATTTCTTAACGAGAAAATTAATCTCTACATGAATAAAAAACGGAAAAATTTAAAATTGAAATTAAACAAAGTTTTACTACTGAGCTCATGCGCCATACAAATATAAATTTATTAAATAATTTCAGAAGATATGAAATCAACAAAATTATTTTCATGATCAAGGTTATTGCGTTTTCTATTTGGTCAAATTTCAAAAAAGATATATTTGAAAATAAAAGTCACAACTTTAAAAGACAAATATTGATTGTGCAGTAAAGAATTGTTTCTACAAAATCAACAGCTATAAGAGAATTTATTAAAAAGCGTGGATACGAAACGGAAACAGCGAGCTAACAGTTATGAACAAATTAAGAACTTTTTTAATGAAATGAAAGTAGAAAAAGTACAAGAAATGAATTTAGCATAACTGTTGATGAGTGGATCGACATAAATGTGAAGCGCTTTACTTAAACGATACACTGCATGAAAAAAAATTGCTCATGCAAAATAGGATTAGTACAAATTGAAGATTCACACAACACAATCAATAGTAAAACAAAAATTAGATGATTTTGGACGAATGAACATGTAAGACGATACTGCAGGATCAACACATGATGGTACCGCGGCAATACGAAGAAATATGGTCGGATTATATGTCAGATTTGTTATAATCATGCCATCCAACTCCCGGTTTTTAATGTGTTTTATAAATCAATAATCGAGCAGTCAAGTAATGATGAAGATGATGATGAAGCAGACGATGATGCGGAAAATGACACTGAAAAACTTCTGTCTTCTTAATAAGATCATCTGTACAGAAAAATGTTCTCCAAAAATATGTCTTGCAATAAAAAGGGAAAGAATTAAAATTTATTTTAGACTGTCGAATGATAGAAAAAAAAACGGTTCATAGAAAAAAAAAGGAATGAAGGAAAAATTAAAATACACAACGAATAACTAATATAATTCAAATTTTAAAGCCTATAGAATTGGCTGTAAAGGAACTCAGCAACCTTAGTAAAGTATGCTTGCCTAAAAGCAAATCATTACTGGCGATGAAAAATAGGTAAAATACGAGAATGTCGTTCGAAAAAGATCATGGTCAAAGAAAGGTGCAGCACCACAAACGACTTCAAAGCCAGGACTGACACCCCATAAGGTAATGCTGTGTATATGATGGGATTGGAAGGGAATGGTACATTATGAGGTTCTAATGTCAGCAATTAACTAAATTGCAGCAAGCAATTCAAAAAAATCGGCCAGAATTGATCAATAAAAAGAGTATTGCCTTCCATCATGACAAAGCCAGACCACATACATTTTTGATGACCCTACTTGTACTTTGTATCCTCTGGCTACCATTTGTTTCGATCTCTGTAAAATTCCCTTGATGATCTAAAGTTGGCTTCAAAAAAGGACCGTGAAAATTACTTGGCCAAGTGATGAAACTTCGCGAAAAATGGCAAAAAAAATCTCTCAATACTTTTTCCCCAACCTAATATAACAACAAATATTCAAATGTTAAATTCATTGCAAATGTCAAGTATGTAAGTTTAAAATTTAAACCGACACTTAAATTTAGAATTTGGATTTCATTGAAATATAAAAGGAATTTCAAAATATTGAAGACACCCACAGTGGGAGACTCTCAAATTTTATTTGCTAAACTTTAGCCTTAACATTGGAGAAAATTTCGGATTATCTAACGAGCAGATGATTAATATAAAGTAGATTGGTCGGCTGATTCACGAGGCTGGATTTTTACCATAGGTAATTATTCCCCGGTGTTCTTTAACCAATCAAATCACTCAAATAATGAAAAAATATGGTTTAGTTATAATAAGTTATTGATCTAAATTTTTAAAGGTATTTCGCCAACAAATTTTAGTGTTTCGTTTAAATTTTTAGTATCTTTTAGTTAAATCACACTTCGGAATGAGGATGAAAGTTATTCACGCTTTTGAATGAGGTCACAAGCTAAACATATCCACTATGCAAATTGAAGCTGGAAACTCGTCTCGAAAAATAGACAAAAAGCTAATTCCAAAATGAACGATATAAAACGATTTGACAAAACAAAACAAAGCCATTTTTATTGTTGTCTTCTTAATTGTATACAAAAGCCATATACATTCTCTTATTCGTATGTATGTATAGTTAAATAAATCATAAAATAAACTCTGAAAAACAAACCACAAGGTACTCGTATAATATAACAATAATTATTATTATATACACTTACGTACATAAAAATTAAAAACAAAACACTACTATATAACAAAACTTTTGTATTTAAGTGTGTAACGTTGAGTCACAAAAAATATTTTATACAAAGTAACATACAAAATGTATAAAACACATGCTTATATTTCTCAATTTATAAATTTATAATAACGACGAGGAGAAATTGAGGTTATGTTAAAATTTAAAAGAACGTTTGTTTACAAACAAAAATACTGAATGTACAAAATGTCGTGAGAATTTTTATTGAACATAAATAAACAAACTATAGTATAGCAAGTATGTATAGTAAGTAGTATTCCACACCCCACAAGCCACAACTACAATGTTACTTTATTTAGAGTAAAGATTACGACAATATATTTTGTTAAATCATTGAATAATTTACAAATACGCAAATCTGATAGAAATGGGGCCATCACATTGATTATCAATATTAATTGACGTCATTATGAAATAGAAATGAAGTTTAGCAAATAGGTTATTGATAACCGTATTTTTAATTAATAAAACGCAACGTGTTACACACACCCCATTTTTGATTTGACCGATTTTATCGTGTTAACATAAATTTTTATAATAAGCACTCACCTGACGAAATAAATATTTGACATCGGTATTATAAAGATCGATTTCTTTGCCACCTTTCATAAAGATGTACGTATTCGAATCAATACTTTGATGCCCCTTTAGTCGGTTGCTCAATTTTACTCGATTCTCTTTAAACAATTCCATTGGTACAGCCAATGTCGTTGGCCCCACTTGATATTTAGCCATGATTGATTTGATTATTAATTTCTGCACAGTAAAAAACAAATATAATATAAATAGACGTAGTCTATTATAATTCACATTCAACGACAATATTTGGATTACAATTAAATCAATTACTGTAATAAAATGCTTTAATATAAGCTCACTTGAAATTTATATCTTTAAAACAATTAAAAAAAAAAATCCGAACAAAAACGACTAAGCGAATGCTTAAGCAATAATAATCAATTGATTGAATGTTTAACGTACTTACTGCCAACTAAGGAATGGTAAAACCACAACTTATAATAATAGGTCAATAAATGGTTAGCGATTATAGTTTATCTTGACAATAATAACAAACAAATTGAAATTATTATTTTATCGCCAACTATGTATGTACGTATTGTTTGATTTTATTTTATTAATATAAAAAAAAAAGATAAGAATACAAAAATATTACCAACATACTTATTATACAGTCCGAATCAAAATTATTTGTACCTACAAATTTGTTCTCAATATTATTTGTGCAATATGGAAAAAATCAAAATAAAATAGTAAATGAAATAAATTTAAGATTATTTTTTACTGATTAAATAATGATATAGTCACTCATATTTTGTATGCAGTTAGTCAGTTTTTGTTTAGCCTCTATTGTTGTTAACATCACCTAGAATCTCATCCCACTCGGTTTTCTGGGCACCCTGCTACAAATTTTTAGTCTTGTTAGATCGTGAATACCTTCCACTTTAACTTAAGCCTTCGCAAGTTTGAATCGAAATTCTGCTCTGGCCGAGACAAATAATTTTATTCAAGATTTTTGTATAATTTCATTGTAATGCCTTTTCTTATGTATGGGAGCATTATTGTGTTGAAGAGCAAATTGAGAACCGACTAGTTTATCATCAACCAGGAATGTTACTTAATCAAATAAACCGAAATAGAACATTCACATTCTCTCTCTATCAAAAATTTGTAGCAGGGTGCCCAGAAAACTAAGCGGGATAAGATTCTAGATGATGTTAACAACAAATTTTTCAACCACTTGCTAGATCTTATAGAGGCTAAACAAAAACTGACCATATACATACAAAATATGAGTGACTATATCATTATTTATTTTATTTTGATTTTTTCCATATTGCACAAATAATATTGAGAACAAATTTGTGGGTACAAATAATTTTGGTTCGGACTGAACGTAGTAATACATTTATTGTAATATGATGATCTCGCAAAATGGAAAACAATTGAATTGTTTTGTTTATTCGGACAAAGTTTCACAAAGATAAGAGTACATGTACTTACTATTTATTTACTCGTATAATTTCGTATACATAATTACGTACTCGAAGAAAGGCGCGTTTACATGATACTAGTTACTTGATAGCCAAAATCAGGGCCCCTATTTCTGAATACGAATACGAACAAAAAATCTACGAATTCGTATCATTGGTATTTTTGAATACGAATACGTTTATTTCTTGTACGAATTCGTGTAAGCATGATTCGTGACAAAATTTCCCTTATTTCACAATACGAATTCGAGCAATTTTTGTTCGTTCATGAACGGATTTCGATGACATAATAGTTAACGACACCAATAATAAACAAGCAAAAAATGTAAGATGTATACACAAAAAATTTATATTTTTAATTTTTTTTTAATTTTTAAAAGAAATACAAATTTTTAAAAAACTAAAAGCCAAATTTTTTTAATTGAAAATATTTTTTATTCAGCAAAATTTCACATATTTTATGTACGAGTATATATATACCAATTTGTTGACTAATTACCGGGTCCCTCAATGCCGCAATCACAATAAATTAAATAAATAAAACCAAAATTTCACGAAATATGTAGCTATGAATTTTTCTAGGTACAGATTTGTATTTCCTTTTATTAAATAAAATTTTTTATTTTAATATAAAATAATATTTATCCAATATGGCGCAGATTCGTTTTTATTTATTCACGTATCCAATTAAAACTAAATTGATGCCAAAAATTTGACATATTTACGTTTATTTTCAGATTTACACTGTCATTTTAAGGATTTTTCACGTAAAACAAAATTTCCCTTTGCCTACACTACAAAAACTAAAATAGGTCGTACGTTCGTATTCAGAAATACCAATTAATTTTCGTATCGAATAGCATTTTCGTTTCGTATACAAATTCGTATCGTATTCAGAAATAGGTCCCCAGCAGAAACATAGACTCGGTCGACCTGTTTATATGAGGTCAATAGCTGGCGTACAGTAATTGGCTTTATTTACTCACACGCCAACTCGCCTTGTGTGAACGAGGCTTCAGTTAGAAAAGGTAAAAACACTTTTCACAAACAAAACAAAAAGTGAAATTTTATCATTTTGGCAAGATAAAGAATTATAGAATAACAAATCAATGACATCTACAATCGGAATATAGATTTACGAGTGAATGTGCCCGAATTTAGATATGAAAATTGACTAGATATAGGTAAACAAGAAAGGTTGCAATCAATTTTAAATTAAAAACAAATTTATTTTGGTGAAAGTACCAAACTTTGGCAAAACAAATGCTTCTTCTGTTTTATTTTTAAATCCTAATTTTCTTTAGGGAGCAGTAACATTTTTTTTCAAAAACAACAAAGTATCATAAAATGTTTACTGTGAGGCTCATTCCTGGGCCCCTATTTCTGAATACGAATACGAACAAAAAATCTACGAATTCGTATCATTGGTATTTTTGAATACGAATACGTTTATTTCTTGTACGAATTCGTGTAAGCATGATTCGTGACAAAATTTCCCTTATTTCACAATACGAATTCGAGCAATTTTTGTTCGTTCATGAACGGATTTTGGTTCGATGACATAATAGCTAACGACACCAATAATAAACAAGCAAAAAATGCAAGATGTACACAAAAAAATAATATTTTTAATTTTTTTTTAATTTTTAAAAGAAATACAAATTTTAAAAAAACTAAAAGCCAAATTTTTTTAATTGAAAATATTTTTTATTCAGCAAAATTTCACATATTTTATGTAAACACCAATTTGTTGACTAATTACCGGGTCCCTCAATGCCGCAATCACAATAAATTCAATAAATAAAACTAAAATTTCACGAAATATGTAGGTATAAATTTTTCTAGGTACAGATTTGTATTTCCTTTTATTAAATAAAATTATTTTATTTTGGTATAAAATAATATTTATCCAATATGGCGCGGATTCATTTTGATTCACGTAGCCAACTAAAAACTGATGCCAAAAATTTGACATATTTACGTTTATTTTCAGTTTTACACTGTCATTTTAAGGATTTTTCACGTAAAACAAAATTTCCCTTTGCCTACACTACAAAAATTAAAATAGGTCGTACGTTCGTATTCAGAAATACCAATTAATTTTCGTATCGAATAGCATTTTCGTTTCGTATTCAAATTCGTATCGTATTCAGAAATAGGGCTCCTGAATATGCTACGAATTCGAATGTATGTATATAGGATTCGTTTCATATTTAAATTAAACATGAATCTTATTGTTCGGCGTAAACGCAAGAGAAGAGTTAACAATTTACGATAAAATTAATAGTATATACCAATAGTTGTATTTATCAAGTATGCAATTCTGCATATAATAGTACAATTCTTAAGTAAACATTTTGTTATAAATCAGAAAAATTGATTAATAAAATCAGTATCAACCAAACCATACTCATCGTTATTTCACTCTCTGGTAGTAGTTCCCACCAAGCAGTAAGCTCAGAATAAAGTGAATGAAAAATAGATTCAAGCTGACGATAAAGCGTTGTCTAGGGCTTCAATATAGATATTATACGAAGTTAATAACCAATTAGAACAACAAATTGCACAACTACACGAATTAATTAATTGAAATTAGTATTTCACAAAACAATACTTCGAGAACATTGATAGACAGTATCAAATTATCATCCCTTAAATAACCACCAAACAGAAGGAACGGAAAAGTAAACCAACAAACCGGATAATGACCCACTGATCAGCGACACCCATAAAATCAACTTTCTAAAGGGTCAGTCGGAAGGTGATGCGGCCAAAATAATCAACCACCTCCAACCAACACAAGAAAATTGCCAGGCCGCTTGTGAAACTTTGAACAGCAGATATAACAAGAGGAGGCTGCTGATTTCAAAATATTTAAATACGTTGTTCGGTCAAACAAATATAAACATAGAATCTGCCAAACCGCTGAGAAATCTTCATGATACATTAACTGAATGTTTGCACGGAAATCCAAAACGCAGGGTAAAAATTGAATCGTGGAACTCAATAATAATCTCTACCTTGATTAAAAAACTGGCCAACGAGTCATGACGACTCTGTGAGATTTCCTTGGCAAATCCTAGGGAATTCCAGATAACGACGGAAATTTTAAAATTCTTGGAAGGAAGATTTAAATCATTAGAGGCTAATGGCAACCAAAAGCCAATGACACCAACAATCTTGTTTCCTACTAATGTTTCCTACTATAGAGATAGACATAAGATTAATGAATGCAGAAAATTTAGTAATTTAAACTCCACCGACAGATCGCAAGTTGTGATTCTATGTAGAAATTGTTTAGCAGCGAAACATGAAACAAATGCATGTAAGAAGAGAAAACAATTTACCATATGTGATGGAAGGCATAACATAGGACTGCACATCGGTTACAAGGGAGACAGGCAGCAGGTATTAAAAAGTTATGTGACAACGCAATCAGGTCCTATGATAACACCAACAGCTATGATCACATTAACAAAAAGCGAGGGGAAACGCATGCTCATCAGAGTATTAATTAATCCAGGCTCTCAAGCATCTTTTATCATCACAAAGGCAGCAAACCTTCTTAAGACAAGACAACAACAAGTCAACACTAAAATATCAGGAATGGGAGGAAAGGAAGATGGGGTCTGCAATCACAAAGTCAAACTAACTTTATCCGCGAGGTTTTAAAATTCCTTTGAGATTCACTTTGAGGCAATGATGTCTAAAAATTTAACAGACAACGTTCCAGACGTCGACTTAGACACCAACAAATAGGCACATTTGCAGCATTTACAACTTGCAGATCCACAATACAACAAGTTCAGTAACATTATTAGAGGACGCTCACAAGATCCAACGATTGCCCAAGAAACTGAACTTATTACAAGAATTCTTCATTACAATAACCTTGTTGGTAGCAAAAACCAGAGTTGCCCAGCCAAAAGAGTATCTGTTAATGATGACAGCCTAAAAAATCCATGCAAAAGAAAATTATTTAATTTAATTTTTTTGTTGTTGTATTAAAAGTTATGTAATTAAATACTTATCTTATTATATAAAATCAACATCGATTTGCTTCCATAATCGCCACGGGTTAATAATTTTTATCAATTAGGATCACAACAAACAAAACAAAACAATTAGAATCACTTGGTATTCTTATTATTGTTTACATCACAAAAAACTTTGATTTGACGCTTTGACATTTTTGTTTATGAAATAATAATTACTACCAATACCATAGCAGATTATTTGTGTTCAGCAATGAGTGCATTCTATGTATTTTTTGTATTGCAATTTCTAGCAGTATAAAGCGGATAATTTGAAATTCATCGAAATTAACCGACTCACTTAGAATATTAAGATCGAAGGGAAATTTTAGCCATTTTCTAATTATGACATGATGATTGGCAAATTTTCTCTCGATCTATTCTTTTGGCGACCATCAAGCGAGATACATCTAGGTGAAACAAAACATTTTGGAAAAAATCATAAACAAAAAACGGAGATTATTGAAGCAAGAAAACGGTGATATATATTTTAATTTTATTAAATATCAATAAGGAATAATAAATTATTATGAATTAAAAAAATATAATTATTTTGTGAGTTTTGTATTTAAACGCGATTGGTGCATTTTTTTTATTATTCCTCCTGTTGCGACTTATTTGGTATTAAAGTGAAACTCTATAGTGAATTGAAAATATAGGAACCATTTTTGCATTTTAAGAGACACATTATTTTTCAGTATCAAAGTGTATGTCAAGAACACTATGAACTAACAATAGATAAAATCCAGCTGATTTAGTAATAGGATCAGTAGAATCTACCATCACGACACATGGCTCAATGTGGTGGACGGGATCAAGCTTTTTGCAGGAAAATTCAGACGTATGGCAATCAACAACACCCTTATACAAGGGTCCACAAGTACAATCCGACAATGACAAGGACTGGGCCGGAGATATCATTTGTCTTACAATAACCGCTGGAGACAAAGTAAACACACTACATGAATTAATTGATAAAATTTCAAGCGTATATTTGTATACTGCCAAACGTTTATAAACCTTCATGTTCATAAACAACGGTAACAGTCGAAGGAAGTGGCAGTATCAGTCCAGACTGATTTTCGAATTCGGTAGTTTTACATATTTTTAATAAAGTTTAATTTGCAATTAGTATTTTCTTTATAGGGATTATTGGAGAACGTTCGAGTTTCTCCAATTTTGATGTTGAGATGCGTCATGTGTTACCGAATTATACTGGTAATTCAGCATTTTCGATTTTTCGACGTTTTTAAACGTATTTGAGATTGATTTTTCTTGGGGTAGGGTTAAATATTATAGTTTAGCAAGCAACTTTTTAGTTGGTATGTGGTGTATTTGACATAAATACACCTGCCCCTCGATTAACACGGTACTTGATTAACACGCACAGAAGTTTCGCCGCGTTAATCAAGTACCGTGTTAATCGAGGGACAGGTGTATTAGTCGCGATTAACACGGTTTTGAGTTACACGGTAATTTGTCAGAATGTAATTACCGTGTTAATCGAGGGACAGCTGTATTTTCTTATTTCTTGGTGATATCGATACCGCAACTACACTCATTAAATTCATTGGTTTATCAAGTGTAATTCAAAAATAAGCTTTAATTGTACAATACAAAAACAATTGTACAATTTACATAAAATACACCTGTCCCTCGATTAACACGGTAATTACGTTCCGCCAAATTACCGTGTAACTCAAAACCGTGCTAATCGCGACTAATACACCTGTCCCTCGATTAACACGGTACTTGATTAACGCGGTGAAACTTCTGTGCGTGTTAATCAAGACTTTGTCTTAATTCGTTGACCGTGTTAAATCAAATCCGTGTTAATCAAGTACCGTGTTAATCAAGGGACAAGTGTACAAGGAATTTAAAGTCTATCGAGTTGATTGATGTGTAAGAAGCTTAAATAAAAATTTTCAGGCCGCAAACAAACTATTAGACTGACATACAACACTTCGGAAATCATTCTTTTTTTTGGGTCAGTGAAATGTTGCTTAAATAACTTGCAAAAGTGGTTTTTCTCATTTTAGGAATGGAAGCTGTAAGAGCAATAGATCATGCAGTATTACACTTTTAGAGTTCAATATTATACAGTCGAAACTCGTTTATCCGGGATGCTCGGGATCGAACGTTTCCAGGATAATCAAAGATCCCAGTTGATCGAATTTTTCAGTTTTATAAAAAAATACACAATATACATATGTACACAGTATATGCAACACAGAAACAATACTGTTGCCAAAATTTAACGAAAAAAATAAAAATGAAAAATCCCGGTTAATCAATTGAAAATCGGGATAAACAAGTGACTTAAAAAAATCTACTGTGTAAAAAAAATGATGGATAATAGAGGTTTACGGATAATCGGATCCCGGAAAATCGAGTATCGACTGTAATTTGTAGTTGTGAACAGTTTTAGATATACATACAGTTATATGAAAAATAATGACAGCGAATACTATTCTCTTTAAAAAGGAACTAATTCCGTTTTTATTACGTATAGTTATAATATTTTGTTCAGAAGCCAGCCTTTACTGTTGATTACAGCCAAACAACACCGCGGCATAGAATCAATCAATTTCTGGCAAGTGTTGATCGTAATTGACTACCGCATGCATCCTTTACAAATGACCATAGTTAATCACTATTTGTTGGGTTTTTACCTCTTAGAGCCGCTTTGACCTTCCACCACAAGTTCTCTATGGCGTTTAGGTCTGGTTATTGAGAAAGCCAACTTAAAACGTTTATTTGATTTATTTGAAACCATTGTTTAGCTCACTTCGATGAGTGTTTCGGGTCATTGTCCTGTTGAAACACTCTCCGAAACGGCATAATTTCCTCGGCATAGGCTAGCATTACATTAATAAGTATCCCTACGTAGTCGTCTTCTTTCATTATACCCTCAACGCCTTCTATCCATTGAGGATGGCACCTGCACCATAGTAGGAGAAACAACCCCATACATCCTCAACAGTACTTGATTGTTTTAATCGTATATTTATCAAGGTGAGCGAGTGATTCGGAGGTCGTCTTAAGGCCAGCACAGATATTGCTTAGCGAATCTTTTCTCTACGTTCTTCTTTGACAGAAAAGGGATCTTCCTTGCACTAGTAACTCTTAGGTTTTCACGAATAAGCATCCTACGGATTGTAGATGTGTCCACATCAACTTTAAACTCATTACAGCACTGGATGAAGCAAGCGGCTCATTTTTCAAATAATGCCAAATTCTTCTTTTTGTGGTAGAAGGGATTCTTGATTTTCTTCCTCGTGCTTCTGATTTAGCAACCCAATTAGTTGCATTGTCTACCATTGTTTTAGAGCGTCCAAAAACTTTAACAATTTTTCTGTAAGAAAACCGTTTATGTTTAAGTTCATTTACAAGTTTTCGTTCTGCTGCACTGCAATGCCGGATCGGCCCATTTTCAAGTACCAAAGATAATTAAATGAAACCAGTTTATTTCTTGCCTAACATGAAATACCAATAATTACCTTATTATTAAAGGAAATCAAGAATAAAATTATAAATTGTCAACTAATATGCAAATTTTCAAAACTATCCTTATTATTTTTCACAGCGATAAACAGAAGCTCACGGTAAACTGACAAAACTTTGGGATGGGATCAATGGATAACGGTATCTTATTTTGTGTTGTGATACCTTTTAAACTCCGTTAATTTACTTTGATTTTTATATTGTAAATTTTAGTTAACCCTTATCGGCCACACCTCAGCCAGGCCACATAGCGGCCACATGGGGTAACTCATTACCCCACACTGAAAAAACCTAGTTGTACAAGACATATGGGTGTTTTAAGACTTCTAACCGATTGTTTCATGTTTGTTGAAGAGTTCTTCAACATTTCTAATGATTTTTATCCGTCAATTTATAGATGGCGTTCTAAAAACTGGTTATATATGTGAAAATTCAGCAAAAATGGCTTTTTTCAGAAAAAAATTCATTACTCCGCCATTTTTCAATATTAAGGGCTAAAATTTTAGGATTGTACGCACAACATGTACCACTATACCATTCAAAAAGTATATTTATTTTGCAAAATTACTGGAGGGAAAAATGAAGAAAATTACAAATCATAAAATTTGCTTTTTTGTGCTTTATTAGCTTCTAAATACATATTTACGTACAGAAAAGTGAAAAAAATATTTTTTTATGATATTTGAACAAAAAAAATTTATTATGAATCCTATTTTATTGACCAGCACACGTCATGCACAAACGGAACCGATGTTCCTCGCAAACCGGCCTTCTACAAGCCGAACATCCAACACGCGTTTTTTTGTCCTTCTTTCGGTCGCACAGTACGCACCTCTGCGCTTGGTCGAAGGTAAATTTTTCCAGGTCGCCCATTTCTTGGTTGTTGTCAATTTTTAGGATGCTCTTGATGACCATTTGTAGCTCTTTCCGAAGAAATGGTCCTGCCAATCTCTGGTGTAGTATCGGGAAGGTGAGATGTGCAATCAGTTTCTTCAAAACGATGATCGCAGAAGTGGTTTCCCGTGCGCCGCCCACTTTGAGTTTCCACATAATGCAAGAATTGACGGCTGCTTAATCGAACATCCCGAAGAAAATCCGCATCGGCCACCTGTTCGTTCTCCGAGCGACTGAGTAGGCGCGGCACAATTGATCGAAAGTATCCGTCCCTCCTTTCGTATAATTATAGTGGAGAATGATATTCGGCTTTCCGTACGTTATCTCTTGGGTATGGAGATAAGTCGAAGCCACCAAGACGATTTTGTTCTTTTTCGGTGTATGGGAAAGTAAAGTTATGTCTTTGGTGTGACAAAACTTTGTTTCAGGACGATTCTTCGACGCTAACTTCATCTCTATGGGAATCTCACGTTTATTCTTTTTGATAGTTCCAGTCACAGACATGCTGAAAGGTTGCTCCAACATTCTGGTCAGCAGAGGGACGGTGGTGAACCAATTGTCGCACGTCACCGTGCGATTGGTGCCTTGTATTGGAGCCGTTACAGCTTGAAAAACTATTCTCCGCTAGGTAATCTCTGGGGATTATCAATGGTGGCGTCTTTTCCCAGGTATGGGATGACGTGAATCAGGTAGGCGGTCGAAGCGTCGTTGAGGGTAAACAGCTTTAGTCCGTACTGGCCCCTGAATCCAAGCAGCTGTTCGTCGACTGTACATTTATTACTTGAGTTATAATACTTGGTGCAGTTGTTGATGAAAATGGACCAAATTTTTCTGATGGGCGAAAATTTGTCATCTGGATCTCTATTCTCTCTTGCATCGAAACGCAAAAAAGACTGAAGAAACTCAAACCTCATTCGAGGAAAGACACCTCTGTAGAAGTTGATTCCGTTTCTTTTGTCCCAGAGTTCGTTGTTATCCACCTTGGAAGACTTCCATAAGACAGCATAGTATAAAACACCGATATAAGCTCTGATTTCAAGCGGGTCGGTATGTATGATGGTGGTAGGCCTGAGCTCTATCTTGAACAACCAGGCTAGCAGACACCTCCTCGATTTTCTCATTCGTGCTGTCGACGATTGCTCCGATGATCTCTTGATTAAACAAGATATCCCAAAAGTTCTCTAGCGTATCCAGATTTATAGAATAATACACGATCTGATCTTCGTTCAGCCGATTACGTTTTCCAGGCAAAATTATTTTTACCGTATAATTTGGTCGATGCATCTCACATGTAGACGCGGAACTTTTTTTAGTCAAAAAATTGTTTGGAAAGTATCTTGTCAATTTTTTTATTTATGGGCATTAGAGACATAAAAATTATTCATATATATTATACATGTTTATACATCGTATTTTCATAACCTAGAACCCACGTGTTATCCTACAATAAACGTACACTAGATTTATTCAATAAACAATATCATATGAAAATGAAACTGAATTATTTCACATGTACGGACAAGATTCCATAACGACCAGGATTTTCAAAAAAAAATATTTTTTACTAGAATATCAAAAACTTACCTTTATTTTGTCTATTGACACGCCGAGAAAATGAACGCTCAAAGCGTCGCCACGCGTTTTTTCGGCTTCCTATGTAATGGAGTCACATCTCACACTTATCTACTACCGGCAGATGTCGTTACTTGTATCAATTTCAAAGGTTTTAGACCTATAATTTCACTTTTTCTGAGTATGGGGTAACTAGTTACCTCGTGTGGCCGCTAAGGGTTAACGTCATTTGTAATATTTAACTAGTGTCTCTATTATTTTTCACATCACTGTACGTAAACACTGAGTTATTTGAAAAACGTTATTTATTTTCACAATTCATGTTTTTTATTATTGCACTGCATTACTTACAATATAAATATATTTGGCTAGCACATTTATTAATTTATTTATTTTTAAGTATTATTATTATTATCACATTATAATTATTATAATATAACTTTATTTTAATCCGTGATTTATGCATCTAAAATAATTTACATCGGTATACTATACAAATAAAATGTTAAATACTTGGTACACATAACAATAAAACCAAATTACCATCAAATGTTATTATTTTTTGTCTTATTTTCAACGTACTATGCGGTAACACTGATAGGTAAATTAATGGAACAAATTATCAGACTTTGTTATGGTTTGTTAAGGTTTTGTGCATTACAAGCCACTACAAAAGCTAAAAAACACTTTGGTCGTCTTACAAGAATAACTAGATATTTAATCCACCAAAGTTTTAGTACACTGATTTAGCTATATAAGATTCATCTTTTAAATGTATCGTTTTGTGTGACTTATTCCACGTTAATATATTGTACAAATAAAATAAAACAAATTTTATTTTAATTATCTATTAAACTTCCGTTTATGTGGAATTATTTTTTATTTTTTATTTTTGTAATATCGATTTCGATTAACAAGTAATCATCTTCAGTTACCGAACTACTAAAGAAAATTATGGATTCTGTCATCTTTATATACCTGTTTTATCCCTACGTCATAGCCTACTTGATCAAGAATTTCGAATTATTATGTCGTATATTTTATTTACAGGAGTATTAATCTTATTATTAAGTAAATTATTATTTCTTCTGTTTTTATAGATCAATAATTCTTCCATTCGGTCCATATTATCAACTTTTCTCATTGTATATAGAATTTTCATGTTAGTATTCATGTCTATATAGTTATGTTGTGTTGTATTGATATGTATAGCAAAGTTTGATGTCGCATACATTTTACCAATATCACGAACGTGTTCTTTATATCTTTGACCGAAGGATCTACCTGTTTGTCCTATGTAGAAAGCAGGACAATCTGAACAAATCAACTGATATACTCCAGTGTCTAAAATTTCTTCTTTCTTAGGCTTTAATTGCATTTCGAGGTTTTGTTGAGTTTTAAAAGCAATTGTATAGCCAAAATTCCGAAATATTTTTTGTATTTTAGAACTCGTGAAGCTGTTATATTCCATTGAAATGTATATTTTAGATGTATCTTCTTCTAAATTTAATGTTGTATAATTTCGATACATTATTTTGTTTTTGTATGATAAATTAATTTGATCTATTATTTTAGGTCTATATCCATTTTGACTTGCGATGTATTTTATTATGTTTAACTCTTCTAGTTGATCCGCTTGTGTCATTGGTATAATATTTAATCGATTTATCATATGATTATACGCTGCCATTTTATGTTGTATAGGATGATTTGATTTACTATCAATAGTTTGGTCCGTTTGGGTTGGTTTTCTGAATATTTTAAATTTATGTTTTTGATCAACATTTTTTATAGTTAAATCCAAAAAATTTATACTTTTCTCTTCCTCCATTTCTAGTGTGAATTTAATTTTAGGATGTATAGAGTTGATATAATTTAATAGTTGATTCATTTGCCGATTTGTACCCGTGTACATAAATAGTATATCATCTACATATCTGTGCCAATATTTAATGTTCTTATAATAAATATTTGTATGGCTTAAGATATGTTCCTTTTCAAAATTATTTAAATAAATATTTGCCAACGTTCCTGATAATGGGCTGCCCATTGGGAGTCCATCGGTTTGTTTATAATATTTCTCGTTAAATTTAAAATAATTTTGCTTTGTTATTTCGTTGAGAAGTTTCATGATATCGTCCACAATATTCCTATTGATTGAACTGTTTAGTAATAGCTGTTTTGTAATAGATATTGTTTCTTGAACAGGTATGTTGGAATACATGTTAGTAACATCAAATGAAGCCAGTTTACCGTTGGTTGGTATATCAATTCCTTCTATTTTATTGACAAGTTCAATATTGTTTTTGACAGATTGGTCCCTCTCAAATTTTATGTGGTTGCAAAGCCATTTGTTTACGAATTTTGATATTTTATAAGATGGAGCCGTTGTAAAATTAATTACTGGTCTAATTGGCATATTTGCCTTATGTATTTTTGGCATTCCTCTTAAAATTGGTGCAGCAGGTTTTATCATTTTATTATTATTGATTTCTCTATTATCCATTAGATTATTTGATTTATTTATAACCTCTTTAATCATCTTTTGGTATAGATCAGTTGGATCATTATTTAGTTCTATTAAGTTATTATTAATTATATAATCGTTAACTTTTATATTGTAATCATCCAATTTCATTATAACCATAGTGTTTCCCTTGTCAGCTTTTGTTATTATTGCCTTATTTTGGGTTATTTTTCTTTTAATTTTATTAATGATTTTGTTGTCACTGCATATATTAATTGGTCTTGGATTATAATTTCGTATTTTGTCCACAATCAAAGTCCTTATATCTGATTGGTGCTCTGACTTAGTCTTAGATATGGCATTTTCAATATTTAACAGATGTTTGTTCATATTTTTTATATTATTGCAGGGCGTTGTACTATATTTTAATCCTTTTTCCAATAAACATATCTCTTTCTGTTCAAATTGAATGTCCGTTAAATTTTCGAGACGTTTGTAAAACTTGTGTGTTGTCCTAGGTAAATTTCGTTCTGAATTAATTCTGTGGTTATCCAAAAGTTGTTTTAGTTTATGTTTTATTGTTTTCCTTTTGGTTTTCAGTTTTTTCTCTACTTTCAAATCCACTTTTTTTAGAATTTCCATGTATTCTAAGTAATGAAATCTACTTGCGATTTCCAGTTGTAAGTTTAATAATTTCATAGACAAATTATTAATCTTAGTATACTGTGTTTTTATTTCATTTGACAACCAAATTTTTTCTGCATTTCTTTTAGCAATCATAGCGGCTTTTGAATTAATGTTAATTTTGACATTTATATATTTAGGTATGACGTTTTTTCTTCTGCATGTGCGATTGAAGAATAAATTAATTGAGACACTGGAGTATATCAGTTGATTTGTTCAGATTGTCCTGCTTTCTACATAGGACAAACAGGTAGATCCTTCGGTCAAAGATATAAAGAACACGTTCGTGATATTGGTAAAATGTATGCGACATCAAACTTTGCTATACATATCAATACAACACAACATAACTATATAGACATGAATACTAACATGAAAATTCTATATACAATGAGAAAAGGTGATAATATGGACCGAATGGAAGAATTATTGATCTATAAAAACAGAAGAAATAATAATTTACTTAATAATAAGATTAATACTCCTGTAAATAAAATATACGACATAATAATTCGAAATTCTTGATCAAGTAGGCTATGACGTAGGGATAAAACAGGTATATAAAGATGACAGAATCCATAATTTTCTTTAGTAGTTCGGTAACTGAAGATGATTACTTGTTAATCGAAATCGATATTACAAAAATAAAAAATAATTCCACATAAACGGAAGTTTAATAGATAATTAAAATAAAATTTGTTTTATTTTATTTTAACTGATTTAGCTACTTACTCTTACTTCACATGTGTATTAGATCAACCCAACTTACCTATTTTTATAAACCACTATTCTTTACGAAATTATCAATACAATAAGACTAACCATTTATGTTCTCAGAACTATCTTTATATTTTAAGTTCAAGATTCTGTCTGTTTTTTATTACAGTTCGCAGGTGGTGCGTGTACATGTAATCATGATTTACATAATATGTTGTTTATTTGTTAAATTAACATTAATTTTTCATTTTAAAGATAAATAATAGTTTTTTGTTATTATTATTATTTTTGTGCACTAAAACATGCACAATTTTGTATCTCTATCCTTTTTAAATTTAAATATTACATTTTTTTTTACTAAAAATTTATTATTTTTAGTATAATAAATTTTTATATTGATCATTAATTAAATTAGAATAACAATAATACAATTTATTTATTTTTTGTTTTATCTTTAAATGTTTATTATTATTATTTTTTTTTTTTTGAATAATTAAATTTATTTAAAAGGAGGTACACAGTATCGATCGAATTTATATAATAGTAATTAAAAAAAAGAAAAGTAAACTAAAGGAAAATTATAATTAAAAACAAGAAACATAGTAATTTCAAAAAGGATTTCCTGTTTCGCCTTTTTTATAGTTCCACGTTTTCGGGAATATATTGTTTACAAAAAGACGTCGACAATTCTTTTATAGAAATTCGATGAATAGCCTGTAATCACGATAGGATTCAAATCACGTAAGTCAAATTTTAAATACCTCATTTGAAAAATCTGATTATATGGTTATTCGTTTCGTTTCTATTGTAGTATTGTATCGCAAGCTTATTGAACAAACCAAAAATGGAACGGTAAGAAAATCCTCTTCAAAATTTTGAAACCAAGTTATTAATTAGTCTAACATACGAGTGGTGGCCCAAAAAATATTATGGACACCATCCCTACGAAATACATAATAATAATCTTGGAATATTACAATTAATTCTAATTCTCAAAAATTTCTATCTAAAGGTTTTTCTAAATACATTATACATATTTATTTATTTTTTTTTTGGTTAATCATTTTCTTTAATTAAATTTTATTTATTTTTTTTTTGTTTTTCATTTTTTGCACTCAAGCCTTTTTTTAATTAATCGTTTTTATTACTAACAATTTATTTGTAGCAATGGTGAAGTCGATACTAACATTACACCACTAAATTTTTCAAACATAGAATGTAAAATTAAATTGATATTTCAATCTTTAAAGTGTATTTATGTTTAAATAGTAAGTATATTTACATGTAAATTATATAGTAAGATTAGATTCTTGGTTGTTTATCTTGCAAATTGGATGCTAAACTACCTTCATTTATTAAATGAAAACCATAAACAACAGTCTTAAAGAAACACTTAGATTCAAATGCTAGTTTTTATATATTGAAATTTACATTACAGTTTTAAATTATTAATATCAATGGCGTTGTGTTAATACAAAATAAAAAAATAGCCTGTGCTCTCCAGTTCAGACATAATGTATGTATTATAAAATTAAAAATTGTAATAAATATTGCTTCTATTGTGTGTCACCATATATTTTAGTTGTTATGGTCCATCGAATCGAAATGAAAATTACTAAGTATGGATTTTATCTTAATACATTGTACTTACTTACTTACTAACAAGAAAATTAAAAGAAATTTCTAAGGTACAAAGGAACATTTTTTTTTTAATCTTAGATGTATGTAAGACCTATCAGCTATTTGATTATACCAACTAAACATTATTTTGGCTGAACAATTTCATATAAATTCGCGCCAAGTTTTAGTGCGATTCTCAATTCTAAATAAAAACATTTTCACACTTTTCAGACAGTTAAAATTAAAGTTAAAAAAATGTTTTCTCTTAAATTTCGAATGGTATCATAACAAAAAAAAAATAAGCTAAACATACAATTAATTCAAGGAAAAATGTTGATGTTTAGATTATTTTTTTAAAATGAGTCACACAAATATCTGTATATTTAAATGAAATCATAGTTCAACCTTTCGCGCGGTTATATTCGATTATTAAAATAATATATATTTAAAACAATATTAAATTACATAAATGTATCTTTAACATAATGTAAACAAAAGAAAAATTTAAAATGTTAGTTTTTGTATCGCTGTTGACTTTATGCATATCAGTTCTTTTGTAAATAAATAAAATTATCTAAAAATGATGACTAATACAATTTTATTGTTCGCAAAATTTTGTGTACAACAAACTATATAATATTACAAAAGAAAATAATGATGGTGAAATGCAAATTTTTATACGCTGTTTATACTTATAACTGCCGTTATTAAAATAATCCGCCGCATAACATTTTACATTTGGAATGCTTTGTTATTGAAATTATTTGATACATTTTTTTTTGCTAAAATGATTATATTGACAATACTTAAAACAATTAATTTTGGAAGTAGAAAATAAATGGTGGACACAAAACAGAATTTACAGTAACAAACATAAAATTTCAACAATGTTGATTAATGTTAATGAGTCTAAACAGTTTAACAGTCTATCATAGTCAATATGGTTTACCAGTTGATACCTAACATAATTTGTTTCAAAGTCAGTTTTCTAAATAAATTTTAAAACAAAATATGGTGAGAAATCAACTAAAATAAAAATACAAAATAATGTTGGGTAAGAATAGCTACTTGTGAACAGTTTCAAAGAAGAACCGTTTTAAACTGATTCTTTTTCAGCGATTAATCATTATCGTAAGAAGTTGGTAAAATTTATTTCTCACAGCAACCCTTTAAAACCCCTCTCATAATTGAACAATTAAACAGGTTTTATATTAAAATGTAGTTAAGATCAGTTTTTGCTTCACAATTAAGCGTCACATTTTTTAATTTAACCGTTGAATAACAAAAACAATTTTTATGACACGAACTTTAAATTTTATTCGGACCTAAATATTAAAGAGGGTTAAAACTCGAAAACTACCAATATCTATGTATTAAAATCTTGTTTCTATCATTATTACCATTTTTGTGGACGTAGATGAGGAAAATTCAGGCTCCTCGTGCCGCACGACATTAAACTACATTGAGCGGTATTGAATTGAATTTTCTCTGGTTAAATTAACTGGAATTTATCAGGGGGTTAGTTGTTGTGAAACATAAACAACGACTAGCTAAATTAAATTAATCATCTGTTAGTATCGGTTTTGTAAAACCGGGAAAAAATATATATATACAAATTTCGATACAAGTAATAAACTGTTAAAATCTGGTCACCATATTGCTATCTTCCAAAATTAACCAATATTAAAACATTTTTAATTTTAATAATTTTTTTAAATGTAACTAAAAAATATACTACCGTTTAAATTTTAAACATTTCACCGCATTGGTTTTGTTCTTGAAAATTAAAAAAAAAAAAAAAAAAGCAAACTCATGTGTTTTCATTACACTAAATTTTCACTTTGATTTTGTTTCACAATTAAACGAAAATTTAACAATTCACAAAAACAAAATACAATAAAGAAAAAATCAATGAAATTATTATTTTCGTTTTACCAAGCAAAATATCCGCCATTTTGAAAACAAAAAACTATAAATATTTTACACCAACACACATAACCAATAATTGAAAAGTCCATAGACAGCTATGTATGTATATGTAAGCCATAACAAAAAATAAAAACAGTTGTAATCGTATTAACTTGAATGAAATTTATTTTATTTGGACGCCATTTTGTACACTTCATTTATTTTTGTTTTTGATTTTGATAAACACATGAATTTTGTTTTAATTTTCTAGGAAAAAAACCAAATTTTTTGTTTTACTTTTCAAAATAATAAGAAAAAAACTACTTAAACTAATTTCACAGCTCATTTGTTTTTAATTATATTTCATGAAAAAGAACTAAACTTAAGTCAACAGCTTATTTATAATGTAACACAAAAAAAAAAAAAAACTAAACAAATACGATTCACTTTTCACGCACATTAAACCCTTAAATAACACAAATTTGGTTTTAATTTTTTTTTTTTTATGTGTAATAACGGTTGTGTATTTTTTAAGGGGTGTTTCAATTTTTCTTTACGTTTTAAAATTATATGTATTCTAAAATTAACTGAAAATATTATTAATGAGAAAAATAAATAAATTAATTAATAAATTATAGTTCCAAGTGACACATTCTTATGATAGGTGATCGTGACTCCTCGTCACTTTCATAAAAATATCGTTGTTTTGGTGATATATTTAATTGTAATCTTCTAACAGCTTCCTTAACCAAACTGTTATTTTTTATAAGCGCTTGCAATAATTCATAGGGATCATCTATCGTATCCTCATCATTTGTTTTTAATTTATGATGATTATGTAAATGATTTGTATGGATCCGATGGGAATTTGTATTTTTGTTATTTTGTTTATCACAAACTGGTTCACTCCATGAACGGCAGGGTATATGATATGGTGAGGGACGTGAGCTTCGATTATTTTGATGATGAGATGGGCGAGATTTCAGTCTCAAATTTTCTTTAATCTCATGTACTAATTCCTCAACAGCTAATACATCGTTTGCATTTTTACTGGGCATTTTCTTTATTCCAAAAATATTTTTTGGGTCCAATTCCAAACGATCAATTTTGTTGTTTTTTATTTTTCAATTTACACCAAAAATATATTATATTATATTGTTTTACACAACACACTTTTTCAGTTTATATTATTTACGTAAAACAATCACAAAAATAATAAATATATATAACAAGAATATAAATATGTATGTGTTGAAAATATTTATAAAGCTATTTTCTTATTTTCTTTTAACTGTACTTTGTTTATCGAAAGAGTTCACCAATACAATATTACAACAAAATTATAAACACTTTTGTTGTATTTTTTTTTTTTGTATTGTTTACGGAACTATTATTAAATATTATTTTTAATAATACAATTTTTTATTTTAACACTATCGGCAATTTTTTTTTAAACTTAAATATTTATTTAGCAATTTATACAGTTTGTGTGAATTATATTTTTATAATAAGTAATAAATAAGTTTAATCCAACTTAAATACTGTACTACTTTCAATGAATGGTGTTCGCCGACTGGGATAAATATATTGTTGTATTTTGATTCGTTTCAAAATAAAAAAAAAAACCGAACATGAATTAACGACCCGGCCAGTCTTGCCATACGAACATAAAATAAATAAACACACATGGAGTCTTTTAAATTTGTTAATTTGTAACATTTAATATTTTTATTTATATGCTAAAAGGTTCAATTTCATAAAAATATATGTTCCGGTTTGGAAAATTATTTATTTCAAAGAGAAAATGTTATATTCGTGGTATATACGGGCGCAGATGTTATTTTTATTTTATAAATCAGACAACACTAAAATTTACAAATTATCGTGGATGACGTGTAATGTTTTTGTTTTGTTTTGAATCGTGCAAATCGTATATTTTTGTGTGTCGCGATTGCGCGATGGCCGTAAAAACAAAATAGAATAAGAAAAGCCGAATGAAATTGGAATAAAAATCAAAATATTTATGTTTTACTGGTTATTGTTGTTTTTTTTGCCGTTTATTTGTAAACAACAATGGAATAGTATTGGTGTATTATATATTATTTGTTTGTGTATTATACATCTAGCAATATTATTATTTCAGCTTGTTTTCTGTTTGAATTTTCTAGGAGACTGGAAAATTCGATTCTTTTAATTTTCAATAGTAATAATATGTTCATACAAAGTTACTCATACAACAGTATTGTTTTTAGTTGTTTGTTCAAATCTTTAACAAATTGGTTATATAATCAATAAGGGCGCGTCCGTTTTTTTTTGTTTTTGTACATAATATTTGGGCAGATAGCAAAAAAAATTGTCTGTGATACCGAAACAACCAGTAAAATGGAATGGGGAATCATAATGCTTTGAATTAACATCGATTTATTGTTTAAATTCTGCGCTAAATATGCTTTAACTTGTTTCAAGGTTAAAAACAAGTTATGTATTATAATTTTTTTTTCTTTTATATACTTACATACACATTTCTTATCGAGTAGTTTTCCAAGGAGGCATTGAACAGATGATGAAATCCATGGAATAATTGAGTATGAGTATGTATGCACGATACCGTTTAGAGTTTTCTATTTTTGCTGAACGACACATTAACACAACCAACAACATTTCGAATATGTATTATACATCTGTATTAAATAGATATTGTAGTATGTGTAGTATAATGTACGAATGGTTATTGTTCTCAATCTCAACTAATAACATCTTAAGTAGAGAAAGGAAAAAAACAAACGTGTTCGTTACAAGAATTTCTCCGTCATAATTTTTTCTTATATAATTTGATGGTTGAAAAACTACATAACATGGACGCACTAATAAAATCTAATTAAAATCTATTTAAAACTACATATTTACAAATAAAACTACTTTAGTACAGATAAGAAAAATCTTATGAAGTACAATTTTATTATACCTATTCCTATCATAAAATAATGTAAATATTGACGTTATTATAAAAACATACGATAAAAACATGTTAATATTTTTTTTATGTTTAAACAAATAAACACAAAAATGGTTGCGATTTTATTGGAAATGGCGAAACAAAAACAAATCGGAAGAAAATGTTAACGACTCTTAAAAATACAAACAACTCACAAAACAATAACCCTTATTTTCTCGATTATTCTAAAAAGTTTGATTCATAAAATTTTAAAAGTTTACAAACTTGTATGTCAACATATTATTTAGTAGTCGTTGTTGTTTTTTTTGATGAAACGAAACTCTACTATGCATTTACTATGTACATATGTATATGTACATTATATGAGTGATCAAAAAAACTACTAGAATAAGGTATATGAGTCTCTCGCTTTAAGACTATACTCGTTGTTTTATTTTATAAATCACATGTTTATAGCTGCCAGCGGTATACCAAATGATCAAACCACCGCCGTCTTACTTTGGGAATTTTAAAACAACAATGTCCTGTATTTTCATTCCGGAATGAATAGTTTCAAACCAAGTTTTTGTTGTTATAGAATTATTCTAGTAATAATTTTGAAATTTTTTTTTGTTTTTTTAATTTTTCATGTCAATTGATAAAAGTAAAAAGAAACTTATTTTCGGTTTTTATTTTGAGCATAATTTGCATTTTGAGTTGTATACCAATAACTATTCCAGTGACCAAAGTAAGACGGCACACGTTGTCTTGTTGTTATTAATATTAATTAATTTGAATTAATTGCATTATTATTATGTGTATTTATTTATTTTAATTTACATATGGTATGTAATTATGCATTGCACTAAAAATAAACTACTCTGCAGTTTTATGTTTTATAGAATTTTAGAAGTAAAAATGTCAATATCAGTATATAAAATAATGTGATTCACATTATACTTTGTACTCATTCTTTACATTATAAACAGAAACGCAATATCACGTTATAGCAGTTGTTTATATTAACTATGTCATGTGGTTTTCAGTCAATGAAATATATTGATTAGATATTCAATTAGTATACAATTACAAATAAACGTAACGATTAAGAACACACGTTGAACTAAATAATATAGAATTAACGTTAGACTATTTTTTTTACTCCTGGGGCCCTATTCTCGAATTTCATCATCTGTCAAAATTCATAAAAACTGTGGAATTTTTTCGGTACTACTTCGCTTCTAAGGAAATATTTCCGAATGGGTATGAAAAATATTCCCCATATGGTCCACATGTGGAAAATGGTCGCAAAATGAGGATTGAGCTGAGAATTACCGGAAGCCAATAGTATTGGTAAATGTGTGTGGGTGTGTGCTCGAATGTGCATTTTTTAGTTTTTCATTTAACATGATGCAAATAAGAGATGTATCATGACACAAATAAGAGGGATAACATGATACTTTAGTGCCTTTCTTTCGGACTATTTCAATGAAAGTCAGGCACTCAGAGGTACCGAAAAATCTTTACTGAGGCACTGTTTCAACTTAAGTTTTCTACATTTGTTTTTTGAAGAACGCGTAAGGTTTCAAGTAAAGTTATTAATTTTTAACCGTATGGATATATGGTTAAATTTGCTTGGCTGTATTAGCCCCTCTCTACAACTAGGTCAGTCGAAAGCCGACAAACAAACAGCTCCAGATAACTTTGAAAAAAAAAAAAAAAAAAATTGAAACCAGCGCGCGTTTGGAAGTACGACTACCGAAGTATTTCACTATTTTCAGATCACCAGTACTACTATACTGCTTTATTAAACATGTTTTACATAACTTTAGAAAATGCACTTTGAGTTTTGAAATTAGTGTATTTTTCAGTTAAATGATAACTATTTTTCTTATTATGTATTTCTCAATACAGTTTACTTTTTTCTAATTTTAATGATAATGTTAATTATTAGCTGTCGATTGGCATCAATAACTCAATTTGGCCAAAATTGTAGTTATGTAAAATATGTTTATTTATTTATGTTCAAACTGCTTAAAACTATTGCCTTGTTTCCATGTAAGGTTCAAATCGGCTTGAGTTGGAGTTCGTGGAAGCGAGATTAGAGTTAGGGTAGAGTTAGGGAATTTATAGTGTAATTCAGTAGGGTTGAAATCCAAAATGACGGGGCGAACGTATTTTAAGGATTTTTATTATAAACGCAATAAAAAATATCACAATAACTAAATAGAACAACAAACAATTTACAAAAATTTAAGAATGCAATATAAAATGTGCTGTTAAAATACCAACTCATCCTAACTCATTTCCATGACGATCAACGCCATTTTGAAATTGAACGAAACCCTAATTTCAACCCAATCTAACTTATACTACTGACAGACTAGAGATTAGCTTAGCTCGATTAGCTAATGTACCACTAATCTAATTGGAAAAACCGAGTAAGGTTTAGCTAGTGGCACCATGAGTTTGTGGTGTCGTTATTAATCGAAATGTCATCACTCTTAGTCGAGCTGACTTTTGATTTGTTTTGAAAAATAAATCGAAATAAAAACAATATAAACATTAAACAAATAAATTATAATTAAATACTTTAATTATTAATTAAAATTATCCATTTTTTTTATTTATTCCACAAATATTTTGTATTTTTAAAATATCAATGATAGTTCCATAGTTGGTTTCTTCATACAGTTCCGTATATATTCTTGCTCCAATTTCCATTCGATAAAAAGCGTACTCTCTGTCAATTCTTTAGACAAATTGTTGAATTGCACTTGTCTTTATCATTTTTCTTGTTAATGTCATTGATGAATGTATCAATGACCTTGCCTAAAAAATCTTCTTGCTTGAAGAGCGGTTAATACCGAATTATCTACGGTCACAAAATCACCCCAATTTTCTTTATCTTGGACATATTCTGCTATGAAAGGAGACAATTGGGGTAGTGGAATTTGTACTCCATTTGGATTTTTTGTTACGCTTCTTCTCATGCGATCTCAGCCTATTGTATACTAGAAATAGAATAATCTTTTATTCGAACAAGTTGAGATAGCTTTAGAAAAAGCATAATTGAAAAAGCGAAATGGAGTACAAATTTATTCTTGTTACAAAAAAAGAAAACTATCGAAAACGAATCGAAAGTGATGGTACAAAATGTCACACCTGTAGCCTTATTCTATAAAAAATAAGATAATGTTTACACGTGATAAACAGTGAACGAAAAGAGAATCGAAAAACAATTTTTTTTTAATTTTATTTATGATAACAATAAAATTTTTTTACAAAGTAACTAGTCATTTTTGACTAACAGCGTTTGACTCTGACAATATAATAATAAAGCACTCATATGTGTTCTTCACATAAAGTGTTGTTTTGGTTGATGTTGCATTGTGCGGACTATTCAAGTAACTCAAAAGGTTTTAGTCTTTTTGAGTCTTCTTATTATACCCTCTTGATGAAGTAGTCTTGCAGCTTCGATGTTAGGGTGATGATGGAGCCTCTCGTGGTGTTTTTGAGCACATTTCTTTATTTCACTTGCGACTGTGTCTATTCCGAGATCTCTATGAAGGTCACTATTACGAGTGTACCAAGGGGCATTTACAATTCCTCTGAGGACTTTATTTTGAAATCGTTGAACTATCTGTTGATTGCTGATCGGCCAGACCGGCTTGAGTACTTGTTTATAAAGCATAAGTTTATTATGAATGGATAACTGAGAGTTTCTTCCAATTAACCAGTACATTTTTCTATATTTTAACTGAAGCTCTTCTGCTTTCTTTTTCACGTGTATTTTCCACTTTAACTTTGCATCAAGGTTCAACCAAGGTATTTTGCTTGATTGGCATGTGGTACAGAGATATTATTGAGAGTCACAGGTAGTGGTTCTATTGATCTATTAGTGAAGTTAGCCTCAGTGAGTAGACTTCGATTCATTCACTTTAATTCTCCACTTAGCTAGCCAGTCTTGTATATTATTTACGGCTATTTGTAGTTTGAATATGACTTCACCGATTGTGTCACCAACAGCTAGAATTGCAGTGTCATCTGCAAACGTGGCGATAGTTGTATTGCTCGTCTGCGGTATGTCGCTAGTAAACAGTACGAAAAGGAAAGGCCCTAAGACACTCCCCTGCGGGACTCCTGCTTTAGCTTCTTTAATACTGGAGTAAACTCCTTCCTGTTTAACTCTAAAATATCTCATTTTCAGGTATGACTTTAGCAGTTCGCAATACTCAAATGGCAGAGTTTTCTCCAATTTAAATATTAAACCATCTAGCCAGACTTTGTCAAATGCCTGCGCTATGTCAAGAAATATGGCTGAACAAATCTTTTTTTCCTCTAAGGATTTTTCTATTATATCTGTTATTCTATGGACTTGGTCGATTGTGGAGTGTTCCTCTCTAAATCCAAACTGATGGGACGGAACAGCTCCTGATTTTACAACTTCTGGTTTAATTCGTTTTAATAACAATCTCTCAAATAGTTTTGACATAGTTGGAAGAAGTGATATTGGCCTGTACGAGGCCAGTTCACTTGGTGGCTTACCTGGCTTAGGTATCATTATCACTTCCGCAAATTTCCAAGATAGAGGGACATAACGGAGTCTGAAGGAAGCATTAATTATGTCCGATATTTTTTTAATAGCTTTATTAGGTAATTGTTTTAGAATCTCTCCAGTTATCAGGTCATATCCTGGTGATTTTTTAAGTACTACATGGTTCTTTATTACTTGTTTTACTTCTTTAGCATTAGTTAATGGAATTTCCTGTCTCAGGATAGTTGTTTGGTTTTCGAACAATATATCCTGTTGGTTAAGTGTTGTTAAATTTGGCTGAAAGGTACGCTCTCGAGATGATTCGCGAATTTTTCTGCTTTTTCTTGTTTGCTTTTAGCCAGGTGACCAATATTTGTTCTTATTGGTGGTATATGCATAACTGGCCTTTCCAAATATTTGGTTGCTTTCCACAATGAATAATCACTACCTTTATCATAGGTGAGAGATTGTAGGTATGAATTTATTGATTTATTTTTAAATTCCCGTATTTCTCTACGTATTCGTTGTGTTAAATTATTTAATCTATTTTTGACGGTTGGGTCTCGTGTACGTTGCCACTCCCTACGGGTACTTCTCTTCTCTATCACTAGTGATTTAATTTTCATTGGATAGCATTTGACAGCTACTTTTTTGTTTGTTGTGTTAGTACTTTTCCACGCCGCTAGCTGTATGTCCTTGACGAGCTTCTCCACCTCCTGTTCTAATGTTTCTTCTGATGAAAGTTGTGTGTTTAAAATGATGCTATTGTTTAATTCATTCCTGAACTTTTTCCAATCAGTATATTTATTTGTTAACAGTGGCTGTTTATCATTAGTAATTATTGTATCACTTATTATCATTAAAATAGAGGAGTGGTCAGATGTGAAGTCCAATCCTTCCTGCACTTGTATATAATCAACCGGGATTTTTCTTGTTATAAAGAAGTCAATTAGGTCTGGTGTTTTATTTTGATCACTGGGCCAATAAGTTGGTTTTCCAGTAGAATGCCAGTTGCAGTTGTATTTAATTATTGCTTGATGAAGCTCTTTCCCTTTAGTTGTGGTTAGTCTTGATCCCCAGTCAGTATGTTTAGCGTTGAAGTCACCCCGATTACAAATTTTTCACCGAGCTGCTTAAAGAACTGAGTATAAGCATTCTCTTTGATGTTATATCTAGGTGGGCAATATATTGCGCATACCACTAACTTGTGGTTGCGGGTATTAATGTTAACGCTAATTGCTTGTATTTCATCACTTTCAAGTTTTTGTTGCAGATGGTATTTAATATCTTTTTTTATAATCACGACACTGCCCCCTCGTGTATTATTATTAGGATGAACTGCTGAGTGAACTTCGTAGCCGCGGATTTTTATATGACTTTGAGTAGTAAGGTGTGTTTCAGATAATAAACATATATCTATTTTTTCTAAATCAGAGTGAGCCTTTGTAGGATTGATATAAGGGCTTTTTCTTGCTTTTCTTCTTGTGAACTAAGTCTATCAAGAATATCTTGTAGTATTTTATTAGTTTGGTTATTATTTGAATCATTAAATAAAAGAGAACTATGTTGTCTTCTCGAACTTCCAGTAGATAGTACATCAGCAAACGTTACATTTGGATTAGTTCTTGATGGCTGGTTTATTGTTTGGTGTGGCCTTAAATTTGTAGGTATTCTTGTTGAGGCTGAGTTAATTTCTGGCCTGGTAATTATTGAAGTTTCCCTTGTTTTGTTGCGAATTTTTTGCAGCTCTTTTATAACAATGCAACCTCTGTAGTTGGCTGGGTGTGTCTCTCCACAGTTGACACATTTTGGCGGGGTGTCTTTTGGTTTCGTACATTCAGCCGTACGGTGTTTTCCTACACATTTCACGCATCTGGGCTCCTTATTACAAAAGTTTTGCGTGTGTCCGTAGACTTGGCACTTTTTGCACTGGGAGATCAGTTTAGATTTTTTAACTGCTTCTATTTGCACTTTCATATGGAGTATTTCGCTGATTGCATAAATATTTTTAATGTCTTCTGTTCTTTCAAAAGACAACATATATAATGGAAGAGGTGTTTTGTCACCTCTTTTTAGCAGCTGTGTAACTTCTTTAATTTTGTATTTTTTCTCCAAAAGATACTCTTTTATCTCTTCTGGTTTGCATGAAGCGTGTAGCTTCCTAGCAATGACTTTGGTTTGCCTTGTCTGCTTATCTTCGTAGGAATACCACGCTGTCTTTTCTTCGTTAAGAGCTGCTGTTAACTTTCTATAGCTATCACTGTCTGTGACATTTATTTTGATATCACCACTATTTAACGCTGTAGCTTGAAACTTTATATGATTGTTGTCCATGATGTTTCTAATACTCTGATAATTATTGCAATTAGATATTATTACTGGAGGCGGCCGTGGCACTTTTTTCTCTAGTTGTACATTCTTACTTCCGGTTGGGAGTTCATTACTTGGCCGTTTCTGTTCCGACGGAACCTGAGCTTTATCCTCCTGTTGCACGTGCCTACTTCCGGTTGGAAGCTGATCAACTGATTGTTTCGAATCGGGTGAAATCTGTGGTGATTTACTCATCTTACGTTTCTTATTTTTTTTGTTACGGTTCAGATTCCATCCCGTTTCTCTATTGAGTTCTTCCTCGTCTGTTTCATACATAACCTCTATATGATCATTGGTGTTGTTTATCTTAGTGGTTTCTTTCTCAGACATTACTGCATTTAGAGTATCTTTTAACTCCTTGTTTTCTCGCTGTAAGTTTTTGAGTTCCTTGTTTAGATTTAACGTTAACTTTTCTATTTCGTAAATCTTATTGCGCAATTCTGCGTTATCCCTTTCTAAGGTGTTCGCTATTGGTGGTGGTGATCTACCTACCCTGGATTGTTGTTTAAATGGGTTGGGTTGCCCAAAAGGGCTGTTAAACAATGATTGGCTCACCCCAGAATCCTTTGAGCCAGCCTCGTTAGAGGGTGGATTTGCCAGCTGATTAGCTGGGTTACCACCTGGGGTACAATTTCCTGAATCCGTTGTACTCATTGAAAAAACAATTTAATGTAATTTTAGTAAATAATTACAAAGTTTGCCCGTTTTCACGTTTACACATTATCTTATTTTTTACAGAATAAGTGTGCTGAAGTAGAAAAAGTATCGTATTCATCCGGATAATTACGACAGTGAGTAATAACTGTCATTACACGCTACTGTAATATAATTTTAAATAACCAGTTGTTGATATTTTTTTAACATTTTAACGCTTGATGTTTGATGACAATGATCAGGTAATAACAAGGAAATTGATGCTTAACACATTTTTCTTAGAATTTTGAATCTTTTCTAATTATGTCTGTATATTCGAGTGTTTACCCGTAAATCGCGCTAGACAACAAACACAATTTTTCAGGAATCATCAGAGAGTAAAATATATTTATACATACACAAATCTGTTAATTAACATAATCTAAAATGTAAATCAATCAACTAATCGAATTAAAATATTTAAAAGTAGAAAAGTGAGAATTATGAATGGCTGTGGTACATTCACAATTATTTAAGCTTCTTTTTTGAGTAATATCAAAGTTATTTAGTCATCTTTGTATTTCTTGGAACCGCTTTTGGAAGTGATTGGAATTGTCATGGCGGGTTTTATCTTGCATGCTAATTTTTTTGTTTTTTATTAAAAATGAAATTTAATTAAAAATATCAAACAAAACTTTCCATTCGCTTTTTTACGACAAACAGCTTTACGAAAAATGGATCATAAATTTTGATAATGCTTTATACAAGTTTGTGAGTCACTAACAACAACAGAATATTTTCAAGCATGTAAATATTAATTAAAAATGTGTATGTTCTACTGCATACAAGTAAATAAATCAATTTTTAAATTTCATCAGAAATGTGACTAAACAGTTTTTTTGCTTTAGTTTTGTTGTTTTGGTGATGCTCGCTATTTTTTTTTTTAAAGGTGGAAGAATTCGTCATGTGTGTAGTATTTTGTAAACAAAATGTTTTACGGTAAACAAAACTATAAAATTTCATTAGGTCTATGTATGTATATGTGGATAACAAAAATATAATTTTCTGCTAACAAGGCTGCTGGTCAGATGGGGTAGAAAGAAAAATCGGTTAGTACTGGAAAAATTGACAACTGTGATCATTTTCAAAACAATAAATAAACTTTGACGCCAAATTTAAAAATGAAATATCAACAATGTGCCACAAGCGATTAGACCTGAGGGAGGGTAGTAAGTAATCCACTTCTAACACATCCACAAAACGAATGGAATTTGAATTTATCGTATCTTTTGTTAATAAATACATTTAGCATAAACATCACGAGGAAATTGTGAAAATAAGAATTATTTATTTATGCAAGTTAATTATTCGCGCATGCTGTTTAATATTATTTTTCTTCAATGACCCGATTCCGTTACTAATAGGTATTTATGGAATAATTAGTTAATATAATTTTAGGGACACTAGCACATTAACGATCACAAGTGATCTTAATATGTAATAGAAAACACGACACAAATGTTTAGTATCACGCAGCTAATAATACTTGTAATTTTAGCTTCTAGGTCAATTAAACTAATTACGCGATAACATTAATACAATGTGCGCAGTCTATATTTTAAAATACACAATTTACTTTAACTTAAATCAGTAAGATTAGAACGAGGAATATAAATTTTTAAGCAAAAGAGTATATGTTTATTAATTATTACTTATTATTATATGTAAATGTGAATACAAACACGTTTAAAAAACCGACAAAATGCGTCAATTTAGAAATTAAAAACAAATACATACAGACTTATAGCACAAAAATATTCAATGCCATGTTTTCGCTCTTATTACTGAACGAAGCGAAGCGCGTGTGTTCTTTAGTTTTTGCTATATTTACGATTTTGTGATTGTGTCTATCTAAATTATTATTTACTTGTAAATACTAAGTTTTTATTTATACATATTATTGAGGATAGGTGTGTGCAATTTGTTTGTTTCTCCTAGCGCATTATACATACTCGTACAATTCACTATACTTAATTTGTTTACTTATTTTTATATTAACCGGTCATGGCAATTTTTAAATAATAAACAAACCATCCTCTTTAGGTATTGCAAGTTTAAACATTTAATAGTTTGCTTATTTATTATGACAACAGATCTTGGCAAATGCATTGCATAATGTCGGTAATTGGCTGGTATTTAAAAAGTATTATATAAGATACACACTAACATCGCATTGAAACTGTTTACACGAATTATACCATCAGAAAGAAATGAAATTTGTCACAAGATCGCTAAAATTTGAACTTTTTTGTTAGGCCAGAATGTAAATGCACTACTACAAATTTACTATAGTAAATAAATAAGCAAAGCATATGTTTATTGCTAGCATGCGCATTTAAATTAATTAGATCACATGCTTTAGCAGAATATACAATTATTTCCTTGTAAGGCCTCAATAAACCAGACGCCAATAAATTGTTATCATCAATTTGAATGCCAAAAAATATTATACTCAATCAGACATGTACATATTTTTGTTTGTTTTTTGATCGTACGTTAAAATAAAAAATACGTTATCTAAAAATCAACAATCAAAAATTCAAAAATATTTTGAAATATAGTATGATTCTACTCATAATGTTTTCTACTCATAAAAAATGCATTAAAAACCAGGGCTGAACCAAGAACAGAGAGCTACAGGTGTACTTCAAATATGAAAGACCTAATGTCGAAAGGCTGAATGACAAAAGGCCGAATGGGTCGAAAGGCCGAAAGGGTCAAAAGGCCAAAAGGTCGAACATCGAAAGGCCGAATTGTCAAAAGGCCGAATTGCCAAAAGGCCGAATGTCGAAAGGCCGATTGTGTCGAAAGGCCGAATGTGTCGAGTGGCCGAATCAAAGTGAAGTGAAATTTTCTAAAATAAAGAATGATTCCCATTAACTGAAGAAGAAGAATTCTCTTAAGTCAAGGAAAATTGTATTAAATCAAGGAAAATTCCAATAAGTGAAGAAAAATTCTATTAAGTGAATCAAGTTAAGAAATATCCAAGTTCCTACTTAATTGGCCATACTCCAGAACTTCATCAAAAAAATCATTTTAGAATCCCATTAACATTTCCATTGTATAAATCGAATTTAATCATACTCAGCTAAGAAATAGCCAAGTCTTAAAATGTACAGTTTTGCACCATATAACATATTGAAATATGCCGAAATTATATTTACGAAATATTTTACTAATTTCAATTTATTTATGTAGTTACAGTAATAGGTCAACATTACAAAAAATATACCTAGGTTAATAGGTCAACAATAGTAGAGCTATGTTCAAGCCACCTCGCACTGCGACCTAAAAGATCCTTTGTACAAATTGGTGTATAATTCTATCAAAAGGCCAAGTGAAAATTTTAAACAGTAAAAAATCCATGTGCCACTGCACAAAATGTGACAGTACATTTTTGGAACAAAAATGTTATCTATATTGAAAAAAAGTACAAATATCGTAATTTTATTTTTTAAATTGTTTGTTGTCGAAATTACAAAATTTGTGTTCATTCGATTTTTTTTTTTTTTAACAAAGAACGTAAACAAATAATCAAAAATACATCACTGTATGTGATGAACACCGTATTAGTTTTAGCGCGAGCTCTGTCAAATTTTCATTAGTATTTTCCATTTTATGTCAAAAAAAATGTCAAAACATGCGTGCTACATATAAAGGAATGATTCTTCCGGTTTTTTCCTTGTAGTCTTTGGAAGGTATTTCTCTTTTATTCTACAGAAATTGAATTACCCAAAATGCCCTGTTTAGCAAATACAATATTGGGTTCCAAATTCGTCAACTTTTATATTCGCAATTTATTTACTTGCGATACGTGTGAGTATCTCCCAGAGAATAGGACAAGCGAAATCGACTGTAAACGAAAAAAAAAATAGAGGTGTGGCCAACACACGACTTTCTTTTACGAACAGAGTATTTTTAGAAATTTTATTTTTTTCTTAATTAAATTTTTTTTTTTCTTATTATTTTTTTTCTTAAAATTTTTTTTTTTTAATTTTTAAATTTTTAAATTTTTTTTTTAATTTTTTGTTTTTTTTTTTATTTGTTTTTCATTTTTGGAAACATTTTGTATTTAGTAGTTTTTTGTAAACCTTATACTTTTTAAGATATTTGCAAAACAAATTTTCTGGACCAAGGGAGTGGCCACTTCCGGTTAGCCGATTTGGAGTAAAATTCACTGGGACCTCCCAATTTATCAAAAAAGCTTAAATCTGAAGTTTCAGTTCGATTGATTAAACCATCTGGGCTGTAGAGAGGACACAGACAGACTGACAGACTGACAGACTAACAGACTGACCGACTGACAGACAGACAGACAGACACCATTTCGAAACCCACTTTTTCGGACTCAGGGGACCTAAAAACAAATAAATTTCTAAAAATCTCAAGGTCCAAAATTTTCATGATTACTATACTTTATTTTACTAGAGTAAAAGAAAGTAAAAAACCCTAATTCATACGAATCGTTCGTTTAGTAAAAGTTCTGCAAAATTATTTTTTGGAAATCGCACTCAACTCCCAAGGGCCAATATCGGCCATTGCCAACAATGATGACAAAGGTTTGGCTAGCACGTAGAATAGGTTCTCAATTACCTAGTTAGAAAACCCTAATCCATACGGATCGTTCGTTTAATAAAAGTTCTACCTAGTTAGAAAACCCTAATCCATACGAATCGTTCGTTTAGTAAAAGTTCTGCAAAATTATTTTTTGGAAATTGCACTCAACTCCCAAGGGCCAATATCGGCCATTGCCAACAATGATGACAAAGGTTTCGCTAGCACATGGAATAGGTCCCTTAATTACCTAGTTAGAAAACCCTAATCCTTACGAATCGTTCGTTTAGTAAAAGTTCTGCAAAATTATTTTTTGGAAATCGCACTCAACTCCCAATGGCCAATATTGGCCATTGCCAACAATGATGACAAAGGTTTGGCTAGCACATAGAATAGGTCCCTCAAATACCTAGTTAGAAAACCCTTATTCATACGAATCGTTCGTTTAGTAAAAGTTCTGCAAAATTATTTTTTGGAAATCGCACTCAACTCCCAAGGGCCAATATCGGCCATTGCCAACAATGATGACAAAGGTTTGGCTAGCACATGGAATAGGTCCCTTAATTACCTAGTTAGAAAACCCTAATCCATACGAATCGTTCGTTTAGTAAAAGTTCTGCGAAATTATTTTTTTGGACATCGCACTCAACAATGATGATAAAGATTTCGCTAGCACATGGAATAGGTCCCTTAATTTCCTCGTTAAAATTGAGGTGTGGCCAACACACGACTTTCTTTTACGAACCTCTGTTCACAATTTTTAGAAATTTTATTTTTTTCTTAATTTTTTTTTAAATTTTTAAATTTTTTTTTTAATTTTTAATTTTTTATTTTTATTTGTTTTTAATTTTTGGAAACAATTTGTATTAAGTAGTTTTTTGTAAACCTTATACTTTTTAAGATATTTGCAAAACAAATTTTCTGGACCAAGGGAGTGGCCACTTCCGGTTAGCCGATTTGGAGTAAAATTCACTGGGATCTTCCAATTTATCAAAAAAGCTTAAATCTGAAGTTTTAGTTCGATTGATTAAACCATATGGGCTGTAGAGAGGACACAGACAGACTGACAGACTGACAGACTGACAGACAGACAGACAGACACCATTTCGAAACCCACTTTTTCGGACTCAGGGGACCTCAAAACAAATAAATCTCTAAAAATCTCAAGGTCCAAAATTTTCATGATTACTATACTTTATTTTACTAGAGTAAAAGAAAGTAAAAATGTAAAATGTTTTGCGATTGTTCATTTGAAACAGAGAGTGAAACCGAAATGTTTTTCGTTTCGGTTTAGGGTTACGTTCCCAAATTTATTTTTTCGTTTCGGTTCTGTTTCGATTTGTTCATTTTTTTCTGGTTTCGTTTCGGTTCAGATTCAAAACCGGTTTAAAAACGGTTCAACATAGCATCAGTTGGTTGTTGGGGGAGTAGTTTTAGGAGTCAAAGCTTTCTAGGATATGCGATTCTCATAAGACTTCTTCCTAGTGTAGTTACGCCTCCTCGTGGCGACAACCGGGCAATGCATCCTAGAATGTAGCCAAGTAACTTACACGACCGTGCAATGGCGGTAAATCCATTGCCCCAAGCTTTGGTGGGACAACATACGCTGAGAGCTGCGTGGCTAAGGGGGAGCTTAGTCTTTAGTATGTGAACTCCGGGTACCAGGCGACCCCCGGTTTAAAGTAGCCTTCCCACAGTATACCGATCTCTGCTGTGGGTGACCTTCATTTCTCGGATACTCGTGGGATTCAAATGGAAACCGAATTTAAAAAAAAACATAGAGGGTGATGCCTCTTTAAAAGCATCAACTTCACCAGCTATTGAGTTGGGTCTCCTAAGCTATGATGGAATGGTAGATGCCACAAGGGCCACCACTCTTGATTATCTTAACGTCCGGACCAAGGAAAAGGTGGAACAGTCCACCTCTTCTACTACGGACACCTGCTGTGACGACAACATAAGTGTAATCTCTCAGTTATCGGGCACCTCAACCATTGGTGTTAATATTGGGAACATGTCCCTCAACGCCGGGGAATGGGTTAAGCTCAACTCCTTCGAAAGAAGGCGTTTTAAAAAGGGGCTCAAGGAAGGCAAAACTAGAGAAGAGGCTCTAGCTGCTGCTAAGTCCGCGACCCCTCTGAAAGCATCCTCGGGGCCTGTTGCTCCTACCCTAGACAAGAGGTCTGGTGGTAAGCGTGAGAGGTCTTTCGAGGTTGCTCCGGAACCAAATAAACCACCTGCCAAAAAAGCAAAAGAAGGGCCTTCTCCGGTAAAGCCCTCTTTCAGCCAGGTAGCAGGCAGTGTTAAGCTGGGCATCGTACCAGGTGATCTCAGTGGCAATCCTCTTAGTATGGAGCAAATGGCAAACATACAGGAGTGTGTCATTGACCTCATTATTGGGATGCAAGGCTCAAACCACAAGCCGCAATTCCTTGGCTGTTTCCGGAGAACAGGTTGGCTATTTTTTATATGTTCCGATCATTCCACAGCGGAATGGATGAGGAACAGTTTTGTAAGCCTAAGGGAAAAAATTGGTCTGAACATAACTTTGGTGGAAGAGGATGATTTTCCTCGGCCAAACATCGTTAGGGGGTTCTTTCCACAGAGCCTTAGCTTAACTAGCGAGAAGATTCTCGCTACCATGGCCGCGCAGAACGATGGTCTCGCGGCCAACTCATGGAAGATACTGCAACGGACGACAACTGGCGTACTCGTCCATTTGGTTATGGCCATAGGCGAGTCTTCCATGAAGAAACTACGCGAATCCAACGGGAACATCGCATACCGCTTTGGTAGGATAAAACTCCTTCTCAAGAAGGATTCCCCCTCTACCAACCCAACCACTGGAGTCAGCTCCAGTAAGGAGGGTACTTTACCAGCCCCAGTAGTAGGCACAATCACAGACGAGGAGGCATCCAGGAACAGCAGCGCTATTGAGCATTCTGTTCCTGCTGCCTCTTCGTCGGGAGCACGATCAACGGATCTTTCCGCAACTCCTACTGTGGGATCGAGTAAATCAGCACTCACCCCGAAAATTAAGCATATGGGCGCTCGGGGTGTTACTGGGAAAAGTGGCAGAAACAGGCCAAATCCCGCAAAGCAGACGGCTGGCAAGCAGCCAGGAGCGTAGAGCTCCTTTACCCTAATCATCCAGTATGGCTGGTACTATTAGGGTACTACAAGCGAATCTGCATCACGCAAAAGGAGCTTCGGATACCTTTTGCAACAGGTTCGCGAAACAACACTTAACCCTTGGCCTTATCCAGGAACCTTGGGTTAATGGAGGAAAAATCAGAGGCCTCCACCTCAAGTCATGTAAGTTGATTTACGATCGAAGGGAGGAAGTTCCCCGAGCAGCAATATTTGTTTCATCTAATATTAACGTTCTTCCAATTCCAGAGTTCACCACTAAGGATTTGGTTGCAGTAATCCTGGAGGTTCCGACTAGCAGGGGAATGCAGGAGACAATATGTGCCTCTGCGTACTTCCCTGGTGAGTCGGTTAGTGCTCCACCTGTAGTTGTACAGGATCTGGTGGATTACTGCAACCTAAAAAACAAGCATTTCATCATAGGCTGCGATGCTAATGCACACCATATCATTTGGGGCAGCAGTGATACAAATGGCAGAGGTGAGTCCCTTTTAAATTATCTTATGAGTAGTCACATAGACATTTTAAATAAAGGTTCGAACCCCACTTTCATAAACTCGACTCGGCGAGAGGTGTTGGACCTCACTTTGTCAAGTCAGTTTATTTCCAACTCTGTTGCAAACTGGCATGTTTCAAGCGAAGCTTCTCTGTCGGACCACATGCACATCAGGTTCGATATACCGGGAGTGATCATACAGGCAACAGAGCGTCGTATCCCTTGTTTTACAAATTGGAAAACATATAGGGATATTTTATTTATCAAAGCAGACATGCTGCCAACATCTTTGAGTTCAATTAGTGACCTAGAAACCGCAGCTGGTCTGCTTAATGACGTGCTCCTATCTTCCTACGAAAGCAGCTGTGTGGTGCGTAACGTTGTGGTTAATCGCAAAGTTCCATGGTGGAACGAACAGCTGGCCAAACTTCGTAAGAAGGTTAGGAAATTATTTAATAGGGCAAAGCATTCCAATGAGTGGAATGAATATAGGCAAGCCCTAACCAGTTACAACACAGAACTAAGGCGTTCCAAACGCCTCACGTGGAGAAAAAACTGTGGAAATATCGAGGATATACCTACAGCTGCTCGACTCCATAAAGTTCTAGCTAAAGATCAGTCCAACGGGATTGGGCTTCTTCTGAAATCCGATGGTAGTTATACATCAGGTCGCAAAGAGTCGCTCGAAACCCTGCTTCAAGTGCACTTTCCGGGCTGCACTGTTTGCGACACAAATACAATCACTAACTCCATATCTGGTACACACATGGGTGTAAATATGGGTTGGGTTAATAGTTTATCCGGTAAGCTTTTTACTCCGGATAAAGTCAAATGGGCCATTAACTCTTTTCAGCCTTTCAAGGCTCCAGGAGGGGATGGAATCTTCCCAGCCCTCCTTCAAAGGGGCCTGGACTTGATTACCCCTGCTCTGGTGGCCTTGTTTAGAACTAGCTTCAATTGGGGTCACATACCACAGGCTTGGAGTCAAGTAAACGTGGTTTTTATCCCAAAGCCTGGCAATCGGCCATGTGAACTTCCTAAGTCCTTTCGACCTATCAGTCTTACATCGTTTATTCTTAAAACCATGGAACGACTTATAGATCTTCATATCAGAGACTGGTTAACTGCAACCAGACCTCTAAATCCAAATCAATTCGCCTATAGGAAAGGCAAATCCACAGAGGGTGCGCTGCATCTACTTGTCACCAAGATTGAAGCAGCCTATCGCTCGAAAGAAATTGCTCTGTGTGCATTTCTGGATATTGAGGGAGCTTTTGACAATACTGGATACGACTCAATTGCTAGGGCAATCAAGCGTAGAGGTATTGACGATCCGACTAACCACTGGATTAGTTCCATGTTGGTTAGTAGGAAGATTACATCTAAATTAGGTAATGAGTCAGTCACGATTACGGCAGCAAGAGGGTGTCCGCAGGGCGGTGTCCTGTCCCCTTTGCTGTGGTCACTCGTGATCGACGAGTTGCTTGATAATTTACATCTACTTGGGTACGATGCCATTGGTTATGCGGACGATTTGGTTATCATAGTCTCTGGAGGGCATGAACGTACGATGTCCGCCAGCATGCAACAGGCTTTGCTTGTTATTTCGAATTGGTGCACTGGGGAGGGCCTTTCGATTAACCCTAGCAAAACAGTCCTGGTGCCCTTCACCAAAAGACGTAATTTGAACCTTGGTTCAATTAGTCTTAATAATATAAATATCGGATACTCCAATGAAGTCAAATATCTGGGTGTTGTCCTAGATAAGAAACTAACTTGGAACTCTCATATTACTTCAACTACCGAACGCGCGGCCAGGGCCATGTGGGCCTGCCGGCGTATGTTCGGCAGGACCTGGGGCCTGAACTCAAAAATGATTTACTGGATGTACATCATGATAGTGAGGCCAATTGTAACATATGGGGCAATAGTTTGGTGGCCTAAGGTACAGCAAAAAGTTATTATGAACAAGCTGACCTCATTACAGAGACTAGCATGTCTCGGAATTACAGGTGCTATGCGCACCTGCCCTACGGCGGCAATGGAAGCTCTCATCGGGCTCACTCCACTTCATATCCACGTCAAAAAATCAGCTGCTACCTGTGCAGCTAGATTGAAGCTCGTGAATCAATACAGTCATGATGACCATATGGGTCACCTGGACATTTTGAATGAACTTCCAGACCTGAATATGTTCTTTAGTGTCCCGGATGTTATGCCGAAAGAACTCTGCTTTGGCAGGAATTTCGTGGTAACAATCCCCGATAGAACAGACTGGGATACTGGGTTACCGCAGATGGAACCTAACAGCCTAGTCTGGTACACTGATGGATCAAAAATGGATAGTGGAGTCGGCATTGGTGTCTTTGGACCCAATCACAAAATATCGAAATCACTGGGTACTTACCCCAGTGTTTTTCTAGCCGAAATTCACGCCATCGAAATCTGCGCCTCTATTATTATGACCAAAGGTCTTAAAGGCGCATCCATCCACATTTTGTCTGACAGCCAAGCAGCACTGAAAGCATTGGCTTCTAACTGCTTGGTTTCCAAGTCGGTTCAAAGTTGTTATAAACTGCTACAATCTCTCTCTTGTCAAAACAAAGTAAGGTTGTGGTGGGTGCCTGGTCACATGGGCATCACTGGAAATGAGATAGCCGACGAACTTGCACGGGCAGGCTCGTCGACTACACTCATTGGCCCTGAGCCTTTTTGTGGTATCCCGTGGGCTTCTGCAACCTACACAATCAGTAAATGGGAAAAAATACAGTGCTTGACTTATTGGAACTGTATTCCCGGCCTTAGACAAGCCAAATCTTTGATCAGACCATTTCACCACAAAAATTTGGCGATCAATTTCAGCAAAGGAAATATTAGGAAACTTGTGAGTTTTCTCTCAGGTCACTGTAACCTGAGATATCATTTGAACAAAATGAACCTGTCCACAGAGACGGAGTGCCGCCTCTGTTTGGAAGAGACAGAAACCGCAGAACACATACTATGTGAGTGTGTTGCTCTGTGCACACGGAGGTGGATTCATTTTGAAGAGAGGTATCTGACCCCGGAGAAATGTAAATTGGCCTCTATAAACAGCATTCTCGCCTTTATTAGAGAGGTGGAGAAGCTCCTGGAGTAACAGTACCCAACAGCACAAAAGATCTTTTAGGTCGTAGTGCTAGCCGCTTTTGGGCAGGGACGAAAAAAAAAAAAAAAAAAAAAAAAATAGCATCAGTTAAATATATTGGGAACTGTAATTATAAAATAATACCATTCCAAAGCTCCTACAGCATCCAAGGTTTGCAGACATATTTATTGAAGTATTCTAAGGTATACCGTTATAAATCGGGCGCTTCTCTTGCGTGTGGCGGGAGGGGGGTGGGGGCTAGGGCTAAATGGTATTTTACATGCTTTAATTTGGTTTAAATTTTATTTTGAAGCGATAAAAATTGAACGAGGCGATTTCAAATTTAGTGTAAAACTGAACACAAGAATATTTTCATATGACCTCTTTCTAAAGTTTTCATTGGTTTTTTTTACATATGAAGATTCCAACCCTTGAAATTCCGTATATATGTTTGTACTTGTAAAGATTAGCCGTTCGTATAAGTAACTATCGCATATTTGTAAAGTTTGATCCAATTTTAGTGCAAAATCATAATTGTCATTTACAAGATTATGAAAATCTAGAATAGATTACATTTCCCCCCAACAATACTTAATTTTACTATTCATAACTTAGATTTGAAAAAGAAAGCGAAAAATGATGGTGAAACCAATTAAACGGAGATTTATTATTTCAGATATACCATATGTAGTAAATTGGTGGGTTTACATTTGGCTAATTCGTATTTTGCAGTAAAATTGGCAAATTGACCCAATGGTACAAAAACTTCAAGTTTGTCAGGGTACTTGGCGGCTGCCATTTCCAATTTCCAGTAGTACACGATTAAAATTGTCTATCATGATTGAGTTGTTCTGTATTGTTTGTTTTGCCGGGGAAGGGTACCGATGGGAAGGACGACAACCAAACCCATTGTAAAATTGATCACTTAGACAATTATGGGAACCAGAAAATTTAGTTCGATGTTGAAAGGCCGAATGTCGAAAGACCGAATGTCGTATGGTCGAATGTGTTGAAAGGCCGAATGGGACGAAAGGCCGAATTTTCATTAAATTTTCCTTCATTTAATTGATTGAAATCAATATTTAAAACCATTGAATTTATTTCTTAATCTAAAATGATTTAAATAAATTGAAAATACGTGCTAATAAATCCTGTGTATGTAGCATATTAATGTGAACAAATTTTTCCGGAAAAAAAATTTATTTATTTTTGTTTTTTTATTATAATTAATTAATTTTTAATTATATGACAAAAAAAACGTAAGAAGATTTTAATATTTAAGGCAATTTACTATTAAACATTTTGAAACAAAAATTTTGATAGAAAGGGAAAGTTTGTCTGTATTAAATCAATAAGATTCTTTCGGCTTTTTATAGACAAAATATATTAAAAATAATGGGGCATTCACAACATTTTCGACTTGTTAATCAGAAAAAATTAAGAGGCCAATCATTTATAAATAAGTATGTCTACCAGAAAAAAAGTAGAAATATCAAAATCCCCCTCGTACTCTAACCCGAGATAAATACAAAGTGTATCGACACCAAAAAATGAAAACTTTCCTTGAGCTTTCTCTGTGGTAGTTTGGTTTCGTACTGACAAGTTCGTACACACAAAAAGTTCGGTCTACTCATCAGGTAGCTACGAGTACGACTAAACTACAAAAATACAATTCTAACTTCATACATTATGTATGAGGCAAGAACGCATTTAAATAGCGAATTATATAATTCACCAAATGAAAAATGCCATTGTTTTTAATATATTTTGTCTATAAAAAGCCGAAAGAATCTTATTAAAAATTTTGATAAAAATATAAATTTTGGTTTTCATAAAAATATAAATTTTTAAAATTTTATTCGTTAAAAGATGAAAAATTAAAATCAATTTCGACACAAACGGTCTTTTGACATTCGGCCTTTCGACATAATCGGCTTTTCGACATTCGGCCTTTCGACACATTCGGCCTTTCCAAATTCGGCTTTTCGTATTCGGCCTTTCGACCCTTTCGGCCTTTCGATACATTCGGCCTTTCGAAACATTCGGCCTTTCTACATTCGGCCTTTCGCCCCTATTCCGAAAGTTTGAGGTAAGCAGGTAATATGAAATACTAAATCACTTTAGTGTATGGCTGAGAGCCAGCCAATGCTATTTTGGTATAACCAAAGGTGGTATTGAATACGGAGTGATTTAGCGTCTGGTCCTAGTTAAAATAAAAATTAGCAGTCTTTTATAAAACGATTTTTTTATACGAAGTGATTTCCTGTTTTACCGTTAGCAGGTACACAGAAAATTAAAATGTCGAAAAGATTTTTGATATTTTACGTAGTTTCAGAAAAATTTTGTAAAATACCATTTTGCCCCGTTTTTTATCCCTCAGCAGGAAGAAAAACAGCCTCCGACGAATGGCAGATGTTTATATAAAAGTTTCCGGTACCTTATTGAACATACTTGCAAAGTTGCAATGTGTAAGAATTTTTTCCTTATAAGCATAATAAAAAGTTTAATTTTTAAAGATATAATGTTCCCGAATTTTAAATTCATTATTTAATTTAACCAATAAAATATTTTGTAGATTATTTTTCATCTGATTCGTCCATTTGTCAATCGGTAAAGGTTCAATGCAGAAAAATTGTTACACAAAATTTGATACACAAAAATTCACTATATCGCTCGTAGCGATATCATTTAAATTGTATCTAAGAACAACCCCATTAGCTAAACACCTCTATTAAAGATACGTATGAGCTAATGACATTTGGTTTTAACGATATTTGGCATATAACTGCTTAAACATTTAGTCATTCGTTTGATTAACAACCCATTTACGTTCAATGAAATTTGGACGATTCAGATGCAACATACAAAAATCGTAAAACAAAAAATGAGAAAAACTATAATCAAACGGCATAAGCAAACCCGAGAAACAAATCTAAAAAAATTTTGTAAGTTGTGGTAGGCAGAAATTAAGTGAATGTAAATGGTGTATAAAATGAAATGGATAAACCGACTATTTTGGCTGTAGCAACCGAATTTGGTCGGTCCTTTGAAGGACGTGCTAAATGAACAAGCAAACTATCGGAAATGTTCATTTCAGTGGATTTTTCATTAATTATAATTTTTTTAGCTTTTTATAGGCAAATATATACTTTTTTTCAAATCATAAATCAAACTACAAATTGTATTTAAAGTGTGTTTTTATTACGAATTAAACTAGAAACTTTTAAAGGTTTTTCCATTTTTAAGAGGTATGGAAAATATTCGTGCAATAAATACTTGAACCGAAACGAAAAAGAACGAAATAAACCACATGAAAATATTGCTCCGGTTACGGTTACGGTTCACTACATTTTATTTATTTCGTTTCAGTTCCAGTTTTCCGTTCATCAAAAATTTAGGTTTTTTTCGGTTTTCGGTTTACGGTTCGGTTCCGGTTTCACTCTCTGATTTGAAACAATAAAAATAAAAAGTCTATCAGTCAATATCTATCTATATGAAATGCATTCCCTTAGAATAACGCTTTAAATTAAAAATTGGGTTTTTAAGTCCCAGATAGAACATTTCTTATAAACTTTCGAATGATATAGTGAATGTTGCCGTCTTCAGTGAAATTGATATCAGGATGAGTTTCAATGAATTTCTGACATTGTGAACCGCTCACATCACTGTTCTAGAAATAACATCTAATTCACGAGAGGCATGAAAGAAATGAAAAGTTGAAAGTAGAAAAATACCAACATAGATTTTTTGTCTTTTCTGTATGGTTGTGCATACTCGCGCAATAAGAGATTTTGCCTTCTAGAATCTAGAAGTATTCTGTACATGCACAATTGAAATTGCTTTTTTTCAGTTTTAAAAAGCGAAATGCAAATAGAGGATGTGGAAGACAAAAGAAGAAGACAGAAAATAACACTATGAAATAGAAGAGAATAATAAATTAGAAGAATGGTGATTAGTTTTTTATTTTTTTAAATGGTTCGATGCCTCAAGGTAATTTGAGACATATTATGTTATCTACTGTAATAAACAATAAACGCTTTAAATAATAAACAAATTTAAGTTTTTCCTTAAATTTACTTACTTCCATTTTCAATTTATTTTATCGATCGCCCAACTGAATATAAAAATGTCTATGTGAAACTATCTACTCTATCCGATAAAATATTAATATTCCAAAGGCACTACTAACCGTTAAAAAAGATTTAAGTTTAAGGCAATTTAACTTTTTTAATTAAATGGATTTATTATAATTTTAAATATAATTCGTTTAGTGTGTGTGCTTATTCCCGTCGTACACAAATTAGAGTTTCTGAAACAGAATCCCAGTGGGAAGTAATAACCAAGATATCCCGCGATTTTCGGCTCATACCATACCACCGTGATCACGTTTGAGAAAATCTAATAGAAGTTAATATAACATTAGGTAGCATTAAAACAAAAAAAAAATTGTTTTCATTACAAAAATGTTAGTGACACATTCAATAAATTGCGTGACATGTAAGAATTATCATTAACTATTTTCGAATAAGAATTAAAACTAAACGCTTGAAGCAAGAGCTTAATTAAAATTGATACGTGTATAATTTAGGTATGTATTTTATATATTGCTGAGCTTTTTAACATACATATACATAGTCACACATAAATACGTTTATATAGAGGAAAGCTAGAACTAATCAATGAATTTTCAGGTCAACAGACTTACATACAAATAAAATTAGACCAAACGACTATAAAATAAAATGTTGAATTTTCTAATTTTAATTCGATTATAGCGCCATTTTATTGTTGTACGAGTATTTATGTTTTATATCGAAACGTATTCCAAAATGTTTTCTTATCGATTCTGAAATTTTGATTTTGATGTTGTAAATCTATGTATCTATTGTATTTATTTAGTTATGGAAAAACGATATCGATTCAGCATTTTAAACCGTCGAATTCAATTTTTGGCAAAGTGTCACTTTGCAATATGAAAATTATTTACAAATAGTTCAAACTCTACCTTATTCTTAGAAAATTTTATTAAAATAGATTTAATTTAATTTAAAGAAACCCAATTTTATATTTTGCCGGCCGTCAAGCTAAAATCCGTTCGTCCTATAAGTTGCGCTTAAGTTGCTCGACGCTAAACACGGCAATAAAAATTGCAAGTGGTCAACCCAACGAACGATTTTACACACAATATTTTTTAATATAACATTGAATAAGAAAAGAGAGCAAAAAGAATCAGTTAGTATATTGATAGAGATCGAATAAGTCAGTCGTATATAATAATAGTTACTCAAAATAAAGATACATGAATTAATAATAAATGTAAGATTTTTATTTAACAATCAAGAAAGTGTTTGTATTAAATTATAAGACTGCAGATGACGCATGATGGTACAGTTAGCAGGATCGTTAAACCTAATGCCGCATCCTCAAAAACTGTCGTCGGTAACTTTTATGGTAATTTCGCAACAGAAGAACTTGACGGAATTAATTTTTCCTCATTATCTTTCAAAAATTACTAAAAAAAATTTCGCCGTCAAGTTCTATGCGGCATCAGTGAATAAAATAAAGTGGACATAATTAAAATTATAGAGTCCACATAACAGTGTTAATACAGTAAATTTTATAGAAGGAAATATTAATCATCAAATAATGCGTCGTCATCATCTCAGATCAGATATCGATCAGAATTGAAACTTAATTGTCGAAAATGTGCCGATTAACATGGGTAAGGCTATTGTCCCTCACAATAACAGGTGTCCTAGATGTAATGCTAAGCATCCTTTTGATGCGTATTATATTGAAAGTGTGGAATCATGTTACAATAGTGGCTTTCCAGTTGAGCAACCGCTGTTTCTTGTAAAGTGTGAATAGAAAAGTTAGTAAAGACATAAACCTTTTTACTACCGGCCTGCTATTGAGTACAAGGGGTTAGTCAACTGGAAAACCACGACTTTCGAGTCAGACGATCATTTTTTCTATATTCTTTACAAACTAATAGATATAGTCAATGATGCTCTGGGTCAAAATACCTCAAGAAATAGTTAAGACAAGAGGGACTTATGCTTTCGGATCCGTTAAAGACGGATTTAGACTTTGACATTCACGTCAATTGGACGTTTTTTCCTTTTTCTGTGAAATTATTTCTTTTTGAAGTGAAACTTTTTTAGGCATGGTACGACTAAAAAAAATACAAAATACAAAAAAATAAAAAAATGCGAAACGAAATTCTGTGACTGTCGTGTAGCATAAATTTTTATATTCGGAAAACAAATCGTGTAACGAAGTCAAATCAACACATATTTTACATAGGAATACAGCAGCAACATTATTCTATGAACAGTCCAAGCAATGCCTCCTAGATTTATAGTATATTGTGGTATTGGTTGCAATATACGAGTATATTATACGTTCCAGCGTTTGTTACAAATTTGATAAAAGAGTAACATCCGAAACGATCGTAATTTCAATTTCAAATAAATATCACATTAAGAAAGTTACAAAACCAAAATATTGTGTTTTATTATATAAAATCTTTTTAAGGGGACATTACACCTTCAGATTTTTAAAAAATCGAAATTTTTTTTATGATCGAATATGTTAGAATGAACGTTTTAGAACAGGATTTTAACAATATAAACATGAAAATGTCAACAAAAAAATTTTTATTGTATTTATTACGGAGCGCGTCAAAGTCTTTTTTCTACGGTTTTGGTCTACTTCGCTGTACTTTAAACTCGATTATCTCGAAATGACGTTTTTCAAGTTGGCGTGCAAGATTGAGAAAAAACTACTTATCCAATCGTTCTAAAATTTTAACACGTTGATCTACACATATTTCTGCTCAGAAATAGAATTACGGAAGGGAAAATCGGCTTTCAATTTTTTGAGTTACAACAAATTGCAGGGGACAAAAAAGCTCCATTTTCGAAAAAATGCCGCCATTTTGTTATTTTTTAGACCATTTTCTTCCTTTTAGTTCATTCCAAGGGCGATTTAATGCTGAATAAAACCCCGTTTTTTTTTTTTTTTCAGACGTTTCTGAGAGCAGTTCTGATGCACGCCGCGAATTTTCGGTCATTTTGGAAAATGACCGTAGCAGACGACAAGGGGCGGAAAAAAATCTAAAATAATTTTTTGTGTATGCTTTGACTTAAATAAAATGTCCATGGAAAGTTTCATTAAGATATCTCTTTTTATTCCATTAAAAAAAAATGTTTGAAAAAATTTCACTTTTTAAAATTTGAAGGTGTAATGTCCCCTTAAATTATACTGTTTCTATTCCATTTATGCTTCCACTGTTTTGGCATTTCATGTTTATCTATAGCTAGATTTTGTATCGAGTTGTAACTTGTGATAAACCTTTTTCTTGCTAAGAATGTGCGGTTATCCAGTTTGAATGTATCTACTCTGTCCCTGTTTGGTATAACACTAGAAGGATCAATTAAACTTTTCTTCAAATCTTGTTTATCTGTGGTAAACCTGCACATTTTATTGTATATGCCCGCTGGACCATTGGACGATAAATGATAGCAATAACAAATTTACAGCTTAAAATGTTTCACGCCTGTCGCACGTAGAGACTAAACACATTTTTTTTTGTCTGTAACTTTAAACTACAAATTTGAAATTGTGCACCAAATCCAACAAAGCTATGCTCTCTCAATTGCATCTCCCCGAGATATGATTTGAAAGAAAATACTGATTCACAGCAAGCATCGTCCGGCCCTACTTTGATATCGAGTGATAACAAAAAAGAAAATTCAAGCGAAGTTAACTAATTGTTGGGCGGAAATTAAGGACCAGCTGACAGATAAATTTGCTGTTTTTTTAATTAAATAAACTCTGTGTTTTTCCACGCTGTGTTGTGAATAAGCTCTACCTCAAAATAGATTGTGCCAAAATCTTAGTAAATTTATACGTAAATACATGTACAATAAAATCAAACAATAAATCAAACGTTGTACAATGGCAGATTATCAGCAAATGTTTTTTGGAATTATTTTGTTATCATACCAAAGAAAATATTACACATGATACTCGTACATCGGAAACTTTCTAAAACATATCGAAAAATACAAATATTGTCCCAAGAAATTGTTTCACTGTGCTCAATTGGATTACAAGCAGAAATGTTTAACCTTTTTGTACACTAACACCTTATTATGAATGTGAGCTCATGCTCAAAATACGGTGTTCCAAAATTTAGGTAAATAAATAAAATAAATAAATCGAAATTGTTTGCATAAATGAATTAAAAGTAAAATTTAAAATTGATTAGGGCCTATGGGTCTGTATCGCACGTATCAATGAATTTGAATGATACATCAAAACAATGTGCTCAGGTAGAGAAGGAACTTCTGGCTTTAATTTATGCATGCTTAAAATTTCACAATTATGGGCAAAACAGTTGAAATTCACTCGGATCACAAGTCTCTTGTCAGTGTAAGGAGAAAATACACAAGGTGAAAGCGTCAAGGCTTCATATAAATACGCTTTGACAGTAAGGTATAAACCAGAAAAGGAGTTGCATATTGCAAACCATTTATCATGTAGTTTTTTAACTGAAGAACCAGCAAATTTCAAGCATTCGAGGAAATTATATGAACTTCTAGATGTGTAGTGAAACCATTCTGAAAGTTTAAAAATAATATTTTGTTGTGAAGAGGGTCTTATTTTTCGGTCAAAAGGTAGTCGACAAATTGCGAAAAAATTTCAAAATCCAAATGCGAAATAACCATTCTTGAATGGTATGATTTTATAAATAATTGTAACAGTATATAGGGTTATCGTACATGGTTCTAAAACTTTATTACTACTTTGGGTCGTCAAAATTAAAGTCTCTCAGTTCAACTATTTTTCGGTATAATTTTTTTTGAAAATAGCTCCGCCGAAGATATTATGGAAGTCCTTATCATTTAACAATAAACCACGTTATCGGAATAATTGATTTATCTGTCGTTTGAATATTGTTTCAGGCCGCTAGTAAACAGTAATAAGGGGATTAACCCACATTAACCGTAAGGTCCGTAATTTATACAATATACATATATGGTAGAAACTCAAAATAGCCTATTAGGATTTTCCATAATTTTAAAATAATTTTTTTGTGCCGCTGTTAATTTAGCGAAGAAGAAAAACAGTTGTCCCTTCTAGATTTGGCCGTTCGACGTTCAGCTCTTCGACGCTATTCCACTTAAGGAATGTGTTGTCTGCTGCGGCAGCTCTCTTTCGATTGTTGCTGTCCGTTGAATGCGGTTTTACTGTATATTTTGTCTACAAGTTTGTACTCGTATCTATAAATATTTTGAATTTTGTAAATAATAAGAGACCTTAAATTACGACATAAGCAACGCCAGACGGTACGTATTACTGCTATAAATAAAAACAAAAACAATAACACAAAAACATTAAATGTTTCTATCATAGCTACGTTTCATTTTATTTTGAGAACAAATTTTTGTAAACTCGGCACTTTTATCTAGATTCTAGAGTAGATATTTCTAATACATTTTTTATTAATCATTTAACACACAACTAGATATGTTGACTAATTAGCATCATTAATATTTGATTTGGACTTTAGTCTTTACACTTTAAAGTGTAAATTATTTTATGTAATCACTACAATCATTAAAATTTAAACCAAGTTTTTATTATCCAGGCCACAGGCAAATTTTAAACATCACAAACATTACATTACGATTTCGTTAAAATTAATTTGCAATTTGCGTTTTTATTATTTGTGTTATTCGTAATAAATAGCAGAACGTTGACCTGCTTATTTTACTGAAAGTTAGCGCTAATTGTAAACAAACAAAATACGTAATTACTAAATAGTGAAAATAACTTTACCGTACTTATACTTATTGAGATGAAAAATATTTACTATCGAAAAATGAGCTTAAAGGTGAATATTAAAATCTGTAAAATAATTATTTTTGGAGCATGTAATTGAAATCTTGAGAATAATTAACATTACAAATAATGTTCCACTTTGGGGTATATCCTCCATTTGCTCCCCATCTCCAGAAAATGTGACTACATATTCGATTAATTTTATATTTATTTGCGTTTTTATTTGCTTTTGCGACTGATTAGAAAAAATATTCCGAGGAAGTTACTACCGACATTTTGACGACACAAACAAAATCAAGTAAGTCAAAAGACAACTAATACTAAAGATTAAATATGAGTCGCACAATATTTTTTTTTGTCATATTTATTTACGGACTTGCGACCGAATGGAGAATACTCTGCCTAGACAGACTGTGGTTTAATAAATCCGATTTAGCTAAACTAGTTTAAGCATTCTATGCAAAAACAAAGGGATTAGCTAAAATCGAAGTTGACACACTGCGATTAATTTCGAAAAATTCACTAAATCGGTTTTATTAAACCGCATTGTGTCTAGGGTATTAGGCGGTTAAATTGTAAGTGCAACTGCAAACAAATACATACAGGGAAACTTCCGTTATCCGGAATTCCACTATAATAGGAATATTCAATATCTGAAATTCTTTTATCCGGAAAAGCCTCTAATATCCGGAAAAAGTTTTTTATTTCATTTGACATTTACAACACCAATTGCACTATCGAATTCTTCAGTAGGAATTCGTTGAATGGAAATGCATTAATGGAAATTAATTAATGGAGTTCGACGCGTAATGATTCGGATCAGATCAAAATTTATATGTGAAGCAACAACAACATTTGATCCAACAACATTGCTTTTGGATCACAAATGGTGATCTGAAAATTAGTTCAGCTCTTAAAATGTAGTTGAACAATAATTTTGTATTTTGTGGTTGGTAGTAGTGAAATGAACAGTAAAATTAAGTACTGAACTCATTCTGCCTGTTCACACGAGTAGTAATATTCATAAAATTTTTGCTAGATGAAAGAATGGCGGCCGCATGGCAAAAGACTTCAGGTTTTTTGACACGCAGTCTACACTAAAAAAATTAAATTTTTCCATCTCTCTTGTGTTATATTCTAAAAAAGTTACCAAAAATAATACAACAACAAAAATATGTAGTAACTTTTTAGAATATAATTGTGTTATGAGATGGAGAGATTTTATCTTTTTAGTGTAGACCGCGTGTCGAAAAACCTGAAGTCTTTCAGACAAATTTAAAACAACGGTTCCACAAATAAGTCAGTAAATAAGTATCGTTTGGAAAACAGCTAGGGCAAATTATAGTTGTTTTGGGTTTGTAACAATCGTACTAGATAGACCAAAAAATAGTTTAGCTAACCCAAAATAATTTAGTGGTTAAAGAAATCCTAACCAAATTTTTAGTTTTAATACCTGCCATAAGAGTAGAATTGACAAGAAAATACACGAAAAAAAATTAGGCCAAAATTTCGTTAATTTTTGCTGTTGCTTTGACCAGCCGTTAACCAAAAAAAAAACTACTTAACTCATATTGGTTGAAGACAATACACATTGTATTGAATAAGATAGGTTCCACAAATAAGTATTCGTTTCGGAAAGTGCCTAATATACCATATAAGAACACATACAACAATTTTGATAAAACTATAAAAAAAACTGCTACGCTGCTCGGAATGAATGGATACAAGCAACCGATAGTGTAGATTGTTTGGGACGTGTCGCACTGCTGTGGTATGTTTCCTTCAAATAAATTATAATAATAAAGAGTTTAAATTTATCGCTCTTTTAGAGCGATTATAAAAATTTTCGCTCTTGCTCCCAATACAATTTTTTTTCAGTTTGCTTTTACGCTCTTACCCTATATGATAAACACAAAAAAAATTATTTCGCTCTTTCAAAGTGATTTAAATTTTTATTTTTAATTTTGCTCTTAAAACGTAACGAACGTACGTAAACGTTGGCCATATTCCAGAACTTCATCTAAAAATCATTTTAAAATCCCACTTCTATCGCGCATGTTGAATTTCTCTAAAATCGGTTAAGGAAGCCAAGTTCCATCACAATTGGCTGTATTCCAGAACTTGATCCAAAAATCAATTTAGAATCCCATTTTCAACGCACATGCCAAATTTCTCTAAAATCGGTTAAGGAATAGCCAAGTTCCATTGTAGTTCGCCATATTCCAGAACTTCATCAAAAAATCATTTTAGAATCCCACGTCCATTGCGCATTTTAAATTTCACTAAAATCGGTTAAGGAATGGCCAAGTTCCATCATAATTGGCCATATTCCAGAACTACACCTAAAAATTAATTTAGAATCAGATTTCCATCGCGCGAGTCAAATTTCGCTAAAATCGGTTAAGGAATAGCCAAGTTCCATCCTAGTTAGCCATATTCCAAAACTTCACCCAAAAATCATTTTAGAATCCCATTTCCAATGCCCGTGCATCTGTTCGCTAATAAAACAACCTGGCTTTCGAAAGAAATTTAGAAGGTTTTAAATGTAACCATTTGCCGTAATAACAAGAGCAAGAGCAAGAGCAATATAATAATGACGTTTTTATTCATCAGAGCAGAGCGTATTTATTTTCTCAATATAGCGCAATAACAAAGAGCGAAAATATGATAACACAAACGCAATGGTGGAAGAGCAAGAGCCTTATAATAAAAATAATGCTCCAGTTCTTCAGAGCGATATTTTTTTTTTTACAATATCGCTCTTTATAATATAAAGAGCTCTTTAATAGTTTTTATTATCGCTCTTGAACAAAAATGAAGAGCGAGGAGCAAAATGAAATCCCATTTTAAACTCTGTAATAATCTATTATAATTTATGTATTTGGTTTCCTTAAAGTACTTTTCGTATATCAACCTTAAAGAAATTTCATACTTGGCGCAGGCGGCTTTGAGCTTCGAAAATAAAAACTCTTTATTTCATTTTTGAATTATGTAAATTAGTTTGATTTGATTGATAACGTTTAATTGTATAGAAATAAATTAAATTTGTTGAAAAATAATTTATTTTTAAGTAATAATTGAAAAATAAAACAAAATAAAAAAAGCCAAGGCAATGTGTTCCACACTCGACTGAAACATTTGCTAGTACAAAGGGAAGAACTTTGTCAACATAACCTACAAATCACAGTTTTAGCACGACTGTTTTATATTTACCGAAGAATCGAACTCATATGTACACTACAAATTCAGAAAATCTCACATCTTGCTATAATTCACGTGTAAAATGAACCAAAACAACATATTTGATAGCAACGGAATGATCAAAGAAGACACCATCGGTATGAAAGAATCTCAGCTTCATATTTGTGGTATCTAAAAATTTTGTGGCGAGGCGTCTGGTATGAAAAGTACTTTAGTGAAACAACGCGCCGGCAGCAAATTTAAATATACAACATTAATTTGCTTTCCACTCATAAATAGTCACATTTTGAGTAAAATTATAAGCAATCTTTAATATCTTTATAAAAGCATTCAAATATTTGATAATTCTAATAGAAAAATATCGATTTGCGTGAAACACACCGAGCAGCGGCAGCGAGCAGCAAATTTAAATATATGTTGATTTGCGTATTCATAGTTAATCGTATGTTAAGCAAAATTACAAGTAATTTTTAGAAAAACATTTAAATATTTGATAATTTTAATAGATAAATGTTGATTAAAAGAAAAACTATCACAAGTGGAATGTGTGGGACATGTCGCGCTGCTCTTGGTGTGGGACATGTTGCGCAGCTTTTGATTTTTTAATCACCCTATAGTTTTAACAGTGTACAACAATTTTATTTATTCAAACACCAGAGACATCTATAAGTAGCACAATAAACTAAAAATTCAGTGTGATTTCAGTTTCAGTCGGCTGGTCCGTAAATTGACGTTTAAATTTTGGATAGAACCATCCAATTGGAAAAATAAATAATATTTTCTTCACAGTCCCAATCATTTCTAATCCTATAAAAATTTACAAAAATGTTTCGTAAATTATATTCAACGAACAGTAAACGTAATATTGGTGTAAGTCGTAATTTAATTATTAAAAATTTTAATTTTCATTTTGAGGTTATATTATTGCACAATATTTTAAATTCTTTAGTTATTGGCAAGGGTATGGTCTGGTACGAATGGATCTCCAGCAGCAAAATACACAGAACAACAATTAAAACAAACGTTGGAATCACGATTTCCTGAGGTATAATTAAATGATTTAGTTAAGAAATAAAGGTTAAGATTGAAGTTTGTAGGCCAATAAAATTCAGGTCTCAGATGTTTCCGGTGGCTGTGGAGCAATGTATGAAATATTTGTTGAATCAAATGATTTTAAAGGTCTGTCCACCATTAAACAACATCGTTTAATTACTGAAACATTGAAAGCGGAAATTAGAGATATGCATGGGCTAAGGATATTCACCGCAATACCAAAACCTGACACAACCGGGAACTAATGGATGATAAACTTTTAGTTGTAGTGAAAATAAAATAATACATACACATAAGCTAATAAAAATTGGAAAGTAATTGTGTGTTTTTATCAGAAAATATGTTTGTTGGTTTATCGCGGAAATGTAGCTTCCTATGGCCTGCCTATGTTGCTGTAAAACGATAGCAATTACATATAAACAAAACTTATTTTAGAAAGTTTGCTTATGCAACTTCACAATTCACTATTCGGGTTTTAATTTTTTATATAAAACTTGAGATTATTTTTAATGTAGGTAATTCACAAAGGAGTTTAAGATCCATCAAACAATGTAGATCACAAAATAAAAATATAGGTCAAACAACTACTTAGCTAGTGCGGTACTTACATCTAAATATCACTGATTTTCACTATTTCTACAATCTCTTGGTCACTTTTTTTGTACAACTGTTTTAATTTAAAAAAAAATGATAACAAAAAGATATAAACTATTCAAGCTTTGTTTTTTAATTGACGTTTAACAAGTCAAAAATTTATTCATAGATATTTTGTCTCTTTCTTTTCGCATTGTGTCGTCATTCATAAATATTTCTCATCCTCCTCTGTTCTTGTTTTATTTAATTAAAAAAAAAATAAATAAAATATAATATTGAAATCATTGTAATGGACATTTGTAATTTAGGGGTACTCGCAAAATTCCGATTAGTTTCACATCGTAGTCCAAAGTGGCGGAATATAAATCGAATATCATCTGGATAACGACAATCATTTTCTATAAAAAAAAGTCAAATGAACTGTTTAGCTTTGGCGGCAGTAGCTTATTGAACTTGGGCATTTACCTGTACATCTAAGCCGGCTATTATCCATCACAACTGAAAAATACAATCCATCGCAGTTACTAACATCTTGGCACGGTTGGGTTATATTAAAATAAGCACTACCCAGATCTACTACCGTTTTACATTCGAGCGGAGTATAGTCCGGTTGCCTTGATAAGCAAACCGTAAAATCTCCATAACCATACCCATGGACTTCAAATATTGCTTCTGATACTCCGCGTAAGTAATATGGCGCAACCCTATAATTCATTTCAACATCGGTACTTACATATTGTTCAAACTGATCTCGATTTGTAATTTCTGTTGATCCCGCAACCGTTCCATAGGCACAAAATGGTGACATCATGCGACGTGGAATTTTTTTTAACAAATCAACTAGTTCCCCACTAAAAGTACTCGGATCAATAGAATTTGCAGTTATAATTGTATATCGGTGTAATTGATTTTTATGTGCATCGTTTAGTTGATTGATTAGTTCTTTAAATGTATCAGCACTATTCGTTACGAACACAAAATAAACGTCGGGAAACTGTAAAAATGAACTACTTAACATGCGGCGAGCACTTTCATAATCATGCTCGTTGATTCGTGATGATTGGGACATAACAAGAACTACTTTTGAATTTGATCCCATTACGCGGTTCTGCATTTCGTGATCTGATTCATTTTGGAGCAGCCCAACAATCGTTGCAAGAGATGCTGAGAGTGATAATGACTGGGGAACTATAAATAGTCAAATTCAGTTTCTTTTTTAATTAAATCCTTCGAATCGACTTACATTCTTCGGTATAATTTCGCAGATGTGAAAATACCGTTGAAATACTATTTGTTTTGTTGACCATCACGTCCCCTCTTGCTCCATTTATTATTGAAATTTTTGAATTGTACAAAGATACGCTGCTGATTTCCGCAATGTGATTGATTAACTGTAGATTTTCATATTTTCGTCGAGATCCATCAATTACGACGGTTAAATCGACTGAAATTTGTTTAGTCTCCTTGGAAATTTGGTTACATGTGGTTAGTGTGTCCAAAAGCATTCCTACAAAATACAATCATATTTTATTAATATTTAACAACATAGCCAATAAATATAAATATTTACTAGCATTATCGAAGAATTTGTCAACGGCAAAATCACAATTTCTTCGAAGTACTTCATCAGCTACATGGACACTCGGCGTTGCAAGTTGTAACACTTTGCTGAACTGAAATACTTCATTTTTCAATTGAACAACATCAATGGCATTTAATATATCACCACGATGACAAGCGCGATTAATACCATCATTCCAACTAATTAAATTGTCGAATTCCGATAATTCACCAATTGCCATAACTTTCCGGCGACCTGTATAAACTTTGGTGTTGCCTCGATTCATATTTTCGATGTTAATTGTGGGAATGCCTCTAGAACTGTAATACATATCAATGATTTGTGATAAACGCAAGCGTCCTATTCGTTCATTCCACGATTGTATTTGTTGAGACAAGAACAATCCATCAATTCCAGCTAAAATTTCTGAGTCTGGCATCTCCCACTTTTCATTGTGGCCTTGTGGAAAGTATCTTACTCGAGGATAAAGAGTATCATTCCACGAGCCTGGTAAACCAACAGACATATTGGTGCCATAAATGGGACCTTGAAAAACACAAACTTCAGCTAAATCACCAGATAGTCCAGCTGCGAATTGGTTATCAATCATATCAGTGGATGATAATAAGCGGGAAAATTCTACATTCGAATCACTCTCAATATCCATCGTTTCTAAGTTTTTAAAATTTTCCGAGTTGTGAAATTCAAGAAAATTTCCAATGCTCACCTTTTGTGGTTGGAGGCCTGCTGTAATTGATGCGATTACGGTACCTGGTGATATCGTTCCAAAATCCAGTGATCGAACAACACCTCGTTCTATGGGACATCGAGATACTGACGGCGATATCTGTTGTCGTGATGAACTCATCAGTGTAATAGGACAGGTACGAGATTCATCTCCGCGATTATGCCACCCCACAGTACTACTTATAACCGAATGTAGATAGCATATATCGTCTTGGGATAGAAATGATGTAAAATTTAACGGACCTGATATATCGGATATCAATTCTAGGAGGATTGAATATTTTGGTGACGTACGCCCTATTACACCAAACGGAATATCACTTTCATTTTCTTGTCCCGTCACTGACCTTTCTATACCATCGACTCGCAAACGGTGCATAATATTAACACTCAACCGTCGAATATCTATTGATGTCGGATTAGCATCCTCGATTTTTCGTATTATTTCGAGAAAAAGTTTAAATGAATTTCCTATCCAAGGTTGTGTGTTATTTCCACGGTAACACGGAATTAAATGCCCATGAATCACATTTCCGAGTATTTCGCCTGATTATTTTCATGTAAACAAATTAATTACATATACAGTATAGCAATAATGAGAAAGATACACTTACCCGATACAAAAGTACTACTGCTGACGAAAAGCGCTAGTAAAAGTATTTTCATTTTATGGAACAATATTATTTTTATTATTATTTATTATTGGAACCTTTGTACAAAACATTTGGCTTATTTTCACAACTTAACAGAAATATATAACTAAATTATTATCAACCTGTTCGGCTGTGTTAACGAAGATAGCGTTATGATAAGATAGCGATAAGATTGTTTATTTTATTGGATAATTTAATAAAGGTATTCACCATTAGTTTGGAAAATATTAATACATTAGTTTTGAGTTTTTACACTTCCATCTTGCATTCCGAAATATACACGTTCGGCCATATTAACAAATAGGCCAGTTTCTACAACTCCCGGAATTAAATGGATTTTTGTATCAACTTCTTCCCAATTAAATGTTTTGTTGGTGGGAAATTTCCAATCAAGGATGAAATTACCGTTATCAGTGATACAGGGACCTGCTTTTACTTTGGCCATTCGTAATTCGGCTGATCCACCATATAATCGTTCAATATTACGCTGGATTGGAATGTATGCCATGGGTATAACTTCAATTGGAATACCTTTCTTATATTGCTCGCCTAAATTCAAAGAATTTTTCGTATAATCCGCAATAATTATAAGTTTGGAAGCACAAGATGCGACTATTTTCTCCTGAAACAAAAAAAAAAAAAAAAATAGAAAATTATAAATAACTTTACTTAAAAAGTAAAATCGAATGAATTGTGTGAAAGCAGAGTGTTTCCACTTCGCTCCAATCACATTTGCTAAAATCACATAAATCCGAAAATTATAACAAAGTAAGCCGGAAAACTAGGAGTCGGGAATATATACTACCAACTATTTTCATTCTTTTGTTTTTCTTCAAAAGGAAAAGGTACAAAACTTATTTTCAATTTTTAATTTTAAATTTGGAACAACCATAAAATATAAACAAAAAAATAAGCTAGAAAATAATTGTAAAAAATGCGTGAAATTGTGCATATACAAGCCGGACAATGTGGAAATCAAATTGGTGCGAAATTTTGGGAAGTTATTTCGGATGAACATTGTATCGATCCGTGTGGAACATATTACGGCGATAGTGACCTACAATTAGAGCGAATTAATGTGTATTACAATGAAGCAACGGGGGGAAAATATGTACCACGAGCGATTTTAGTAGATCTAGAACCGGGAACAATGGATTCCGTAAGAGCTGGTGCCTATGGACAGATATTTAGACCCGATAATTTTGTGTTTGGTCAATCTGGAGCAGGTAATAACTGGGCCAAAGGCCATTATACAGAAGGGGCTGAATTGGTCGACTCTGTATTAGATGTTGTTCGTAAGGAGGCAGAGGGTTGTGATTGCCTCCAAGGGTTTCAATTAACTCATTCTCTTGGAGGTGGAACTGGATCTGGAATGGGAACTCTTCTTATTTCGAAAATCCGTGAGGAATATCCAGATAGAATCATGAACACATTCTCCGTCGTCCCATCACCTAAAGTATCCGATACAGTAGTTGAACCCTACAATGCTACACTAAGTGTACATCAGCTAGTTGAAAATACAGATGCCACATATTGTATTGATAATGAAGCTTTGTATGATATTTGCTTCCGTACATTAAAACTCACCACCCCAACTTATGGTGATCTAAATCATTTGGTATCTGCTACAATGTCGGGAGTTACAACTTGTCTTCGATTTCCCGGCCAATTGAACGCGGATTTACGAAAATTGGTAGTAAATATGGTTCCATTCCCTCGATTACATTTCTTCATTTCTGGATTTTCACCATTAACCAGCCGTGGATCACAACAGTATCGTGCTTTAACGGTACCTGAATTAACTCAACAAATGTTTGATGCTAAAAATATGATGGCTGCTTGTGATCCGCGTCATGGACGTTATTTGACTGTAGCCGCAATATTTAGAGGTAGAATGTCCATGAAGGAGGTAGATGAACAAATGCTTAATATTCAAAATAAGAATAGCAGTTATTTTGTGGAATGGATTCCCAACAATTGTAAAACGGCTGTTTGCGATATTCCACCGCGCGGTCTTAAAATGTCGGCCACATTTATTGGTAATTCGACGGCAATTCAGGAAATATTCAAGCGTATTTCTGAACAATTCACGGCAATGTATCGCCGAAAAGCGTTCTTGCATTGGTACACTGGAGAAGGTATGGACGAAATGGAGTTCACCGAAGCCGAAAGTAATATGAATGATTTGGTTTCGGAATACCAGCAGTACCAGGAAGCAGCTGCCGATGATGAAGGAGAATACGATGAAGAGGAAGAAGCCGAAGAATAAAAAATTTTATTTATTTGTAACAATTTTATTTTTTTCTTGATTAAATATGTTTGCTAAATTTTATATTGACTTGAAACTTTTTTTTTTTTTTTTCGTTTGATCTACTCAATTCTGCAACTCACCTGCAATAAACAGCCACCACCACCTTTAATAAGTATTTTATTGCTGTCCACTTCATCAGCTCCGTCAATGGCACAATCTAAAGTAGGATTTCGATCTAAATCACTTAAAGTTAAGCCATTTTCGATTATTAATTGTCGGGCTTGGAAGCTTGTCGGAACACATGTAATATTTAGATTTTCATTCTTAACACGTTCGGCTAGACGCTGAACCGCATAAACAACCGTTGAACCACTACCAACACCGATCGCCGTATTTGTTTTCACAAAATCATCTACTGCTTGAAAGGCAGCAATTTTCTTAGCATTTTCTACACTCATTTTACTATTACTGCCACTAACTGAATAAGTTCTTACTAAAGTTTTAATTATTTTATTCATAAATATTCGAGAATTATGACTTTCACTAATTCATATTTACGTACTAATAATAATACAGTAACAACTATTTTGAGGTTAACTAGTTTATGACAGTTTGACTTTGGTTTGGTCCAAATATAAAAATTAAGAGATAATTTTAGTTTTTTAGAGCTTGTCACGTAATAAGATCACTGTACAAAATCTTATCAATTAGACCGTTTGGAAATGTGGTTAAAACGAAATTTTTATTCAAAATTTAAAAAAATATACATACACAGTAGATTAAAATAATGTTACTCAATAGATGTCACGACATACAGAAGTTGAACAATCACTGAGTTCATTCATAATTTTTCTTCTCCGTCTCTCAACATATGTTTTTTTCATCCATTCTTAAAAAAAAATTTCAAATACGTAGAAATTACACTCAAAATATACAATCATTGGAAAAAAATTTTATTTTTTCCTTTGATTTTTCAATTGAAGTTTAGTCGAGGCAAGGTAATTGAATGGTGAACAGTACACGATAATGAAAGCGTGTATTCTTTTGTTTATTTATATATGTTGCAGTTGCCATATTATTTATTTACAATAAAAATGGCGTCCAATTGGAATATTATGAAAGTTAAATTTTTGATTTTTTATTGCAAATCTTTGTATTAAAAAATGATAATGAAAATAAAAATTAAGTGAATTATAATAATAAAACAAAAAAAAAAAAAGAAAGAAAGAATATATTTAGTTTTTTTTTGATGTTTGTGCATATTTTTAAGTGAAGCCGTTTTTTTAGTGAATACACGAAAATAGAAATATAAAAGAAAAAGAAGTGTAATTCTGTGTCTTAAATACTTATATCTGTGTGTTTTGGTGAAATACTATAATGGATATAGAATCAGATGAATCAGAACGATGGGAAGATTTTTTTGGTAAATTATTTGTATATTTATTTAATAAATATTGTAAAAACAAACTTGTTATATTTTACTCTTGTATACCCACTCAAATTTTGACATTGATTCTGTGTAACGACATCTTCTGTCTTACAATTTGAATAACTTGAATGTTGTACTTGTATGTATGCAGTGTCCCATGGAGTGAAATGTAAAACATATGTTCGGAATTTAGTAAAAATTTTAATAGAAACTCTTTTTAATTCGAAAAAATTTTTGATTTTCATAAGGTTTTGTTATTTAAGTGTAATATCTCATAATTGCACAACCGATCTGGGTTCGTTAATCTATATAGAATTGCAATAAAGAACTTGATCCTCAACTGCGGTTTACAATAAATTTGTTTTTAGAGAACAAAGTACGAATAAATTAAATTGCACGGCTTTGAAATTTGAATATCATCATAATGTATGTACTTAATAAACTATTTCACGTTTTTTTCCCCTTTAATATTAAATTATCGTTTATTATTCAACATTTTATTTCATTTACTGCTTATATTTTAATTATGTAGTAATAAAGAGTGGATTTTCCTTACTAACCGTACGTAGCAAACTAATCATAAATTCCTAAGTAGTAATAAAAGTTCACTTGGTTTATTAATATTAAGTCACATTTAAAAAAATTAAAAATCAGTTTGATTTGACGGCTTGAAATGTCGGTTTACCATTTATGCATGGATCATTGCATTAATACGTGGATTTTCGGTAGGATCGTAAACATTTGGCAACAAGCAGGAGTTCTTACTGTGGTTGGATACATTTGTGAATACAGATCAGTGGTGAAAATTCATATGTTGTGCAGTAAATGCAAAGTATATTTTTGCTTAAATGACAACCGTTTTGTCGGAATGTTTGTAGTCTCTAAGAACTTTAATATAGTAGGGTTCGTGGGATGTTCTAGTTTCGTAATTAAGCTTTTTTCAATTTCGATTTTATATGCCTTGAATAAAACATATTTCCATTTCAGCTCAAGTTTACTTACTGGTTTACAATAGTTTTTAGTTTAGACATTCATCTTCATTTTGATCGTTGTTATGATAATTTTCAGGAGTTTCGTGAAGGCTGCCAGGAAAAAGAATGCCGGCATACTTCTTAAATATTTTGAAGGTATTGTGTTCCAAAATAAATTATAATGACAACGATGTTGATAGTTCAGCAACCAGAATAAGAGAGAGCGTTCCTCGCTTTATTATTATACAAAATTAACATTTAGTAACAGTAACTACCGTACAATCAAACAGGTTATTCATCTACTACTCTACAATTATACAATAGAATATGTTAGCAAATACAATGCGAGGTATGATACACAAATACAGTGCAAGATTATAACATCTCCCTCTCCTTAAAAAAATGGAAAAATACTTTGATAACGCGATATTATAATACATACATTAGAAAATTAATTGATTAATTAACAATTATATAATATAAGATTTAACATATCTATGATTACAAATTCAACCTATTAGGTTCTTTCCTGATTCTGGTAGACCTCCTCAACGTTGTTTCTTCTGTTGGACTTACTAGTTGGTTCGTAGTATCGGACTTGTCTGGGTCCGCAACGTCGTTCGTGTTAGATACTGTCGGAGTATCTTCTTGTACCGTTGACTCTGATCTCCTTTTTTTATCATATATTGCCGAAGTCCAATAGGTTTAAGTACCGTCGCCGGTTCCCATTTCGTTTCTTTGTTTAAACGAACGTATACCTTATCGCCTTCAATGAAAGATTTATGATTAATATAAATATTTGATTGATTACCTTTAATTGAAGTTCCAAATGGTGGTTTTAGTTGTGACAGTCTGGTTCTTGGATCATGTTTTAACAACAAGTTTGCTGGTAATTCACGCTGTATTGCTGTCGGAGTAGTGCGATAATTTATCAAAATATTGTCCAATACCCGTTGTAGTTCTGCTGTCGAGTATTGCCCATTTTCCGGTAAATATTTCAGCAAACTTCTTTTGATACTTTGGACTGCCCGTTCAGCAATACCATTACATTGTGGTATGTATGGTGGACTCTTCAATGGAGCAATTCCATTACTTCGACAAAATTTTGTAAATTGTATAGAACCGAAAGGTGGACCATTATCTGTTACTAGCTCCTGTGGCAATCCAAATATAGCAAACGTCTGTCGCAGCTTCTGTATGACATCATTTGCTGTTGTTGAGCTCATTAAATAAACATCAATCCATTTCGACGTCGAATCAATAATGATCAGAAAAGTTCTTCCATATAAATGAAAAAAATCGGCATGTAACCTATACCAATTTTGATTATGTTTCGGCCATCCTAACGCCTCATTCTTGAAGTCGTCCACATTCATATTTTGTCCACTTTGACAAATGTTACATCCGCTCACTATACGCTCCACATTAACATCTATGCCAGGCCACCAACACACATATCTACTTAACATTTTCATACGTGAAATGCCTGGATGTCCGTTATGAAGTAACTTCAAAATGTGATTTTGTAATTTAAGAGGTATAACAACTCTGTTCCCCCAAATAATGCATCCACTTTCGACTGATAGTTCATCACGTCGAATAAAAAAAGGTTTCAAATCATCATCCACGCTATGTGGCCACGTATTTCGAATATTTGCAAATACCTTTGCCAAATTCACATCTACCTTTGTTTCCCGAGCAACATCTTCATATAGCATGGGAATAACATCATCATCAGAAAACGATTTTATTAAGTTAAAATGCACATCACCACTTCCTTCGTCTGCTAACGGCATCCTTGATAATGCATCCGGCACTACTAAATCCTTTCCTTTTTTATACTTGATTGTATAGTTATACCCAGAAAGGATCATAGCCCATCGTTGTATTCGACTTGCAGCTGTGTTAGGTATTCTTTTTTTTGAATTCAAAAGTGACGCCAAGGGTTGGTGATCCGTAATTATATAAAATGTGCGACCAAACAGGAACTTGTGGAATTTCTTTACAGCAAATATTATTGCCAGCGCTTCCTTTTCTAACTGAGAATAGTTCTTCTCTGCTTCATTTAATGTTGCGGATTCAAACATTATTGGCTTTTCAAACCCATTTATAAAGTGAGTTAAAACAGCACCGATGCCAAACGCACTTGCATCACACGATAAATATACCTCCTTTGCGGGATCGTAGTGACAAAGAATATTACCATTAGACAACATTTCTTGCTCACTTATTAACACTGACTTTAAAATCGACACAAATTCGTAATCCTTTATCCTTTTTTGGCACGACTACAATAGGACTAGCCCATTGACTATATTTCACTGGAAATATAACACCGGCTTTTACCATTTTATGAATCACTTCTTCGACTTTTGCCTTTACAGCATATGGCGCACTGTACGGTTTACAAAATATAGGTTTCGCATTTTCTTTCAAAACTATGACAGCCTCGAAATCTTTTATCGGCTCACTGGGACTCGAAAATACTACCGGAAACTTAATTTTTAGTGCTTCTACTATACGCCTGCTACTATCTACACCAATGATTTCTCTAATAAATTTACGTGTTTCGAATGCCTTATGCCAGTCTGGAATTAGTTTATCTAACCAGTTCCGACCTATAAGCGTTGTAAATAATTGTTTTGCTCTTATTACAACCAATGTCAATGAGTAATTTTTACCTTCATATTCGACAAGCACTTCGAATCTGCCTAGTGTTACTAATTTCTCCCCGGTTACGAAACGATACTTCAGGTCTTCTTTTTCTAATTTTGCCTTTTGAAAATATTTATGGAAATAACTTTCCTCCATGATACTTGCACATGCTCCTGTATCTACTTCTACCTTGATCTGAACGTCATTAATTTTTAATAGTATTTTTTGTGGTTCAGCTTTCCGAGATGCAACCATTCCAATTAAATTTAGATTCTCTAAAGTATCTTCTACTTCTTCCTCTTCCAAATTATTGATTTTCTTTTTATTCCTACAGAGTTCTTTTACATGTCCTCTTTTATTACATAAAAAGCACCTCCAATTTTTGGCCGGACAAAATTTGTCGCTATGATTCCTACCATACATTTATCACATAGTTTGTTATTAAATCTTCTGTCATTTTGATTAAAATTGGTTGCTACACTAGGATTAAGATGGTTCTGCTTTGAACTCCAAATTTTTGAAACTGAGCTATCACTAATAGTTTTGGATTCTATGGTAGCTAATTCTAAACTAACAGCTTTCCTGCATGCATCTTCAAAGGTAAGGTCTCCTCCTTCAGACAAAAGCTTCTTTTGAATAGATTCGCTTCTCAGCCCATAAATAAGCCTATCTCTCAGCGCATTGTTTAAAAATGCGTCGAACGAACACGTTCTGGTAAGCCGTTTAAGCTCTATTATATACTCAGCTATGGTTTCGTTCGCCGATTGGTCCCGCTCATTAAATTTGAAACGTTCAAATATAACTAATTTTTCTGGATTAAAATGCGATTTTAACAATTTGGTAATAAAATCGTACGATTTATCTAAAGGCGAATCGGGTACGCATAGATTTTTCAAGACATTATATGTCTCTGCACCCATCAAGGTAATAAACAACGACATCTTATTTTTATCTTCTACAGTATTGATTTTAACTAACTGTTCGAAGCGTTCTAAATATGTCTCAAAATCAGATTTACTGACATCAAACGATTCTAAAGTACCGATAAATGACATTTTATTACGAATTTAATGTACCACACTATCACTTGCTCACAGTCCCAAGAATGCGCAAAAAAAAAAAAATAAAGTTTATCACCTTTACTTACAACAGTATGTATTTCAGCCTTTTATATTCCAAATATATGGTGTTACGTTTATATCCTCGTCGCCAATATTGTGTTCCAAAATAAATTATTATGACAACGATGTTGATAGTTCAGCAACCAGAATAAGAGAGAGCATTCCTCGCTTTATTATTATACAAAATTAACATTTAGTAACAGTAACTACCGTACAATCAAACAGGTTATTCATCTACTACTCTACAATTATACAATAGAATATGTTAGCAAATACAATGCGAGGTATGATACACAAATACAGTGCAAGATTATAACAGAAGGGATCTTCTTTTTTCGTGTTACATGATTTTAAAAGCATAGACGAAGATTCATAACTTCGTTTAGCAGCGCGCCAAGTTGTCTCAGGATCAATGAAATTTAGAGAGTGGTTCACTTTTAAATGGATGAAATCCTTTTCATTGAGACTTCACGGCCCCTAACTTTATTACGATCTGTAAAAAATTTTTTGATTATGAATTTTATTTGGTGGAAGAATACAAAACAAAAATTACCATTCCAAATACTGGCCCAATCCACTAAAGTTCCATTCCAAATACTGGCCCAATCTACTAATTTGTTTCATGTTGATGTTGCTGCACCAGAATGACACGAATTTACAAATTTGACTTTTGGCAAACATGTAAAATGTTCCGGTACGTATAGAGAACGATTTCTGGCACACCTTTTTTTCCTTTCTTCGGAACGACATATTCCTTATGGCAAATCCACTTCCACTTTTGGAGGTTGCGTACTTTTCCCAAATTTAGGCAAGATCTTGAATTTTAAATGCAGTTAACCGATTTTCACCCATTTTTTGATATTTTTAAATACATATATTCACTATTATTTTATCACACTTTTTTCTTTGAGTATCGACAAATGATTGAATCAAATGATGGTGATGGCATTTTAATGTAAGATAACAGTAAGAATTTGTCCAACTATCGCGAGGAATCGATATAACAAATTCAAATATAACAAATTATTTAACATAAACGAAAATCCGGAGAAAAATTTTGGTTGGGCTGCCAATAGTTTAGGACAAGTATGTATCAGCTTGAATTTCGTTTTTGTTCTGGTCGGTCTGGTCAAGCTTTAAAGTATTTTAAAAGCAAGTAAAACTTTCAATTTCATTTTTATTTTCATTTTTTTTTAATAACGAACGCCTTCTAATTATTATGTATACATAATATTATTTTATATGTTTAATTAAAAGTAAATAAAAAATGGAAAAGATAAATATTTTTTCAATTAATTAGAAAAATTATAGTTTTAGGTCGTACAACTTTCTCGTCGCAGTATGTTCAAATTTGATTAGAAACAAATGGGTCACCGTTACCCATAACACTATGACGATGCAAAATGTATAAACTAACCGACAAAGCTTTTCTGTTGAAGATTTACCAAAAAAATTACTGTCGACAATTATGTATTATATATAAACAATATGTGAACGTAAAACTATAAAAGACAAAAAATTGTTTACAAACATATTTATATAATAATGTTGTAAAACATTAAATATTTTTGTAAGGTTTTGATTTTAATGCATACATTTTAGTCGGAAAATGAAGCGATAAAATACTAGGGCTTGCGTCCCGGGATTTCCTGGGATTTAAAAAATTATAAGTATCCATACAATGCTATAAAAAAATAGACACGTTACAGATTAAGAGGTTAAAGAAGCTGGAGTACTTAAGAGAGTATGCTGAAACGGTTCCCTTATAAAAATAGCACTTAGCGATCTGAAAATATATGAAATGAGGGACGAACGAATGTTGAGCAATGTCATCCAGCTACAAAAATTTCTTAAACGACCAAGACTTAGCCAAGACATGGGCATACCCAAAGGTTAAGCGACTTTAGAATTATTGCTTAGGAATTTAGTTTAGTTTATTTAATAAGAATAGGGGAATATTATTGACCGCAGGAATTTTAAATCTTACAAAAGAAAAATTAGCCTTTAGAAGAAATAAAGATGTCGATTTGTTGCAAAGTACTCGGGTAGTCGAGTACTTTTTATTTTAATACCCGTGTTAACCGAGTACCCGCGTTTTAAATGATTTATCGTGCCCGTCTTATTGTCCCGCCTGGGGCTAGATTCTGATCATTAAAATATTGTAGATTTGGTCACTAAAACGCAATTCTAACAGTTGGTTTTAAAAGTAATCATTTCAAAGAATCTAGCCCCAAACTACACATTTTGATTCTCACTTCCGAAGTAGCGAAATTAATTCCCTTTTAACTATAAATTAATTCCGCGACATCGATTTTTTTAAAAAACTGGCTTAAATCCACAGTGGTTATTCCTGAATCCAAATTGAAAATTAGGAACGTTTACCATTGGCTTTATTAGACGTTTTAGTAGTAGTTTTTCAAACAGCTTTGATAAGGTCGGAAGTAGTGAAATTGGTCTGTATGATGTTACTTCTTCATCTGGTTTACCTGGTTTCTTCAACATAATTATTTGGGCCGTTTTGAAGCATTTGGGTACATACTTCAATCTCATACAGGCATTAAATAAGTATGTGATCATGATGATTGCTTTGCGTGGAAGTTCCTTGAATAGACCCGGTGATATTTCATCAATTCCTGGTGCCTTTTTTTTGGTTAAGACTTTTGTCGATTTCTTCAGCAATTTCCATTGGCGTGACCCTTTTTAAAATCCTGGTTTGGTTGATAGACATGTGATACGTCAATGTTGGATTGAATGTCATGGGGTTGAAACACTGTTGCTAGGTGTTGAGCAAAGAGTTCCACTTTTTCTTTGTCATGTCGAACCCAATTGCCTTCAGGTCGTTTAAATTTTCTGGTTGCTTTCCATAACGAGTAGTCCTTATCCATTTCTGGACCTAGCCCGCTTAAGTAGTTGTCGAAGCAATCCTGTTTGAAGCTTTTGATTAGCCTATTGACTTTGTTACTTATTCGATTGAAGGTGGTTTTGTCAGCGGGATTTCTGGTGAGATGCCATATTCTCCTTGCCTTTCTCCTTTCCTTGATTTGTTCCCTGATTTCAGCCGGGTATTTGACTTCAATCTCCGCTTTGTCCTTTAATTCTGGAGTAGCTAGACTGGCGGCCATACGAGTGTATTCAATGAAATTGTTTGTTTCTTGTTCCAATTCTTCATTACTTTTAATACTAACTTTTAATTCAACTAGCTCTTCCAGTTTTTCTCTGAAGAGATCCCAATCCGTGAATCGATTAGTAAGGTTTTGCGTTTTATTTTTCTTGATGACTATAGCGCATACTGACAACAGTATAGGAATGTGATCAGATGTTAAGTCGTTAATTCCTTCGACTCTAGTGTAACTGGATGAAATACCTTTTATGATGAAGAAATCAAGCAGATCTGGTATTTTTCCTGCATCCGTTGGCCAATACGTTGGCCCCCTTGGATACAGATATTCACATTTGTTTTCATGAATGGCATTGAACAAAGCATTTCCTTTCCCAGGAGAAATTAGCCTGGAACCCAAGCTGTATGTTTTATATTATAGTCCCCTCCAATAATAAATCTTGGACCGAGCTTATTAAAGACGTTATTAAATTGTAACTTCGTTGGTGTATGCCGTGGAGGACAGTATGCTGCCGCAATATATAGATCTGCGCCATTATATTGGATTGAGATAACAGTTGCTTGCATGTAGCTTTCTCGAATATCCTCTTGTTGATTATGTTTGATATTATTTTTAATTAGTACAGCTGAACCACCTCTGGCTCTTTCACTAGGATGGGTTGTCCAGTAGGAATTAAATCCCTTTATTCTGAAAAAGCTTTTTTTGGAGAAGTGCGTTTCTGAAATAAGTGCAATATCTATGTTGTTTGTATGGAGAAATATTTCCAGTTCTTGGGCTCGTTGGTTGAGCCTATTATCGTTCCAAGTTACAATGCGTAGGAACGAGTTAATCATTTGTGTGTATGCTGACTTTTTTTGCTAGGCGGATAGAAATTAATTTCTAGTTTTTCCACCCTTTCTGTTAAGTGACCAAGTGTCTGTTGAATTTGACTAAGCTTTTTAATAATTTCAAAGTTATTAGACTCGTTATTAACTTCTATATGTTTGTTGTTTTGGTTTGATTCATCAGCAGATAATTTGGTGATTTGCGCATAGGATAATCCAACTGTGGATGGTGTGATTGTTGTTTGTGGTTTAGCAGCTTTGGTTTGTAATCGCTGTACTACTCTTGTTCTATTATTCTGTTGACTTTTAATTTTGTTCTGATATACACAGCATCCTTTATAATTTGCAGTATGTTCTTGTTGTTGACAAAGAGCACATGAAGGCGCGATATCTGGTTGTTTTTTGTATTTTGTCGTGTGATGATCTCCAGCACATTTAACGCATTTGGTTTGACGATAGCAAAAACTCTTGGTATGTCCAAGTTGTTGACAATTCGTACATTGTGGAATGTCCCTTGTCTTGTTACGTGGCTCAATTTTAACTATACAGTACGCAAGTTTCTTGATGTTGTATACTTCTTTATTGTTGTCTTTTTGTTTTAAGTCGATGTAAAACAATGGAAAGTGTTTCCTGTCTTTTACACCATTAGTTGTGACCATTTTGTATATATTAGTAACAAGGCTGGGCAAATTACACTACACTGAGTAATTAAAATACTTTTCCGAGTTACAGCAAGCTCAGTAATTAAAATACAAATTACAATTATTTTACATTTGTAAATTGATAAATTTGATTTGACAAAATTCATTTAGTGAAAAAACCAATCATTAGAAAAAGATTATTATGATAAGTTTTATGCTGATGACCCTGGAACCAAATTTTAATAAGCCTTGTAAAAATTTAAATAAGAAATTTCAAAAACTGGGGAATTTAAGTAATTAAAATACAAGATACTGTTACTTGGAGAATGAGTAATTAAAATACAAATTACAAATTGTAATTTCTATTTTAATTACGTAATTCAAATACATGTAATTCGTTACTGCTCAGCCTTGCCTAATTAAAAAATCCTAATCCATACGAATCGTTCGTTTAGTAAAAGTTATACAAAATTATCTTTTTGAAATCGCACTCAACCCTTAAGGGCCAATATCAACAATGATGGCAAAGGTTTGGCTAGCACATTGAATAGGCCCTTTAATTACCTAGTCAAAACCCCTAATCCATACGAATCGTTCGTTTAGTAAAAGTTCTACAAAATTATATTTTTGAAATCGCACTCAACCCTTAATGGCCTATATCGGCCATTGCCAACAATGATGACAAAGGTTTGGCTAGCACTTGGAATAGGACCCTTAACTACCTACTTAAAAACCCCTAATTTCTACGAATCGTTCGTTTAGTAAAAGTTCTACAAAATTATATTTTTGAAATCGCACTCAATTCTCAAGGGCTAATACCGGCCATTGCCAACAATGATGACAAAGGTTTTGCACTTGGAATAAGCCCTTTCATTACCACCAGTCAAAGCACTTGGAATAGGCCCTTTAATTACCTAGTCAAAAACCCTAATCCATATGAATCGTTCGTTTAGTAAAAGTTCTACAAAATTATCTTTTTGAAATCGCACTCAACCCTTAAGGGCCAATATCGGCAATTGCCAACAATGATGACAAAGGTTTGGCTAGCACATTGAATAGGCCCTTTAATTACCTAGTCAAAACCTCTAATCCATATGAATCGTTCGTTTAGTAAAAGTACTACAAAATTATCCATTTGAAATCGCACTCAACCCTTAAGGGCCAATATCGGCAATTGCCAACAATGATGACAAAGGTTTGGCTAGCACATTGAATAGGCCCTTTAATTACCTAGTCAAAACCTCTAATCCATACGAATCGTTCGTTTAGTAAAAGTTCTACAAAATTATATTTTTGAAATCGCACTCAACCCTTAAGGGCCTATATCGGCCATTGCCAACAATGATGACAAATGTTTGGCTAGCACTTGGAATAGGACCCTTAATTACCTAATCAAAAAATTCTAATCCATACGAATCGTTCGTTTAGTAAAAGTTCTACAAAATTATATTTTTGAAATCGCACTCAATTCTCAAGGGCTAATACCGGCCATTGCCAACAATGATGACAAAGGTTTTGCACTTGGAATAAGCCCTTTAATTACCACCAGTCAAAGCACTTGGAATAGGCTTTAATTACCTAGTCAAAACCCCTAATCCATATGAATCGTTCGTTTAGTAAAAGTTCTACAAAATTATCTTTTTGAAATCGCACTCAACCCTTAAGGGCCAATATCGGCAATTGCCAACAATGATGGCAAAGGTTTGGATAGCACATTGAATAGGCCCTTTAATTACCTAGTCAAAACCCCTAATCCATACGAATCGTTCGTTTAGTAAAAGTTCTACAAAATTATATTTTTGAAATCGCACTCAACCCTTAATGGCCTATATCGGCCATTGCCAACAATGATGACAAAGGTTTGGCTAGCACTTGGAATAGGACCCTTAACTACCTACTTAAAAAACCCTAATTTCTACGAATCGTTCGTTTAGTAAAAGTTCTACAAAATTATATTTTTGAAATCGCACTCAATTCTCAAGGGCTAATACCGGCCATTGCCAGCAATGATGACAAAGGTTTGGCTAGCACATGGAATAGGACACTTAATTACCTAATTAAAAAACCCTAATTTCTACGAATCGTTCGTTTAGTAAAAGTTCTACAAAATTATATTTTTGAAATCGCACTCAATTCTCAAGGGCTAATACCGGCCATTGCCAACAATGATGACAAAGGTTTTGCACTTGGAATAAGCCCTTTAATTACCACCAGTCAAAGCACTTGGAATAGGCTTTAATTACCTAGTCAAAACCCCTAATCCATATGAATCGTTCGTTTAGTAAAAGTTCTACAAAATTATCTTTTTGAAATCGCACTCAACCCTTAAGGGCCAATATCGGCAATTGCCAACAATGATGGCAAAGGTTTGGCTAGCACATTGAATAGGCCCTTTAATTACCTAGTCAAAACCCCTAATCCATACGAATCGTTCGTTTAGTAAAAGTTCTACAAAATTATATTTTTGAAATCGCACTCAACCCTTAATGGCCTATATCGGCCATTGCCAACAATGATGACAAAGGTTTGGCTAGCACTTGGAATAGGACCCTTAACTACCTACTTAAAAAACCCTAATTTCTACGAATCGTTCGTTTAGTAAAAGTTCTACAAAATTATATTTTTGAAATCGCACTCAATTCTCAAGGGCTAATACCGGCCATTGCCAGCAATGATGACAAAGGTTTGGCTAGCACATGGAATAGGACACTTAATTACCTAATTAAAAAACCCTAATTTCTACGAATCGTTCGTTTAGTAAAAGTTCTACAAAATTATATTTTTGAAATCGCACTCAATTCTCAAGGGCTAATACCGGCCATTGCCAGCAATGATGACAAAGGTTTGGCTAGCACTTGGAATAGGCCCTTTAATTACCACAAGTAAAAGCACTTGGAATACGCCCTTTAATTACCTAGTCAAAAACCCTAATCCATATGAATCGTTCGTTTAGTAAAAGTTCTACAAAATTATATTTTTGAAATCGCACTCAACCCTCAAGGGTCAATATCCGCAATTGCCAACAATAATGACAAAGGTTTGGCTAGCACATGGAATGGGACCCTTAATTACCTAATTAAAAAACCCTAATCCATACGAATCGTTCGTTTAGTAAAAGTTCTACAAAATTATATTTTTGAAATCGCACTCAATTCTCAAGGGCTAATACCGGCCATTGCCAACATTGATGACAAAGGTTTTACACTTGGAATAGGCCCTTTAATTACCACAAGTCACAGCACTTGGAATAGGCCCTTTAATTACCTAGTCATAAACCCTAATCCATATGAATCGTTCGTTTAGTAAAAGTACTACAAAATTATATTTTTGAAATCGCACTCAACCCTCAAGAGCCAATATCCGCAATTGCCAACAATAATGACAAAGGTTTGGCTAGCACATGGAATGGGACCCTTAATTACCTAATCAAAAAATCCTAATCCATACGAATCGTTCGTTTAGTAAAAGTTCTACAAAATTATATTTTTGAAATCGCACTCAACTGTTAAGGGCCAATATCGCCCATTGCCAACAATGATGACAATTACCTAATTACAATGCTGGGCAAATTACATTACACTGAGTAATTAAAATACTTTTCCTAGTTACAGCAAACTCAGTAATTAAAATACAAATTACAAATACTTTACATTTATAAATTGATAAATTTGATTTGACAAAATTCATTTAGTGAAAAAACGTATCATTAGAAAAAGATTATTAAGATTAGGTTTCTGCTGATGACTCTAGAACCAAATTTTAATAAGCCTTGAAAAATGTAAATAAGAAATTTCAAAAACTGGGGTAATTAAAATACAAATTACAATTACTTAGAATTAAAGTAATTAAAATACAAGATACTGTTACTTGGAGAATGAGTAATTAAAATACAAATTACAAATTGTAATTTGTATTTTAATTACGTAATTCAAATACATGTAATTCGTTACTGCCCAGCCTTGGTTAGTAATACCTGTGACTTCATGTCCCATTTTTCCTAAGTCTGCTTTAATTACATCGTGACTAATGGAAGATGGTAGGCCTCTGATAACAAATCTATAAGCCTTTTCGCTCTTCAGCTGATAGGTGTGATATTCTATATTTTCTGATTGGTTGCTGGGTTCTTTTTTTAATTCTTCCAGTAATTTTTTGACATTTCTGTAATCATTTTCATTTTGAAAGGTAATTTTAATGTCACTATTTGAAAGCGCCTTAAAATTGATTTTTATTACTTTTTGTCGAAAAAGTTCGAAATTTTTGATATTGCTCACGTTAATGGGTGGAGGCAGTGGTATTTTTGGGTTTTTCTGTTCAGTGTTATTGATCACAATTTGTGTAGTATGTTTTGGAAAAGTTTTCGTTTTTGTGCGCCTGCGTTTCCTGGCATTTCTGTTATCAGCACCGGAAACTTCTTTTTCCAGTTCTTCCTCATCTGTGCAATAATCCTCTTGACTCAGAGCACTGAATCTATTATTCTGTTGAAAAACTGGAAATTGCCGCAGCAACGAGTTGGAATTATTCGAATGTTCATGATGACTGGATGATGGCTGAATATGGTTGGAAGAAAGATTGTTAACTCGTGCTGAATCCTTAGCTATGCTAGTTTTAACCTTTTCTTTTAGTATAGAGTTTTCTCTCTTAAGTTCAGCAACTTCATTGCTCAGCTGCGCGATTAGTTTCTCCATTTTTTGAAATTTATTTAACAGCTCCTCGTTGTTTATAATATTTGTTGATGCACTCGGCATTTGTTCTGATAATGAAGTTACTTTTTCAGTGGAGATTGCGTTGTTTACAAATATTTTTTGTATTGGTGATCTGATTGTAATGGAGCCCCTTCGGAATGAAAGTTCTTCCTCGTTACTCTTTTGAGCGTTGATATTGCTTAGGTTATTTTGGGTATCATTAGAATTATGTAGCAATGTTTGGTCCCCCCTAGAATCCATGGATCGACCTCCGGAGAGAGTGGATTTTCCTGAACATCAGGTCTGCCACCTAGGATATTAGTTTCCTTGTTTGTTTTATCCATTGCGTTTTGTTTTTATAGTGTTATTACACTCGCCTCTAGAAGTTCAGCCGTTATGATACATTAAAAATGCAAAACAAACGTTGCCCAGTGAAAAATAATGAAAATAAACTGTTGTTGATTTAATTTATTTATACAAGTTTCACAATAATAAGTTATTTCAATCTTTTGTAATCGAATCAGCCTTTTAGAACTTTTCCATGAAGGTGTAAGGTATATGTAATATATCAATATCATTTCAAGAAGTTAAATTTATTTCAATCTGTGTAATCCAATATGTTTTTACTAACATTAAATAACTATAAAGTATGTGAAACTTTTCAATTAAAGACGTTAAATTCATTTGGAAATGAATTAATTTCGCCGATAAATTTGAATTTATTCCAAATCCGCGACATTTAACTTTTAAAAACTTAATTAAATCCGCGAATTGTCCGGGTAATCGATCAAATTACTTGGGTAGTCGAGCACCCACCCGGCTACTCTAAAATCGGTATTGGATACCCCAGTTGCCATGTTTTCTTTGGGATGAGCTCAAAATCCGAAACGGCCTATTTTGAAAAATAATGTCAAGTAGAACAATTGGCAGCAGATAAAAAAATTGAATTCAGTCAAAAGAAGAACTGGACATACGCAGTCTATTTACAGAATTAAACCAAATTATTGCACCGTGTGTGTACCCAAAACCCTGGCAAAAGGAAACATATTTTTAGTTCCTTAATCAAGATGTTAAATTTAAGCCAGAAATGGGAAAATAACCAATTTAAAAAACAATCTACCGTCAAATATAAAACCACTGAAAATGAGAGCAATTCGAAACGAAAGTTATATCATCATTGAGCTCAGCTCCGAAAACTATTGGCAATATGTTAAGTAAAATCAAAGCTTTTATCAGTAGATTTCCCATGATGGGAGGCCACAATGCGCCTATTGATTGCTCAAATCAGTTCTATAGTGAATCAGTACTAGTAATGGATTAAAAGTTTGTCGTGCCTAGAATCGTGGGAATTCCCAGGAATCAGAAAATCACAATCCCGTTTCCCGGGAATGTAAAAGGTTCGAGAACGGCCAAGCCCTATGAAATACGCTAATCAGGCAAGATGGTTTGAAAAAATCTTGACAAAAAGCGTGCTTTTAGATATTTTCTCAAAAATTTCAAATCTCCCAAAAGCGCGCTTTTAGAGGAATGGGAAAATATCTCACATTGCAATTTCCAACAGATTATCAAAAGTATGGGACGGAGGATAACAGGGGTTATTCACGCTCGGAGAGGCAATATACGCCACTAAACATTTTTTATTGGTTAATTATGATTGTTGTTGTGTTTGGTTTTTGTTTGAAAATTCGAGAAACCTCAACCACTTGTTTAGAAAGAGTAGGTCTTATCCATATTTTCTAAGGTTATTTTCAATCACCTTGAATTTGGTTTTTGTTTCATATTTGTTGAAATTACTCGGATGATTCCAGATAAAAGTTAGGATAAACTTAGACCAAACCCTACTCAAGTGAAAAATAAAACACGTCTTTTCGTTTGTTAGCCAGTACACACACTAAATTACCATTTATTTTTTATTTCATTGTCCTACTCAGTTTGACAACTGATCGAAATACACAACTGATCGAAATACACTCAACACTCCCACTTTTTGATACAGTTGCCTATTTTTGTTTTGCGTTACAATATTTTTTCGTTTAAATATTTTTGAGTCTTTCGACCTTTTTTATTGCAATCATATTGCAAATATTCTCGAAACGATCTTTGTTCAATCCTTTGGTAAAGATGTCTGCCAATTGCTCGTCCGTTGATACATAATTGAGATCAAACAACCCCTTTTGATATCTTTCACGTATGAAATGATATCTCACGTCAATATGTTTCGTCCTTTTGTGAAATTCTGGATTTTTCACCAACCGTATTGCGCTCTGGTTGTCCATGTTAAGCACTGGCTTATCTCTCATGTCCACCAGTTCAGTAATTAACCCGTAAAGCCAGATCAGTTCTTTCACAGCCGTTGCTGCCGCCATGTACTCTGATTCCGTTGTTAATAACGCAACAGACTTTTGTATTGTTGATTCCCAGCTGATCGGCCCTACGTTCAACAAAAAGATAACTCCAGAAGTTGATCGTCTTGTTGCAGTGTCTCCCGCATAATCTGCGTCACTGTAACCAACCAAATCACACTGTCCACCTCCTTCAAAGTAGATTCCATAATCAGCTGTTCCCTTTATATACTTGAAAATTCTTTTCACTGCATTTACGTGTGCATTCGTCGGTTTTTCAAGGTTACGGCTTGCAACTCCCACTGCATATTGTATGTCAGGTCTTGTTGCAACGCATAGATACATTAAGCTTCCAATAGCCTCCCTGTATTGAAAATCTTTATTTAATTCAGAGTTTTCGAACTTACTTGCTATTTGATTTATATCGACCGGAGTCGATACGCTTTTGCATTCTTCCATGCCAAATTTAACCAAGATTTTTTGTGTATATGCCGCTTGACTTAGATAAATGTCACCATTTACCATTTTTCTTATCTCCATTCCAAGGAATGTATTCACGTCAAGCGTTATTATATCGAATCTTGCTTTTAGATGTGCAATCACCGGAATGATATCGTCTTCATCATTCGCCACAATCAATCCATCGTCTACATAGATTGCCAAGAAAATTTTCTTGTCGTTCTGCTTTCGTATGAACACAGGCATGGATCAGCCTTTGATGCGCTGAAACCAAATTTTTCAATGAATCCCGTGAAACATTTATTCCAGCATCTCGATGCCTGTTTCAAGCCGTACAAACTCTTCACAAGCTGGCACACCCTTCCACTTCCATCGTCGTATCCAACTGGCTGATTCATGTATACTTTCTCACTCAGCTCACCATATAAAAATGCCGTTTTCACATCGAATTGACAAAGTTTCATCTTATCCGCCGCTGCAAGTGATAATATAGCACGAATTGAAGTGTATCTTACTACTGCACTGAACGTCTCTTGGTAGTCAATTCCATATTCCTAAGTGAACCCTCTAGCAACCAGCCTGGCCTTGTAACGCTCAATGTTGCCATCAGTGTCGTACTTGATCTTATATACCCACTTGTTGTCAATGACCTTTTGATTTTTTTGGTGGCCGCGTCAATATCCACGTTTCATTTTAGACTAACGAGTCGTGCTCTTCGTTCATCGCCGCAATCCAGTTGTCTTTCTTTCGATCCAACTGCTTCATGGTAAGTTAATGGTTCACTTGCCATTGACAGCATTGCCGATGCCATTTCCGCTCTGTTGCAATTTTTCTCCACGCAGCAGTCACAATTTCGTTTCTTCGTTTTTCCCCGATCACGCAAGCGTTTATCGACGACGTTCCCCTGATTTAGCGAACACCATCCACCCTTGATCTTTGACGATGATGCGTTGCCTTCATCCACTGCATCCTCGAAATTGCTGACTTCTTCGACGTCATCTTCATCGCATTTGTCTGTGTGGATTTCGTGTCCTTTTCCACTATCTACTTTCCCCTCGTGTTTGATCGGAAATTCAACAGTGTCTGCCTCTACAAACTTCACATCTCTAGCCAATTCAATTTTCTTTGACTCAGGATTGCAAATGCGATAGCCCTTAATGTTTTCATCATATCCAACAAAAATGCATTTTGTTGCCGTTGGATCAAGTTTTTGTCTTTGTTGCTTCGGAATGTGTGCATACACTTCCGAACCAAAAACCTTCAAATGATTAAAAACGGTTGGCTTGCTGTACCATAATTCAAATGGTGTTTTTCCAGTAATACTGCTCGTGCCCGTTCTGTTTAATACAAAAACCGCCGTGTTAACCGCCGTGTTAACCGCCTCCGCCCAGAATTTTTTTTCCATCTGCTTCGCATGTTTCATCGACCGTGCAGCCTCAACCACCGTTCGATTCTCTCTTTCAGCTGATCCGTTTTGCTCCGGCGTGTATGGTACCGTCCGCTGATGCTTGATACCATTTGCTTAAAAAAAAACTCTTTACATCAGAATTTACAAATTCGGTGCCGTTGTCAGTTCTGATGATCTTTACACTGTGACCATGTTGCTTCTCCGCAGACTTCACAAAGTTTTTTATTTTCTCAAAAACTTGTGACTTATTTTTCATACAATAAATAAATCAGAAATGTGTGTAATCGTCCTTAATTAAAAGAAAATACCTGGAGCCACCGAGCGATTCTATTTGAAAAGGTCCACACACGTCCGCGTGAACAATTTCGCCACATTTGTTCGATTTCGTCTGACTGCTTTTGAAGCTGTCACGATGCTGCTTCCCCATCAGACATCCTTCACAGAGAAATTGTTCGTCGATGTATTCAATGTCGTTTTTCTTTAGAAACTTTCGCAGATAGTTCACGTTCTGATGTCCCAATCTTACATGCCAGCTTCTTAATCCATTCTGCTTTATCGCCACGTTTGCCGTGCCCTCTGTTGCCAATGCCTTGAACTGCCTTCTAAATAGATTTCCATCACGAACTCCCACTGGCACGACATCTCCATTTCGCTTTAATTCACATCTATCTTTGTTCGATTCCAATGTGAATCCTTTATCCATTGCGTGCGTACCACAAAACAAATTGCTGTGCAATTTCGGAACGTACAAAACATCTGATAACTGTTTCTTGTTCCATCGTTTTACGTCGAATGACAAGATTTCAATCATGCCACAGCCCGGTGCTTCGAGTTTTCCACCGTCTGCAATTTTGATTATTCGTTCTGGCTTCAGTTCCCGAAAAGTTCTGAACCAAGCCCTGTTGTGACACATGTGATCACTCGCACCTGTATTCAAAAGCCAACTATCTGATCGTATGCTCTCTGACGTACACACAAAAGCTTCACCTTCTTTGTCTGAAGTATTTGCTGAAGAGAAAAAACTTTTATTTCCTTTCTCGGGACAAAACCGACGAAAATGTCCAATTTTGTGGCACTTAAAACATTTCAATGTTTTCGCTTTGTCAGTTACCTGCTTATTCTATTCTTGACTTTTTCCTTTTTTGTGCTTTTGCGTTCCGTGCTTTATTTTTTGGTTTGCAAACAAAGCCTCACTCGATTCTGTCACACCTTTTGCTATCCTGCGATTTTCTTCCATGACTAAGCGTGCACGCAATGTGTCTAATGTTCGATCCGTTTGCTTGTCGATTCCCAAGCGCTGCTAAAAGAATTGTATTCATCCGGTAATGCCATGATAATACGCGCAATTATCATTTCATCAGAAATATTTTGACCCAAATCGTTCAATTGTTGCACCATGTCTTTCAACGTTTGCTATGAATGTCACCATATTTTCTGTTGCATCCTTTGTAATTGAGAAAAATTTCTGATTAAGCATTAACATGCTTGTTTCATTCTTTTGCTCGAACACTGAATTTAATTTGTCCCACATTGCCTTCGCACTTGTACAATTTCTGATGTGTGTAACAATGTTACTCGCCACGGTTGTTCCGATCATTCGCTGTACACGTGCATCCTTTTTCAACCATGCACTCAATGAATCGCCTGCATCACTTGGCCTTTTACTTGTCTCATCCACAACATCATAAATTTCCGAAGCAATCAAACCAAGTTTCACTTGAAATTTCCATGTCAAAAATTGCTTCGCCTCCTGCAATTTTTCAATTTTAATTGTGTCTGTTTCCATTGTGTTCAATATTTTTCCACAATTTGTCCCGTTAATACATACGTGCATGCACAAGATTCTATCTTTTTTCATCCAAAGATATCCTTCTCATAAATTGTCTGATCCAATTCGCACTTTTTGTATTCACGTTATCAATCGATTCTGATCACCGATGATGAATTATATTTCAATATATTTATGTCTTTATTACTTATTTTTCACTTTCAATATGTCCATGTGATAAATTTTCTATCACCACAATGCATGTAATTTTTCAAAAAAATGTTTTAACCTCTTTTTTCAAAATAACACCACTATTGTGTTCAGCAATTTTTGTTTAATAATTTAGCTATGGTCTGGGCCCATAACCTGTTGAAATTACTTGGATGATTCCAGATAAAAGTTAGGATAAACTTAGACCAAACCCTACTCAAGTGAAAAATAAAACACGTATTTTCGTTTGTTAGCCAGTACACACACTAAATTACCATTTATTTTTTATTTCATTGTCCTACTCAGTTTGACAACTGATCGAAATACACTCAACAATATTTCCAGCTAGTACGGTTCAAAAAATATTCGCGTAAAAAAAAATTTTGTTTAGGCTGACCCTTTTTCTGTGCTGGTGAGTGTACATAGTAGTGCGGTTAATACATTTTCGGGAAAACTACTAGTACATAAGTTCCTAGAAGGTACTGTTCTGCATAAAATAGGAAACAATTACCCCAATTATCCTGGAAAACAAAATTTTTTGTTTTTTCAAAGTCTATACCTTCAGACTAGTGGATTGCTAGATAAATTCACTAATTCGCTATAGAGAAATGGGTTGGCTGAATTTCCCAAGGTTATTGTTACCGTAATGAGCAAAACCCAGGACACCCAGCAGCTGTATTCTGAAAAAACGTAATTTGGTGATTTACGTTTTTTTCGACAGTTGAAAACGTGAATCGCAAAATTAACGTTATTTCCTATTGTGACTGAAGAAAAACGTTCACGTTCCCGACGTTAAAAAAACCCACGTTTTTTTGGTTGGGTTTTTGAAACGTTTTTTCGTTTATATTTTTTTTTTTTTTTTTTTTTAATTTTATTAAAATAAATTTTATTTATTTATTTTATGTAATTACAATCTAGTCTCCTGGACTAATTAGCAATTTGTTTCTGACTTAATTTACTAACTTAAATTAATCTATGGCTTCTTCCCATTGGCATTCCATAGTGTTTGGTAAATTGATGTAAACCACATCTTTGTTGTGGATTTTAGATCAGCATAATGCTGCTTAAACTAACAATCACACCAGCTCAAAAGGTTTGGTTCTTTTAAGTCTGCGAACTAAATTCGTGATGCTTAGGAGCTGAGTTGCCTCAATGTTCACATGTTGGCGGAGCCTTTCTTCATGTCTCCGTGCTTTTTCCTGGATTTCATTTAAGATGAGGTTCATTTTAAGGTCCCTATGAAGGTCATTGTTCCTAACATACCAAGGTGCATCAACGATGTTCCTTAATACCATATTCTGAAATCTTTGGATGATATTTACGTTGCTCTGTTTGGTACAACCCCAAAGCTGAATACCATAAGTCCAAATCGGTTTCAATATTTGCTTATAAAGTAGAAGCTTGTTGTATGTTGATAAAGAAGAGTTCCTTCCCATCAGCCAATACATTTTTCTGTATTTAAGTCTTAATTCTTCACTTTTCTTCTTGACGTGTGCTTTCCATCGTAGTTTAGCATCCAGGGTCATGCCGAGATACTTAGCTGTGTTCGCATGCGGTATTATTTCCCGATTTATGGTAATCGGAATATGTTCGATTCGTCTGTTTGTAAAGTTGATGTGAACTGATTTAGCTTCATTTAGTTTTATTCTCCATCTTTTTGTCCATTTATATATTTGAGTTATAGCTGATTGTAACTTCTGTGTTGATTCTTCGTTGCTTTTTCCAACAGCTAAGATCGCCGTATCATCTGCAAAAGTTGCCACTGTGTTGTTTTCTAATGTAGGAAGATCATAAGTATATAGTAGGTATAAAACCGGCCCTAATACACTGCCCTGTGGAACTCCTGCATTGATTTCTTTCAATTCAGAAAATGTATCATCTAACTTAATCCTGAAGAACCTATCTTTCAAGTATGATTCTAGTATCTTAGCAAATTGCATTGGTAGAAGATTCCTTAACTTGTGGTTAAGTCCTTCATGCCACACTCTATCAAACGCTTGTGCAACGTCTAGAAATACTGTTGAACAGACTTTTTTCTCCTCTAATGCTTTCTCAATTATACTGGTTATTCTGTGTACTTGATCAATTGTTGAGTGTTGGTTGCGAAAACCGAACTGATGATTTGGGATCAAGTTTTTACTCTCGATTATCGGATTTAATCTTTTTACCAGAAGCTTCTCAAAGAGTTTGGACATGACTGGCAATAGCGAAATTGGCCTATAAGACGATGTTATGTGTGGTGGCTTCCCAGGTTTTGGGATCATAATTACTTCTGCAATTTTCCATAAGCTTGGTACACATTTGATTCTAAATGCTGCATTTATAAGATTGGTGAGTTTCACCAGAGCTTTCCTTGGCAGTTCTTTTAAGATTTCTGCAGTAATAAGATCGTACCCAGGAGCTTTTTTCGTATTCATATTAGCTGTTATCTCACGCATGACTTCTTTTGGTGTTGTGGGTAGGATTTCTTTACTTTCTTGCACAGCTTGTTCAGTTATTATCTCGGCTTCCAACGTTTGGTCTTCATGTGGCTGGAATATTTTTTCGAGGTGTTCGGCAAATTCTCGAGCTTTGTCTTCATTATTTCTAGCCCATTTCTCACCTGCTATTTTTATTGGGGGAATCTGCATTATTGGTCTTTTGATTCTTTTGGTTGCTTTCCAAAGAGAATAATCAGTACTGTTATCATTAGTTAATTTTCTTAAATAGTTGCTGATTGATTCATCTTTCAATTCTTTGATCTCTCTTCTTAATTGTTGAGTGAGGTTGTTCAAATGAGTTTTATCTTGGGGGGCCCTTGTTTGTTGCCATACTCTTCTCGCTCTTCTTTTTTCTGCGAGGAGTTCCCTAATTTCCATAGGGTAATTGTTTCCCTTGATTTTCGTTTTAATTTCAGGAGTATTTTCCCAAGCTGATTGCTGTATATCGTTTACAAATTTGTGAACTTCTTTGTCTAATTGTTCTTCAGTCTTTAATGGAACCATTAAGTTAATTTTTTCTTCTAGCGATAGTCTAAAGCATGCCCAATTAGTGTGATTATTTACTAGGAAAGGGTTTATTTCTTTCTGAATGATTTTTTCACTTAACGTTAGAAGTATTGGTGAATGATCAGAGTTTAAGTCGTGGCTTTCATCTACTTGTACATAATTTACAGATATGTTCTTTATTATAAAGAAATCAATCAGATCTGGCACTTTGTTTGGATCAGTTGGCCAGTAGGTTGGTTTTCCAGTTGAGAGGGCTTCACAACTGCATTTTCTGATAGCTTTTAGGAGTTCTTTACCCTTAGTTGTTGTTAATCTGGATCCCCAGTGGACATTTTTTGCATTAAAGTCTCCTCCAAGTACAAATCGTTTTCCTAATTTACTGAGGAACTCGAGATAATCTTTTTCTTTCATTGAGTGCTTCGGTGGACAGTAAATACTAGCAATACAAATATAACTACTTTTGGATTTGACAATAACAGCAGTTGCTTGTATTTCTTCCGTTTCATATTTTAACTCCTCATAGTGATGAATACTATTTCTAATTATAACAGCACTACCTCCTTTAGCAGTGTTTCCAGGGTGAATAGTGTGATATATTTGATAATTTTTAAATTTAATGTTTGATTGTCTAGTGAAGTGTGTTTCCGTGATGAGACATACATCGATTTTTTCTGTGTCCAGGACCACTTGCAGTTCTTGTTGATGTTGCATCAGTCCATTGGCATTCGTTTTTTCGTTTATATAACAAATAATTAATTTAGAAAAATGTTATTAATTTTTTAACATTAAAACTAATAAAATTTGGTTACTACTATTTAGCGTACAGGTACAAACAAACAACGGGATAGAGCTGAAATTATGATTTAAAATAAGTAAACAAAGATGTCTCATTACCAAACAATTTATTACAATTTTTCTCTTATATTTCACAAAACTTAGTTAATTGGACATAAATTGTTCACAATCTCGTTTTGGCCTTATAGATGGTCATAGGTATATGACTGGGACATTGATAGTTGCGATTCGTTGCCGACCGGCGATTGGTAGCTCCCGACTGCGAAAAATCTGATTTATTTGAAATAAAATGTTTATGTTAATTCAATAAAACCAAAATCATCACAATGATTTTAATTTAATGAATATTTGATTTAGTGACTTATCTGTGCCGTCGTCTATTCGACAAAAAGTACATTTTATTTATGTACAATTTCTAAAACAGACTAAAATCGCTGTCAATATGACGATAATTTGACAGAAATTTTTTATGTTTTCCAGTATTCTATGTTTTTTCGATGTTCGTAAACGTTTTTTTTATCAGAATAGGATTTTGACAAAAAAAAAAAACGTTCACGTTAAGAGACATCGCGATACCCGTCACGTTTTTTTTACTTTTTTTCAGAATACAGCTGCTGCAGCACCCAGGAATGTTTTTGTAAAACATTCAAGCAAAGATGTCACACAAGTTTAATTAACTTTTTAATTTCACAAAAACTGCCTGAGTCGCGCTGCTCTATCCGTTGCAGCTACAGTCGTTTCAGTCGTCGCATTCGAATTCCATCTTTAGAACCCGATTTAGAAATAATGTGGACAAATAGTATTCTGTCGAGGGTCTACATACTCCTCTAACCCGCATAATAAACTTATGTACGTTGATTATTTTTGAAATGTTTATCTAACCAAAATATAAATATGTATCTTTGTTTGATTTCCTTTCTTTACTTTATTATTTATTTAGAAGAAATGAGAAAAATGTTATTATTTTCATTTTGGGATCGTATACATACGCGAGTACTACAATATAAACATCTTTTTTTATATTTAATTCGAATTTTCTCTAATGAAAACTATAATTTAATTTTAAAAAATCAACTTATGATCTAAAAATATATAAATACATACATATGCGTATTTGTTGACCTAAATAGGAAAATAAATAGAGATTTATAGACGAAAATTTCCCCGTCTTAAGATGCCAGATTTCCTAATTTTTTTTTTTAATAATAACAGAAGTACTAAATTTTTGTATGTTTTGGATTAGACTTGGTAAAATATGGCTTGGAAAATATGTTAGCATAAAAAAAAACACAACAAGTAAATTTCTTTTTCTGCGAATTCCACATTTGTTAAACTAGTACGTAATAGCATTAAAAATTCATGCTCTCATAACTAATTCTACAAATTTTCTATAATCATTTATCATTCAGACTTAATGTTTAAAATCAATTAATGAAAATTAACACCCAGATCGTCGCCTCACTCATAATTTGAAAGTTGTATGTATATCTCGTTAAAATGATCAAGATTTATAAATTACTGCTACAGTCTTATAAATCAATCATGATAATTTGAAGAAACTTTTTTTTACTTTTTAAAACATAAAACTTACAAACAATAATAATTTAAATGGTACGTTCGCCGATTTACCAAAAAAATTTTATAGCGATTGTTGTGATTGTCGCAATATTTTTGGTTTTTAGCATTTCGTATAGTTTTTAGTTTAATGATTTCGTTTGAGAAATAAAGAAATGGTATGGTGCGAGTTTCCGGTTTACGAAATGTTTTATGTTTATTTTTCGAAACTACCGGAAATTTGGGTAGTTTGATATTTTTATATTTTTATAAACGCAGGTAAAATTAATACTTACAGTTAGTTGCTGTGCTGTAACATAAAATATATAAGTAAAAGTATATAGGCGCAGGTGTACTACACCCACTTGAATCCTAGTGATATTTTAGTTATATGTACTTATGAAAGTGCACCTTTTAATCAAGATAATCGTATTTGCTATTTTATACTCAAACTACAGGCTGTTCTTACAGTAAATACATATGTGTGTTGTTCGATTATGATTCATAAATTATTCAAAGAATCGATAATAACAAAAATGCAGATTTTTTTTTATACGTTTTAAAATAAATAAAATTTTCTTGTTTTGTCTTTTGATTTCTTAAACATTTTTTATAGTGTATAATACTTATAATATTTTGATTGTCTTTACTTATACCCTGCATAATAGTGTACATAAGAAATCCGAGCGAATCATTTTTTCTTGTTTTGTTTGCTTTCAAGGCAAACTAAAAAAAAAGAATAATACGTCATGTATAAGATATTACATTGTGCATCATAAAGTATGTATGCATTTGAGGTATGTTGTAAAAAACTTAAATGCTATCAAAATTCCTCAATGCGCGATTAATAAATTCAGATTATTGATGTCGAGAGCATTAACCATGTTTTGTTCGTAAACTTATTTTAATTTAAGGAACTTTAAATAATTTTAATACAACTTACAAAGAATTTACATAAAAAAGATATTTACAGTCTTAATGTGTGTGTGTTACGAGTCCATAAAAACTAGTAATACAATCTATCAGTTTTAATTAATTCAATTTTATTATTAAATTTGATTACAAAATTTATTTTATACAATTTGTGTTTGTTCTAGAATTCAAGATTATCATCATTGTTGAATGTATAGTTTGTGGTTTCAATTTCATTAATGCAATTAAAATTTATAGAACTCTAATTGGAATATGAATGTGACAAAGGGTTTAATAGCGGTCGTAAAATTTTTGTGATCGATATTCCTGCAACCATTCAATCCTAAATATTGCACTAAATAGTAATTAAGTAATCGTAATAATACAAAGGACAAGAATAAAATGAGGATACATACTTACATTACAAACAAAAACTACGAATGTTAATTAGGCTACTTATTAACTAACCAAACCGACTCAAATTGAGAGATTTGATTTTCATATGTAAGTACATATTACAAGGATCAATTTTTTTGAAACTCAACTTACGATCAAAATCCTTGCTTTGTTTTATTGAAGCAGCCTTTGTAGTGTTTATATTCGAATTTATATTGAGATCGATACAGCACTTACATCGCCGATGATACAAATTTAACATCAAATTGTAAAAATTTGGAGATATTGCAAATTTAAGTCAATATTGATATAAATGAAAAGGAATTTTGCGAATTGAACATCTTTTTATTATGGATGAGATAAAGTGAAAGTATATTGGATGGGTTTGGCTTCCATTTGTTAAACAAAAAATTCTCAAAAAGAAAAGTTTTTTAAATACCATACATACAGTACGTTTCAAAACTGTATCACCACTTGATTTATCAGTTTAATTAAATAACAAATTTAACAATTTTAAAAAAAATATTGCGGAAAGGACGATGATTATGAAGTACACATGATATAAAAAGTAGATTTTCAAGGTCACCACTTTTTGGAAAATAAATAAAAAATAAATAAATTTATATTTTGGGCCCCTCCTTTGTTTTCTTACAACTCTAAAATCCAATTTGGGCATTGGGCGATATCATATTTCGGGCGATAATTCACTCCAGCCAAGTAAAACCGCTATCCTCTGGTTGTTAATGATCTGGAATTATCGGTTACTTCCGTAAACTTTTCTATATTTCAGCAAATTTTCTATGGAGCTTGTTCCGACAACAAAAAAAAAAACTCAAGACCGACAGTAGTTTCGCGAAAGACGGTTCGTCGGACTGCACAAAAAAATTCAAACACCTGAAACACACATCACAAAGTGCTTGATATGAATTTGTAAGGGATTTGACGTAATTGAAAAATAATTTATTTTTTGTTTTAACAAGAATCTTCGAAAACATCCAATATACCAACCTCACAAAGTGAAATTTTAATGGTGGAGGTATAATGATGTGTGACTTTGTTTTCGGCAGACACTCTTCCACATGTGTTTAAATCCACTAGAATGGGCCGGAAGGAGTAATCTGGCGTTTGTGAATGCCTTTTTCTAATATTTCTAAACTTTCATCAATATTAAAGCTAAGTTTTCCAACAGGATAACGTCCCGAACCATAACTAAATCTTTGTTTTATGAAAAATGGATACGTGTCATTGAATATTGTCTTGTTGTTCAGACAAGAACCCTCTAAAAAAAATTATGGGGTACCAATTAGAAAAGTTTTCGGGGATAACCGACATTTTCAGATGCTTAATATCCTGAAAATAGCGGTTAAACTTGCCTGGAGTGAATTATCGCCCGAAATTAATAATTAAGTATATTTACATACTTTATTTTTATTTATTCCATCGAAGTTTGCACATTTTCCAAAAAGTGGTGATATACTTATGAAACATACTCTAAACAAATTTTTGGAATTTGAACAGTTTTCAAAAAATAATGTTTATTACAAAATTATTTACTTACTTAATAAAATTGAGCACTCCTCAAAGCGGCTTGTCAAGGATGACAAGAAATAGAGGGGACCTCATGCTAGTAGACTTTGACTAGATACAATCTAGATCGGATATCCTAGTCAAACTGTTCAAATATTCACAAGGGTATTAGTTCACATTTCATACGGGTAAAATTTATTGTCAAAATTGAAAAAATTTTATTAACTTTTACTTTTGGAGTTTTGTAATTAAGAATTTGTCTCTAAATTTGATAAATGAGGAGCAAACGTGCAAATGAAGAGAAATCCATTTTTCCACCCGATTTAACTTAAGATTCTTATTAATTTTTGGGCCCTTCTTCAACCTAGCCTTTTTTACGGACGGTTCTTTTTTGTTTTTTATTTGAATAAAACACGTCTATTTTAGTCAACTATTCAGACAGAACACCTTTATATCCTTTTCATCATACACTAAGATCTATAAACGTAATCAAATTATACAAAGGAAAGTTTATTCACTTCGGTATTTCAATATTTATAAATTTTGTAATATGTAATAACTAGGCTTAGGATTTTTAGGTTCTAAAAAATCAAAAATATGTTCCAAAAACATGTAACTAAAATTGCAAAATATGTGGTAAAATGTGTGAATAAAATGAAAACTATGTGCTCTTATTTTGAAAATAAAACCAAAACTAAACCTTATCTTGAGAGGATTTCAATTCACACATTAACCAACAAAATTATCAAGTTTTTGGCTACAAAGGTGGATAAACTAGCTCTCCTGGACTACAAAGTGCTGGAAAAGTAGTCCAAAAATGGTTCCACATCTAAAAAGTTAAAAATTTGGACTGGTAAGCGGTACTTACTTCAAAAGAACACCGTGACCTTCTTATATTCTTTTATACATCTTGCTGATACTTAATAATTTTACCGTTTTATTACAATCATGTTTTGTATTGCAATTTTTACTAATTGCAATTAAAATTTAGTTTGGAATATCAAACTTGCATTTCTCGAATCATTTTAAAGTGAAAGCTGAATTTGTAACTTTTGTAGATGTAAATCGAGTTTGAAACTTAGTTTACTTGTATTAAAAATATCACAAAATTTCTATTTAATTGCAATCAAAATTTTGGAATTCAAAAACAACTTTTTCTCAGAATTTTGCCCTCACTAAACATAAAATTTTGCTCAAATCGATTTTTTAATTCTAACTTAATCTTTAATTTTTCTCTTGCCAGTCCAATTCGAAATACAAACTCAACTTTAAACTAAAATAAATATTATAGTTATATTTTTGCTCAAGCCCAAATTACTATTCAAATTCAATTTCTACTCAAACTTTGTTCAAATCACGTTTTACAACGTTTTAAATAAAAATGTTGTTCGAATAATTAACTAAATTTCTAAAATTCACTCAAACTGTTATTAAAGGCAGTCAGTTAAACTCTATTTCTAATGTAAGTTCCTACTTAAGATTTTATTCAGTTACGTTTTAAAATTGATATGCTTCTATTATAAAACAAAATTCTTTCAGATATTTGCTGGATTCCTGATTTTCTAGTTGAACTAAAAGATTTGTTGAAAACGTGTTTAGAATTTAAGCTCAGTCACATAAAGGGCATTAAATATTTTGCTAAAATTGTTTTTGAAAATGTGTTTCCCAAATGCAAAATAAATAAGACAATTTCTACTTAAAATTTCACTCAAATTCGTTATATCTAGTTTAGAATTTAAGCTAATTTTCTCTCTTCGTTCTCTTAATCCATTTCCTCTCTGTCGAATGCAGTTGACCTATTTAGACTAGATTTATGTTCAAAATTTCATTTATCATTTTGTTCAACTTCGAGAACTGCTTGGAACTAAATTTCTGACCAAAAATCTTATTGTTTTTTCGAATCCATTTTGATTTTAAACTAAGTTACTAGAGTGAATATCATTCACATACACATATTAAAACGAAAATTACAAATAATCAATTTGTTAAAACTATAAATTTCACTCAAGTTTTCGTTTCAATTTAATTCAATGAGCGTGATCAAAATTAAAATTAACAAACATTCCAGTACAGTTTGGAAGTTTAACTCACTGGTTTCAAAATATGTATGTATTTTTGTTTTCCCTTGACATATCTATTCCTTGCTCCACCTAATTTGCTCTCATTTTATTGTTTTCTAATTGAAAATCCACTCAGCAAATCTATTGTAAACTTATAATATATTTCTCTCAAAATTCTGTGAAATCAAAATTCGAGTTTTAACTCAATTCCTCAATTTTACCAAAGATTTTATCTGGTTTAAAATGCCAAAACCATTCTTTTAAATTTAAATTCCTAATTCAAATTTCTCTCAAAATTTACGATACAAATTTCTAAACTCAACACAAACTAAATTCTTAGAAAATTTTATTGGTTGTTTGAGACCAAATGTCGTATTGCAACTCAATTCTAACCTAATTGCAATTAAAATTATGTTTGAATCTTAGAACGGCAAATTTATACTCAAATTTTTGCTCAAAACAAAGTAGAATTTCTTGATCAATTTCTAATCTAAATTTCCAAATCAATTTTTAACCCAAGTTACACTTTAACTCAAAATATTGAAAGGTGTCGTGGTTCGAATTATAACTCAATTAAAATTGTATCTGTTTAATTTCAAACTGAAAATTTATGGATTTAAAACCGGAGGTTTTTTTTTTTGGATCCACTCAATATTTAGTCATGCCCTGGTTGGAACTTTGATTCAAAGATTGGAATTCAAACTCTATTTATAGCAAAGTTCTGCTGAAAACTACTATTAGCTTTTGATTCATATTAAACACAAAATGTTGTTCAAATCTAGTTTGTAATTCTAATTCAATTTTTAAATCCAATTTGAATACTCAAGAATTTATTCAATTACATTTGGAAATTCAAATTCTCATTCAGATTTTTGCTCCATATTCTGGTGTTATATACAATATGTTGAAATTCACAAATGTATGCTGACAAACAATATGTTAACTTTTCTCACGTAAATGCCACTTAATATTTTACTACAATTCATGTTTGAATTCTGAGTTAATTTAAGAGGGTGAGTTAATTATTCTACTTAAAATTTCATTCACAATCATTACGTCCAATTTAGAATTGAAGCTAATTTTGTTACGATTTCCCTCTAATTTTGGTTAAATCCATCGTGTTTTAATTGTAATTCGAAATCGATTTGTAATTTACCAAATCAAATTAAATTAAATTTTAATTTAATTTGTAATCAAATTTACATTCAACATTTCAACATTGGTTTTCGTTCGAGCCCATTTTGAATATGAATAGCATTTAAACTGTTGCTCAAGTGATTAATTAAATAGATTATTTCATTTTTGATAATGGCACATATAAACACAAAATCTGCTTTTCTAGAAGGGCCCCGGATCGTCAAATAATGTGCAGTAAACTATTGAGATATGTATTTTAATTTGACGTTTAATTGCGATATGTATTTTAATTAGCGGAGTTTAGGCCAAAGTGAAACATTTTTAACTTCTAAAAAAAATATTTGTTGGCCTAAATTTAAAATTTGGCTTATAAAATATTTTGCTGTATCAAATTTTAAGCTATGATAGTCGAATTACGTTATTCTTGAAGAAAAATTAAAAATATTTGGAGTAAACCATAAAATCTGCGGTAAAACGTAAACTAAGTGGAAATATGTAAAAATATGTGATTATGCCAAAATATTTAAAAATATGTGGTAACATATAGCGCTTATTCGCTTTTATTTGTTCTAAAACGAATAACTATCCAACAAATTTTTGGTTTGGATTTCCTAAAAATATTTTTTTACCTAAGAATCCTAAGCCTAGTAATAACCCACAGCTCAACACGCTTCCGCTTTGGAAAGAATAAGCCTTTACAAAAGTTCAATTCAATTGATTGGTAATTTGCACACTTTAGTTATGGCTCGCTTCACTTTGCCTTTTTGTGTTCTGACCACTACCACCACTCGAATCCTGCCATCACGCCCATGTGCTGTCTCCTCCACTCGAACCATCAGCCACCTCGAAGCCGGTATACGGTGTTGCTGTGAAATGCCAAAAGATGTTGAAGGCGGGAATTAAGAATTTCCTCGATCTCGATAGACAATGTCGTTAGTTGTTTCAATGTCAGTACTTGAACTCCCACAATTTTTTTCATTTGAGATTTAAACATGTGGACTTCTGGCTCCCAGAGGCCTCCGAAATGCAGCGATCTGGGCGGAATATATTTCCATGTATGATGCTTTCGTTAGAATAAAATGCTTGCAGCTCTATGTTTGCTCCACTAACTAAATTTTCCATCTCCTTGAGATCTCTGTTGGCACTTATGAAATTTGCGATGTTATCACTATAAAGAACGCACTCCGTCTCCTTCTTGAAAAAAAACCGTTTCAAACATACGACGAAAGACTTGCTCGGTGCGTCCTCAATCAATTCTAAATGGACGGCTTTACTTACAAAGTAAACGAATATGCAAACGTAAACTTTGTTTTGTGTAACTTTTCGTTATCCTTTATATTTGACAATAATCTAGCAGAATTCAAACGTTCTGGACAGCTTTTAATGATTCGCCTGCACACTAAATTCCAGCATCATCTAAGCATTCCTTTGACGTCGATAAATGCCAAAAGACTAATCAATTTATTGTTTTTCGGTAAGTAATGTTTTATTTTTTTACAAAAATCTAGTCTCACTTTCAAACTCATCATTTGAATTGAGCAACCCTTCAAGTTACCACTGCAAATAGCCTTCTTTATAATATACATATGTATGTATCTGTTTATGAAACGAAAACACAACGCATTTGAGCCTTATTATTGTAGTAGTATTAATGCTGTGTGCCTCAGAAGACTTTTCAAACTAAACTTTTCAAATTTTGAAGCTTTCGCTATTTTCTCATAGATGTTTGGTGAAAAGGCAGTTTACGAGGTTACTTTTCGATGACTTTTCAATTTGTATGACATACAGTTTAAAATACGTAGTCAGTAAAGCCCGGTACACGTTGAGAACGAGTAAAGGCAATGCCACATGCACAAACCTCAAACCGGAATTTCAAACCTTCAAATCCAATTATTGACCAAATTGTTTGATTTTCTATATCAAAATTATTAAAAAATAGTCCGAATGTATAAGTTCTACCTTCTTCGTAGAAAACTTTATTAAAAAATTGATTTAATTTCATTTAAAAACCCCAATTTTATATTTTGACGGACGGATTTTTGCTTGACGGCCGACAAAACATAAAATTGGGGTTTTTTGAATGAAATTAAATTCATTTTAATGAAATTTTCTTAGATTAAGGTGGAACTTGTAGATTTTAACTAAATATTAATAATTTTCATATTGCAAAGTGAAGCAACTTAACCATAAATTTGGTTTGACGGTTTTAAATGCCGGTTTTCCGTTTTGCATGTGGCAATATGCCTTAACGAGAACGATATTCCCTTTTTTACCTTTTTTAATTATTAAAACACAGTTTTAAAATTTCAATTTATGATCGTTAATTAAAATGATAAAATGAAATTTTGTATTAAAACTGTTAAAATTTAAAATTTTATTTTTAGTAAATGCACGATATTTTAACTATTGTTAATTAAAATCATACAGTTTTACGAATTTTAATAATTTTCTTACATAATTCAGTTTATAAGGCGTTCTCTTATCTGGATTTTAGTTTACTACTAATAATCGAACTCTATCCGCCACTTCACGATCATTAATATGGTTTATGTTCAGCGGAAGTTCTCCATGCTCAATCAATTGCCGGAATGAATTTTCTCATATTAATTGCAGTCGGCATTTGATTTATCAAATCTCTATCCAAATCTGTACCCAATAAAAAGTCAACTGGCAATATTCCATCAGGAACTATGTGAATTGTGGTCTCACATATTTTATCCTCTATTTTTAGCTTTCCATTAAACCTTCCTACGGTTGATACATCTCTGGACGCCGCACCATGGAATATTGTGCACACCTCGCTAAATTCGCAAATGCTCGTTCCAATGAATTTTTTTATGTGGCATTAACTAATGTCGCTTCCGATAACAACTAGTGCACAAAGTTCCTTTCCATTGAACATTACATTTTTAACAGCTTTAGATGAATAATCATCCTTATTCTCTATGGCTGCACAAGATTTAGAACATTTAACTATCAGATTTTTTCGCGCAATCTTTTCCTAGATGCCCGGTTCCACCACAGTTGTAACATCTTGGCATTCTTCGGAATCTATTTGACTTTTTGTTCTCAATTGGCTTTGTTGTTATGCTCTCGATTGGTCCTTTTATCTTAATTTTTTGTTTGATTTCTTCATAAATTACGAGTTTACTTTTAAAATCATTGATAGATGTTGATCCATATAAAACCGCCTTATTATGTTCATAATCGGTTATCCCACTTATACAGTAATCGATTATCGAAGCATCTTCCAAGTTGCAGGTTTGACCTATTTCACGCATAGGGATTAAATATTTTTTGAAAGATTCATCTTTCTTTTACTTTCTCGCTGCCATGCGCCACAGCAGAATTCACTTTTTTTCTGAACTCGTTGACTAAATATGTGGTTAGATTTTCCCAGGTATCAGTTACCGCGAAACGTAAACTGTCTTTTGATGTTCCAGTTAACAGTCGTTTTGAATAAATAACTTTCAGTGCAGCATTCCATTTCATACATACAGCAGCATCTTCAACATTCTGAATCTATTTCTCGACGGGATAATCATCCTCCCCGCTAAACTTCGAAAGCGATTCTTCGACATCTCTAAAACTTAAGCAAGCTCCAGCAGTAGGAACGATAGTAATTGTCTTGTAACTCTTCTAACTGGATATTATCTTCCTGTTGGTTGCTGTTAAGTTCGCTAGCATTAGCCTTCCTACTTCTATTTGTCATATCTTCGCTGTCACCACCCTCCATCATAATGCTGCTTTTTGGTTGGTTCAATAGCACTGTAATATTTGAATTCACCCACTCATCATTCGCGACTCTTCTAAACATTTCCATCACCTTACGCATAACAACGTCCACAATTTCAGGTGAATTATGAATATTTTTTTTTTCGGCCCATCTAAGTTAAAATTTCTTAATAATTTGTTATAAAATAGCAAACCTCACTTTCAGCCCCAAAATCAAAACAACTTTACTTCATATATAAACACAATACATTAAAAGAACCGTTCTAGTTTTATCTTGTATCTTCACTAAATTAAAACTCTATCCAACAACACTTATTTTTAAATTTCACGCAAACGTCCTTGATACACAATACGGTACTTTATATTTCTCGACTCACGAATTCGGTGTTATTCAACGGCACTTTATGTCACCACAAATCTTGGTACATGGAAAATCCCTCACGGATATAAAAATTCGCCAACTATATTAACTTCACGATAAAGTTTTATACACGTTAATCACCACAAACCTAAATGTTTAATCGGTCGGTTTTTCCTGTTTGGAACACAACGTCTTAAACGCACCAAAACTAAACCTAAACGTACAAAACTACACATTTGCTTCAAGAAAACTCAATAGGTTAAGGAATTTCCTTAATACATGTTGCTCAAAACTACCCGCTGATCGATTCCGGTTGAGCCCCAAAGTGTAGAGCTTTATTAGTTTTTAAGAAAAAAGCACGAGTTGTTTACTACTCGAAACACCAACATCATAATTGCTTTAATCTGATTGTATGGTTAATAATCGTTTTACATAACAGGAATAATATATAAAGCAATTATACAATTTAAGTATAACATAAAATACGATACAGGCTGCATCCTAATTGAGTTGAACAAATTCGGATACCTTAAATCCTTCATATATATGTACATATATATAAATCTTATTTTGAATTACATACTTTTATTAAACGACTCGGTTTATTTTTTATTAGACGTCATTTATTTAAACTAGACATTGGAAAGTTTAGTTGGCTGGCTGTAAGGCACAATTGAATACTTTTAACCTAGTGACAACTATTTAAATATTGCATGAATTACTGGGTCTTACAAAAGTTTAGTTTGAAAAGTCTTCTGAGGCACACAGCATAAGTCCTCAATTTTGAAAATATCTATTATTTTTACAAAAACAAAAATTGAGTGGTCATTTTTTAACTCAGCCAAGCCCCGAATGTTTGAAATTTCTATTTTACTAATTGGCCATTTTGACACCTCATCTTTAAAAAACAACGGACCGTGCCATTAAGCATCCAAAAGGCCATTCTCATGAGGTGACCCCTAGAAACTAAGTCAGCAGGATTTGTTTTCCCATCAGCGATGTGTCTGAATTTTAAAAATATTTACTATAATCTAAAATTTCGGTCACCCGAAAATAAATTCGGGCCACATACGTTTTTAAATTGTGGGGTGGAATTTTTAACAAGGACAAGACAATTGTCGAATCAGACCGTAAACTTATCTTCCCAACATTTATCTTGAGAGACACTGTCACATATTGAGTCAACTTTACAAGAAGCAAGATCACAGTCAATTCTATAGTTTCAGATAAAGAGATCATTTTTAAGGGAGCTACTATTTTGCAACGAATATATACACATGCGCCGATGCATCACTAAAACCGTGTTTTTCTATATCATTAACGTTTCCTGGAATGACACATCTATTTAATCTCAAATCATTTAAAACTCTTAACCTACTTCTGAAATAATACTTTTCTAATAAGAAGCCCCAATAGCCCTAATGGATCAAACAAACTAATAATATCAAACAATATTGATCTCTTTGTATTTTATTTTTATTACTGTCATCTAATGGCTGAATTAAAAATGTAAATTCGTCAAATAAGAGTGACCAGTTCTGTGAGTGAATCTCCTCGATTTTCCATTGGAATATGGTTTAATAATTTATTCGAATTTGAGTTCCACTTTCTTAAACTCATTCCTCCTGATGAAAACATTTTTGTTAATTCGTACCTTCCTCCAATGTTTAACACACCGAAAGTAAATCGTCTACATAAAAATCAGTTTTCGAAATATTAACTAACTGTTGGATAAAACGAGTTGATAAATATGGCGCAGATGCCGTCCCATAGGTTATGGTCTGCAGCATGTAAATCTTTAAATCGTTACTGGAATTTTCTCTACAATAAGTTTTATGTTACTTTGTAGGGATGGCTCCAATTTAACCATTCTGTATATCTTTTCGATATCACTTGTATACGAGGCTTTCTCAATCTAAATACGATCGAAAATACCCTTCTTGAACTATGGTTCCTACCATTAACAAATCATTAAACGAATACTGAGAGGAAGATTTTGGCGAAGCATCAAAAACAACTCTCCATTTAGTTGCGGAACTTCTAGTGCGTAGTACAGTCAAATTTGGTATGAAATATCCCGATCCATCGTCTACCTCAGACCAAAGTTTTATATGGCCCATCGACTCATATTCTCTCATGAACTCGATATATTGCTTTTTCATTTCGACATCCTTATTTAATTACAATAAACTACTATTCATTTTAAAAGGCAATTCTACAATAAATGCATCGTCTGTATCTCTTTTGTAAGTATCACTAAAATATTGCTCACACGCTAATTCTTCAGTTGTCCGAATATTATTTGTATCATTATAGCAGCACTCTATATTCTCCAAAATTTTTCCAACAAACTCTAATTCTGCATCCGTTGTTTGATTGCTGGCACCACTCTCTAATTTTCCATCAATTACCCAACCAAAATTCATATTATGAAACACTGGAAGTTCAAAAATCTTTCAAAAATCACTTCCCAATAAAATATCCACTGGTCTATGAACATGATCTGGGTCTGCTAATACTAATTTAGATGGAACCGAAGTGAAAATAGCGATCGATTTTTTTTGTTTTATAAGGAGCGGTATCTAAAATTCGATTCTAGGCCTATTCCACTAGCACAATTCCACTAGACACAATTCCACTGCACACAATTCCACTTGGCAGAATTCAACTTGCACAATTTAAGTTTTCGATAATAAAACGCATTTAGGATGGTAAATCGCGCGCGCGATTTTTCATCCTAAATGCGTTTTATTATCAAAAGGTTAAATTGTGCAAGTTAAATTCGTTTAATAATAAAAGAAGTTAAGCTTAAAAAGTGACCTAAAGAAAGGACTATGAATGTTAAACACGAATTGTACGAAAACACGAATTGTATGCAGTGGAATCGTGTCTATAGTGGAATTGTGCTAGTGGAATCGCCCGGTTAGCAAAAATTCATTTATAAACAACTAAATACAGGAGAAAAAGCGAAAAAAAAATCGAAATTATAAATCTTAAATTTGTTTACTGACGTCTAGTTGACCTTCAAATGATCTTGAAAGTATGAGTTAAGGTCACTAGTTAGGCACCTAATGTCTTGACGCCAATAAATGTTAATTAAGTCATTCTCCATTAAAATTCAGCATCTGTTGGTTAGTTCATACCATTTCGTAATTTAACGTTTCTGAATGTACAATTTTACGCTCTCACAATCCGAGATAAAAAATGAGGGTTCCTGTAAAAAATAAGAGCTAACCTTCCAATAATCTTAAAAATAGATTTTAATGTTAGACTTTAGGTCTCCATCGATTGCCCCCATAAAATCTTATAACTTTTATGTAGGCTATTTTTTAATTGGCAGCTTTCCTGATGAATTATTTGAGTGTGTCTTCTAAAATGCGGCACCCTTTATACCTTATTTAATTTAAATGTGAACTTCTTTGATTCCTTTGATACAAAGTCATCAATTATGCTGTATACATATATACATTTTCGATCAACCTTTAATTCTTTGTATTGCAGAATAGAAAAACTATTTTGTTTGTTTAACACTAGGTTTACTGACGTTTCTGATATACCTATCTCTACGAACACGCGTCAATTTGACGCAGAGACGAATACATATAACAACACTTAGAAAATAATGTAATTATATACTATAAGAAAAAAATGAAAATGTGAGATATATATTTATGTAAAGGTTTTATTATTCAATAGTTTTATTACAGATTATTTCAATATTCGAAATTTATTTCGCACATTTTTTACACAAATACTCAATTTTGTTTGTACATTTTCCGCAAACAACCTTTTGACATATTTTACAGATGTTATTGCTCCTGTTTCTTTTACAAAAGCCAATTTGGCAAGTCCTACGTTCTCCCGAAGTACTAGGTAACGGGAGATTATAATCTATGTTGTTGGATTTTTTCTTTTCTCCTTCTGTAAGTTCTTTGGCCAACTGAAATAGAAACTCCTTTCTGGATAATTTTGGCCCAGTACACTCTGTGTATAATATCCATGCGTTTATTGCCGCTAAATCTAAAATGTTGAAGAACACCTGGAGAGGCCATCGAAAAGATGCTGATTTGCTGGTATATTTGCGAGCCATTTGGTCTACTACGTCGACTCCAAACTTTGTCCCATTGTAATATGCTATTGTTTCCGGGGTATGTTTTTATTGTCTTTTATTTTTATAAAAGTATGCTTAGTACTTAGTAACAGCACCTTTAGATTTGGCTTACTTTTATATATAGTAAGTATGCAGTTTCCTGATTTATAATGTTCTGAAGAATACAACTTCATTTTATCTTTCTTGCTTTTTGCTGGCTTTGGTAGTTCTCTCTTGTTGGCTCGAATAGTTCCAACTAAACTGTTTCCTTTTGCAACTAATTTTTCAGCTAGAGGAATACTGGTGAAAAAATTATCCGTAGTTATATTTCTTCCGTGATGAAGATATGGTTCCGCTAACTTCATAACTACAAATTCGCCCAACGGTGTTGAATTTCGCGTTTCATCCTTCCCTAGGTAAGGGATCCCATTTATAACGTATTTAGATTGCACATCTACTGCCAACCAAAATTTGATGCCAAATTTGTGAGGCTTATTTGGCATGTATTGCGTGAATTTGCAGCGGGCTTTAGTAGGGAACAATTGCTCGTCTATTGAAATATTTTCGCGAGGTTTATAACAGCATTGGCTATTGTGTATAAATTGATTCCATATTTCGGATATCATTGCAAATTTGTCGGTGCGTAAACGTCTAGATCGTTCCGTTTTTTTATCAAATCGGACAAATCGAAGAATTTGCTTGAAATCATCTCTGGACATTGTATTAGAAAAAAAAGCAGGTCCCCATTCTTTGGACCACAAATAAAAAGCATTCAGCGAATTTGCTTCATACGCTCCCCTAGCGTACAAAATCCCAATAAAAGCAAGCAACTTTGTGGTTGAAATCTTCCAATCTCCTTTCAAAACACGACCTGCTTCTTCTTCAGTACAACTTTTTATATGTTCTATCATCTTTTTGGTTATAATCAAATGAAAAGCACTGCTTACGTTACCTTCCATCACATTGCGTTTTGCATAGCCAGTAGGCGCAGCGATGTCTTTGAAGATTGTGTGGAAAGGATAGCGACCACTAGATCCGCCCACTTTCAATTTCGTCCAAGTTGTTCCATCGACCGCTATTTCTGTATCACAGACTGCCTCCGAATTTTGGGACGATCTCCTAATACTTGTCTCATTCTCTGATTCAGAATCGGAGGATAGGATACGCATCCTTTTTCTGCGAAGACCAAATTTCTGATTTTATTTTTCAATGTCTGATGAGTCCCCTGCTTGCATACTTTCATCAGATTCCAAAATCTCGATTTCATCCTCGTCTTGATTGAATCACTTCATTTTCATCCTCTTCAGAGCCAGAACACTCTTCACAAATACTAACTATGTTTTGTAAAATTTTATTTCCTCTTCTAGACATATTTAGATGATACAGAAGGGCTTTTTATCAAAATAGTATAAAATTGAGGTTCACAATAATATTACTAACTAATTCAAAAAATATTCTAGTACTTTATTTTTCAATACTCGAACTAAGCAACTGAAACCTTCTAAATCTCTTCGCACTCTAACATCAACTGACATTCTGCGTTCCCTTCTTTCTCTTATTGCGCAAAAGTTGTTTATCGCTTTGTCTTTGTATAAATTACGATCACGTCAAATTGACGCATATCCGTAGAGATAGGTATACCACATAAAGAATTTCAATATTTCAACACTTTTGATAAAAGTAGACCTCAATATATATTTATCTCGACCACTGTATAAAAGTCAATACAAGAAATAAGATAAAAATGCAAACGGTGTTTGTACTTTTCCTTATAAAATTTGAAATGCGTCAAAATGATGCGTCTCGTAAACCTAGTGTTAAGGAAATCTCTCATTATGTTTGCTGCATTATCAGTAAGCCTCTGTTAAATTCAGTTTATACCAGAATGAACTGTCGAAAACTATTTTTCTGTTATTTTGAATCATATTTAAAACAATGCTTTAATTAGGTTCTATTGCTTAAGGTACGTGGGCCGCAGGCATCTAGTTACAGTTGCACTGGAGCTTAGATGTGTAATTATTAATTGTGGTGAAACCCCCATTACTTACTTATTATTATCACACGATATAAACATTATTTATTAATCTTTATTACTGCAATTATTGAAGATTAATAAAATTCAGTTTACGAAGAGACAAGGTTGAAATTCTCAACAAAACATTATACTAAACACAGTAGAATTTTTCTTACTGTTTTAAACAGTATTCCTCAGGGCTATTATTTCTTAACTAGGTAGTGTTAATCGATAAGATTATACAATATACTATAAAGTCTTCGGTGTATAAATTATACAGTGAAGGTTACAAAATCAAAGAGATATATTTTTGGATCATAATCCAATTTTGTTGATCATCTGCCAACATTTATTAATTATTGCCTAACTTGAGTGAATACAATTTAGTAATTAAATACGTTTTAATTTTATGTGGGAACTGTGTGATGACATATAAAGATAAGTGATCACATATTGAGGAGATGAATTAAAAAAATACTACGTCAGTACATATTTCGCAGTATATAGTCTGTGCCAAATAAATATTAATTGAAAAACTAAGTTGATCTACAGTAAAATAGAAATGTAGTAAGAATATTCGTATAACACGGCGGTTATATTTCTGATTTCATCAAAATCAAACCAATAAACAAATCTTTTTATGGATTACACGTATGATACCTGTGAGCGATAAATCTAGTCTTAATTTTAATATTTAACGTGAAAGACGAATTTTAAGAAATTTCACGGAATACAAGATTTGTTAAGTCTGATAATAAATTATTTAATCGTTTTTATCATTAATAAAAAAAAAAAGAAAACACCATCAAACCGTTTCAACAGTTATTTTGTTTACATGTATCCTACACACAGATTCAACGCATTAAGTATGTAGAATTTACCTTTTAGCTTAACTTTAATTAACACATTTAATATTCAAAACGAAAAATTACATGCACATTTTTTTTTTTGTATTTTTAACGAAGGCGTTTAATAAATTACAAATAAACATACAACGAAATTCAAACGCGTAAAAGCTAAAAATTAATGAATATTAATTTTGATTTCTTCTGTAAGTATACGTATGCGTTATTTTGATTGAATCGCATATAGTATAAGAAGGCTACAATTTCACAACGAAATTATGAACTTGTATACTTGAGTCGAGTCGCTCGCGCTTTATAGTATCGGCGAAAATATGCATATTTCCGATCACGTTTTACCGGAATGTCAACAAAAACGTTTTTTTTTTACAAGTATACAAGAGAACTGATGAATGATAGTTTTTGATCGTTAACATTCACATATTTTGGTTGAAAATTTCTAAATCATTTCGATTTGGTTTCTAAAAAAAAAGAAAAAACTTGAATATAAATTGATTGCAATTATTTACATACTTATGTCAAAATGTTACGATGAATAATAATATTATTTAACTACACTAAACTCTGGGAATTGATTTTAATTCTTTGTACGTCTACCTGTTGAATTGTTATCGAATTATTCGGGCATTTCAAGATAATAAAGTTTGTTATCGGCATCGTGACTTCATTAGAAAATAAATACATATCATATTATCTTATCGCGCAACGCTATTTCATTAACCGAATTGAAACTGCGTTTTTTTTTGTGTGAAAAAAGTAAGTTCACCATACAGTTTCGTATAAGCAAAGGAATATTATACACACGTTAACTATATTCATCTTCTGTGTTAAGTTATTTTTAGAGACGTCTAGACGTATTTGAAAGTTTTCTTTTTTTTTTTTATATTCCACGCGCAGTTTGCAAAAATTTTCAGTTGGTAGTTTCTGTGTTTTCAGTTTTATGTGCAGTGAGATTTTTTTTGCTTTTTTTTTGTTTTGCGAAAATGTCATTATTTTTCCTTTTTAATTGAAAGGTTAGTGGAATAATAAATATTATTGAAGAAAGGTCAATTTAATAAAACTGGGTGGTGGATGGTATATAACAAACATTATTGTTAAGTAAGTAGTTACGCTTTATGAATTATACTTTTATTTTTATCAATGAAAACAACAAACATATTGAATTTAAAATCGAATCGCGATAAGCGATATGTTTTTTTTTTGTTTAATTAATAAATTTGTTCTATTTATTTATTTGTTTTTTGTTCGTATTGTAATTTCAAAAGGGCAGGTATCGGCGACAAAATACATTGCATTATTTGCTGAACACATACAAACCTTAAATCGATTGGGCTTGTTATGCATGTTTTGTAACTTGTATATGAAAATGTATAATAGATAAAAGTTCATTAATCTAAACGTTAAGTATCAAAATAATAAATGCCTCACGTTATACCATATTTACATAATAAATTACCAATTGTGTACAATTGAAATAATAATAAAAGCGAAAACATCTTAAGAAACGTGATCTATTCTTTTATAATTTAAATATTTTTTTTTGGAAGGTAACTTTCAATCGAAAACTGTAAGTTTCAGACAACAACAACAACAAAAAATATGTACATATTATCTAAAATGTTGAAGACAGCAATTATGTGTAAAGAAAACTGTGAGTGCATGTACTACATATTTCTTATTAAAATTAAACTTGTTCGGCACGAGTGATGGCATTTTCTGAATATTTTTTATTTTTATTAAATTCATCTAAATGATGACATACTAATAAGTTGCCAACTTACTATTACTTTTTTAAAATCATTTTTAACACTTAAGGTGCAAAAATAAATTTAACAATATTCATATAATGTAAATATGATCATGAAGGTGTTAATAATGTGACTTTCAATCATTTGGTACCGTTTTTTTGTTGTGATTTATTTTCACGGAATTTCATGATTTACAATAAATACAACGTACTTACATAGTATTCTAATGTATACATAAATTTCACTTAATAAGCCTTATTTAAATTATATCAATTTATAATCCAAACTTAGACAAAGATGAAAGTTTTCTTTGTGTATTTAAAAATATATTTATAGAAATATAAAAAAAAGTATTTTTTGTTTACTTTATGCTTTGATATAAGCTTTTATATTTATATCAATATAAATCAAAAAAAAAAAAAAATCCAAAATTCGCCATATTCACAAATAGAGGAGCGCCGCGCTAGAGTGCAAAGTGTGCATCGTGTAAAGATTGTGCAAATTGTTGAATGTCTATATATAAATAATAAACTTGACTTTAACACACAAACAGACAGATTTTTTTAAACTTTCCATTATTTTATAGTAAAAACTCGCGCGAGTTTTGTTATTTTTTGGTACAGTAATTCTTAAACATCTCGTCGTACAAACTTCTCTTTCAGCTCGCTGATCGAATAATTAAATTTCTCATTCCTCAAAATTTCAATTAAAGTTTTGTTCAGTATTTTAACCTCAGGCCATTTGGAAAACACATATACCACAATTAAAAAGTAAACTCCTATGATTTTAATATGTTCCGAAGATTGTAAGAGAATTCAATCCAGTTTCGAACTGATATGATTATGAAAAAATCAATCTTCTCATCAGGCCGCGGCGACTGGACTGATTATAGCACAATTTACATTCTATATATACAGAATGTGCTGTGCGTTAAGTACTAGCGAATCATACTAAGGGGCCATCCATAAACTACGTCACGCTATTTTTGAATAATTTTTACCCCTCCCCCCTTGTCACGACTCGTCACAAAACTGTATATACCCCATTAAAAACTACGTCACAAATTCAACAAGCCCCCTCCCTCCCCCCTTTTACAATTCCCGAATGAAAAAACAAATAATAAACATGGTGTATAATGAAGAAATAAATAATTTCTTTATTTCCTATTTAGCTATATTTTTTCGTATCTTATTTTTTTAATTCTAAAAATTTCATAATATTTCCAAAAACTGTACACAAAATAACAAAATAATAAAATAAGCGTTGTTATCATTTAAAAAAATTAACTCTAGAAAATTCTTCAAAAAAAAATTGAAATGAATTCATTCCTCATCCTGCCACGCATTTTTGATATACTGATCAACCGATATAATTGGGCAACATCGGACTGGTATTTCCTCAGGAGGAATATCTATTCCATGCATATCCAACTCCGTTTCATCAAACCAATCTGCAGTTTCTCCGTTTTCTTGATGAGCAATCACGGCCATTAGTTCTCGCTGTCTGCGCGCAGCTATCCGGACTGGTCTTACACGTTTTATTGGTGCTGCATCTTTTTTGTGGGTGGTGGAAACGTGTTTTCGTAACATTGCCTGAGTTCCGAAGTACATATCACATGTATTGCAAACTCTATCTTTTAAAAGCAATTTCACTGAAGGACAATACAAGTCGTATGGAACAATTTTGAACGATACATTATTAAGACTATTCTTGTTTTGTAAACTTAATAAAACGAAAAGAGAAGGGTAGTTGAGCGTATTATCTTTCAATGGCAGTTCTGGTGCCCGGAGTCCTATATCTGTTTGGATGAGGGGAATAGGTGGAGGAAGAAATCGGTCTCTTATTATGTCAAAATATGAACTTCGAGACTTTGTGCAGCAACGTTTGTTAAAACATTTTACTACCTGTGTCAAATATTGACTCGATCGAACATGAACATCATACCAATGCTGACCTTTCACTATTAGTTGATCTGCCTGTAGTTCAGATTTTTGTGGAACAATAAACTCGGCTACTGTTGGAAAATTATCTATGATTGTTTGGCACCAAATTTCAGCCAAAGTTTGGCCAGCAAAAATAAAATTTTGCTTCTCCAACTCTTTGTCAACTGTTTCGCCTTTGTCATTAAGATGGGTACCATAATGATCAAGAGGTAATATTAGTCCGCTTAAGTCATTACTAAGCGGTGCCATTCTTCTTTCAACGCGGTTGAATGCACTGCGCCCTGGTGCGTTGGTGGCGATAAATACTGCATCAGCATTATGCTTTAAAAAGTGATGAACCGCCACTGTAATCGTTTTTTGATATCGTGGGTTTTCATCTGGCCCACCATCAACGGTAAAAACTAGAACAGGTTTTACTAATCCATCTTTTCCATGTCGAGTAATAGTATTGAATTCCTCTAAATTTAAAATCTTTTCAAAATCCAAAGCGTGACTCATAGCTGTTGATGTTGAATGTTTACCTGATTGTATAGCAATATATGTTGGTCCAGAATAAGTGACATTTTCAGCTTTACCAAGTCCATCTGACAAAATTTCAATTCCTGCATATACTGAAGGGATAAGTTTATGTTGGGTTGCTACAACCCAGTCATGATCAGGCAATTGAATTCTGTATTCTACATGCATTAAGAGAAGGCTTTGTTTATTGGCTGCTGCAAGACCTAATGGTACCCGAGATTTGTCGTCTTGGCTTACGAAGCAAACTTCAGAAGGCCCTAGAAGTGAAGATAATTCTTCAAACAGCTAATTGTTGATCGGCAAAACGAACCATCGATATGTTTTGAATGTTTATCATTTTGAGCCCTGATCAGTTTAACTGGGACGGTTTTAACATGGCATTTTCCTTCAAGAGATGAGCTCCGTTTTGGTAGTAGTCTAAGATACAGCCCGGATCTACTAATATTAAAGCCGTCATTTTTTAATACCATCGATAGTTCATTAAGTGTTCTGACACTACGATATATGTCACTTTGTCGCCGCTCATGGGCTGCCGATCCATGCATAGCTATATTTATAATAGTCTGTAGTAGCTGCGGCTGGTCTTCTTCTATTCTTGGTCTTCCGACATGCTCTCTAATTTTCAAAGCTTGGCGTACTTCCGGGTTTTTTTCCATAATTGCGTTAAGCTTTAATTTTCTCTCGTTTCGGTACTTTTGCGATCGTTTTTGTTCCCCCTTTCTCCTTTTCAACTGAGCCTCTAAATCGATTTTTTGTTTCTTTTTGGCATTTAAATCTTTTTCCTGAGCATCAGATAGAAGGCCTCGGTTATGGCGTTCATATAAACCAATTATTTCGGAATTCAGTACTTCAATCTCGGATTGTAGTTTCTTTTGAACTATAGCGACTCGTGGTGATTCACGAGAGGTGGATGCTAAATTATCTACAGTTTTGTTTATTAAACTACTAGTATTAGTCGAGTTAGCAGTGGATGTTGATGGCTCAGTTGCCGAAGGTGAACAATTTACAATTGTAACGTTTGAATCCACAATTTTTGTTACTTGTTTTCCCCAAAATGAAAACAGACTTCCTTTTACTTTCTTTTACTCTAGTAAAATAAAGTATAGTAATCATGAAAATTTTGGACCTTGAGATTTTTAGAGATTTATTTGTTTTGAGGTCCCTTGAGTCCGAAAAAGTGGGTTTCGAAATGGTGTCTGTCTGTCTGTCTGTCAGTCTGTCAGTCTGTCAGTCTGTCAGTCTGTCTGTGTCCTCTCTACAGCCCAAATGGTTTAAGCAATCGAACTGAAACTTCAGATTTAAGCTTTTTTGATAAATTGGGAGGTCCCAGTGAATTTTACTCCAAATCGGTTGACCGGAAGTGGCCACTTCCTTGGTCCAGAAAATTTATTTTGCAAATATCTTAAAAAGTATAAGGTTTACAAAAAACTACCTAATACAAAATGTTTCCAAAAATTAAAAATAAATAAAAATAAAAAATTAAAAAAAAAATTTAAAATTTTAAAAATTTAAAAATTAAAAAATTAAAAAAAAAAATTAAGAAAAAAAAAAAAAAATCTCAAAATTCTCTGTTCGTAAAAGAAAGTCGTGTGTTGGCCACACCTCCATTTTTTCCTTATGGTAATTGCATTTAATTGTTTTAAATAATTGCCCACCTCTGTTTGCAAATCATCTTCATTTTTCATTTTGTTCCATTGTTATACAACTTCTTCCTGGCACAATTTTCTAGTTTTTTCTGGATATGCTAGTACGTAAGCATTATAAATCGATTGATACATATTATTTTTGTCCATTCTGATACTATAATTTTATATTTAAATGGGAAATTTTATAAATTTTATGTTTTTTTATTTAATACCTTATTCTCGACGAATTAAATTATATTAAAGTACAACAATAACTGCATTTAAACACCTTTAAAATTATTTTCACAATTTCAATTATAATTGAACTCCACTAGTTGATTCTAACAGAATATAATTTTTACTTTTTTATTTGAATGTTTAAAAAATAAAATCGGTTAAAAAATTAAAATCTAAGTAAAATTATTATTGAAAATCTGAATTTTTGTTATTTACCGAATTAAAATAAACTGAACTTGGTGATTCACGGATATATACACAACACGAACACTTTTAAAAATACATTTATTACGAGAAGAGAGGTAGAGAAACGAGAACAAAGTGAATATGAAAAATTATTTTTTTGGGTTGAATTTTGTATTTTTTTTTCTCTTTCCTTCGCCGAACACGGAATAAGTTTTGTTTAAAAAAAATTGATTTACATCAAATTGTGTGCTAAAAACAAAATAAATAAATATGAAATATGTACTTATCTTTAGTCCTAGTTTCGACCAAGAAATTCGTTGTTTCTTTTACAACGGGAAATTTGGTTTAGATTGTTTTAATATTGGAGTTTTCGCTTGTGTTAGAATTTTCAAATTGGTTTGTTTTTTTAAATTATCCAAGCAGCCACATTTTTAACAACGGTAATCGTCTGTCAACAACACGAGAAAAGTCAAAAATTAAAGGTTGCGCTATAATTTCACATGGGAAATTTGGCATTTTAGTACTGATGTAAAAATAACAACCAAAAAACATATCGGTTGTTTTTTCCAAAAATCGGTTATATTTTCCAATATTTTTTTTGTATGTGTGAATTACAAATTGTGTGTCGAGACACAATTTTTTTGGGTATAAAATCCCCCTCCCCCCCAACATCACACATCATCAAGTCAGCCTATACCCCCCCCCCCCCTGAAGAGCGTAACGTAGTTTATGGATGGCCCCTAATACAGATGAACTCTCTTACAATTTTTTCTTCTTCACGACATTCACACAGCTCTATTTCGGTGTAAGCTAATTTTACTTTTTTTAATTTTTTGTTGAATGTTAATTAATTCATGTAATTTCAAATATGCTACCGGTGATTAGTATTAGTATGATTCGCTAGTATATAACGCACAGTACATTCTGTATTTATAGAATGTAAATTGTGATATAATCAGTCCAGTCGCCGCGGCCTGATGAGAAGATTGATTTTTTCATAATCATAAGCTCATCAGTTTGAAGCTGGATTGAATTCTCTTACAATCTTCGGAACATATTAAAATCATTTAAATTAAAAAGTTCAGTAAGTCCCTGTTAATTCTTCTTGATGTTTTTCTTTTCAATTTTTTTTTTGTTTGGTTTAACATCAGTAATTTTCCGTGAAATGTGATGACAAAATACTTAATTAGATTTGCGCGCTTAACCCAAATTTCTCGACTTCTCGACTTTCTACGCGTATCTCGACTTAAATTTCGCGATATTTCGAGAGTTAAGCCCGGTACGCTGCTAAAGTGAAATGAAATTTCTCATATAAAAATTACACAGCTGAATTTCATTTTGTGGTACGCAGTTTAGCTAGCGAACACACTTCACATAAATGTGAAGATAAATTTTGACAATTTCATTTAAGTTTTTGCGTTTTGAGGATCGAAGTGAATTTTATTGTATAAAATACGTTGTCAGAGACAATATTCTGAAGTTATACGCACTAAAATATTTACGAAACTCGTCAAACTAAATTTTCACGTCAGATTTATCTTCCTATATTTTTGGAGACCAGTGAAAATTGCATTTCACTTGAACAGCGTACTAGGCTTTAAAAAAGACGAAGACTTTTTGAGAAGAAACCCTAACTTCGGCTAGTCCGATTTTGAATTCCAATTTGAATTGCTCTAATGCATGTATAAATAATTGGGCTACGTAAGCAAAAAAAATCCGGAGCCGGAGTCTGTCTATTCCACAAGGCTTCGGCTCCGACTCCGGCTCCTTTAAAAATACGAAAATAAACATAAACTCCGCTACTCCGACTCCACAACCTTGGTATGGACGATACAAATAAGTTTTGAGGTTTTTTTTTTATAACTTCGAAGCTTTATTTAGAGAAATTAGTACAATGTATTTTATTCAAATATATTGTCCGTCGTTAGCGACGACTTTTTTCCATCTTTCGGGCAATATATGGATTCCGCGTCGAAAAAATTCCTCGTCTTTTGAGACGATCCAAGAATCGACCCAATTTTTGGCTTTTTCGTAAGCAGTAAAGTGCTGCTCGGTCGGGCCATGAGCCATCGACCGTAACATCCCGTTGAAGCGCCTCCAAAGTTTCCTTGACGACATTTGCAATATGTGGCCGAGCGTTGTCGTGCTGAAAGATCACTTTGTCATGTATTTTGGCATATTGTGGGCGTTTGAGCTTCAATGCTCGGCTTAAATGAATCAATTGTTGTTGATAACATTCTCCAGTGATAGTTTCATTAGGCTGGAGTAGCTCATAGTAGATCAACTCCGAACTGATCCCACCAGATGCACAGCATTAGCTTCTTGCCATGACCAGGCTTACTCCACGATTTTCAGCGCTTTGGGTTGTCGTAGTGTATTCACATTTCGTCCCCCGTTACAATTCGATGCAAAAAACTCTTCTGATTTTGTCTTTGGAGCAATTGTTCGCATGTGAAAAAACGGCATTCGACGTCTCTTGGCTTGAGTTGAGACGGGTTTGAACCGCTTGTTGAGTCACTCTCAAAGTTTCAGCGGAGTCGTCTTGAGTTTGGCATGAATCTTTGCCCAATAATGCCTCCAACTCAGCGTCTTCAAACTTTACTGGCATCCCTTCGCGTTCTTCTTCACTAGTGTCAAAATCGCCACTTTATTGATGAAAACAAAAAAGCAGCGCTTCCCGCAAGTTATGTTTTGTTGGCACAAAGGTTGACATGGTTAGAGCACAAAAATAATATGTTGTTTATACCACTTCAGCGAAAGGACACGTACTGATTTTTAGTTGACACACCTAAACCCAACATCAAAAAGAGTAGCATCAAATAACAAACCGGCACAGATCTTACCCTTGTTTAGACCATTATGAATAATATCTAAAAATTCCAACATAGCCGATTCAGTACTCATACCTTGCCGGAATCCATGTTGATGAACGCTTAGTATTTTATAGAGATCCAGGAATATGGTAACTCTGTTTTTAACTGCTTTTTCCAGAACTTTGTGAATAACTGGCTGCAGCGCAATGGGTCTATAGTTTCCCTTATCACTATGGTCTCCACTTTTTAAAAATGGGAATAATAGTAACATATTTAAGCGTCTTAGGTATTACTCCCTTTTCAAAGGAGAGATTGAATATATGGGCAAGAACAGGGCTGATAAATTTAGAAACAGCTTTCTAAATATTACTACTAATTCCTTCATTATCTATAGACTCTTTCGGTTCCAACGATTCAATAATAGCTAATATTTCACTATTAGAAACCGGTGTCATAAAGAATGTTTTCGAACAGTAATCATATGGAAGGTCGTGATTTGTTAATACGGTATTCGCGAAAAATTTTGTCCTTAAATTGTCTGCAACGCTAGTAAAATATAAATTAAACTCATTAGAAATGTCTAATTCATTTGTAAGCAGAGTACCGCTATCGGATAAAATATTGCTAATCGAAGATGTTTTAGCGTTTTTTGTTAAAATTTCATTAACAAGGCTCAAATTTTTTTTAACGTCACTTCCAATAATTGAGAAGCGATTCATATAATACGAGGGCGGATTGAAAATGAAGCTACCTAAGTAGGAAAACAAAATTTTTTTTTGCCAAAAACCATTTATTTCTCAACATAGTCTCCATTTAATTCGACACACTTAGTAAGACGATATTCCAACTTTTTTATACCATCTGAATAATACGATTTCGGGAACCCCTCAAAATAGGCGTTAGTTTCGATAATCACCTCTTCGTTTGAGATGAATCTTTGTCCTGCGAGCCATTTTTTCAAGTTTGGAAACAGGAAAAAGTCACTAGGAGCTAAATCTGTACTATAAGGTGGATGATCAAACAATTCGAAGTGTATTTCACGTAATTTTAGCATCGTATCTAATGCTGTGTGAACCGGTGCGTTGTCTTGAAGAAAGAGCACTTTTTTCTTCTTTAAATGTGGTCGTTTTTCCTTGATTGCATCAACCAATTGATCCAATAATGCACGATAATACTTTCCTGTGATTGTGGATCCTTTTCAAGATAAACGATGAGCAATATTCCATGTGCATTCCAAAATATAGTGGCCATAACCTTGCCAGCCGATTTCACTGCCTTTGCCTTCTTCGGAGCACTTCCACCAGCTTTGGTTTCAGGTGTGTAGTGGTGGACCCACGTTTCATCAACAGTAATTAATCGACGCCAAAAATCAACAGGATTACCCTTTATCATGTCCAAACACCGCTGTGAAGTGGTCTGTCGAACTCGTTTTTGTTCGACACTGAGCAAACGCGGCACCCATCTTGCCGATAGCTTTTTCATATGCAAATGTTCATGCAAAATGTTGAACACACGTTCATATGATATGTTTACCATTTCAACAATCTCACGCAACTTGACTCGGCGATCATTCATAACGATATCGAGGATTTTCTTGATATTTTCTTCAGTAACCACCTCTTTTGGCCTTCCTGTTGATGGTATTGTTGCAGTGCTTCTTCGACCGCGTTTAAATTCAGCAATCCAATATTTTACCATGTAATCTGACGGAGCAGACTCACCGTAATGTTTATCGAGCCTTTCTTTTGTCCCTTTCGCCGTTTTCCCTTTCAAATAATAGTGTTTAATCACTGCACGAAATTCGTTTTTTTCCATTTTTCAAGAAACACAAAAGTTGCTTACTTCAAACGACTACAACAAATAAACTAATCGATGAATTTGGGTGAAATTTTAACAGCTGACGTTTGACAGATCGCAATTTCTAAAAAACAAAAAAAAATTGTGTTTGTGCTGCCATCTAGCGCTAGGTAGCTTCATTTTCAATCCGCCCTCGTACATTTCTTTCTCTCTCTCTCTTAACATCTACATATATAGTTACAAGATGGTCCAATGCGATTGAATACTAATTACACCATCTTTTGTAAATCCCTCAAAACTTATTTGTACACCCAATATATAAATCCTATAAATTCGGTATATTCTACAAATTCTATAAATTCTGTAAATTCTAGAAATCCTATATATTCTGTAAATTTGATAAATCCAATAAATTCTATAAATTTTATAAGTTTTAATATGTCTATAAATTTTAAAATTTTAGGAATTTTATAAATTCTATAAAATCTACATTTTATAAAATTTATAAATTTTATAAATTTTATCAATAATATAAATGCTTTAAATTTTGTAAATTCCTTGAGTTCTATTAATTGTTTCAAGTGTGTTTGTTTTATAAATTCTACAAACTCAAATTTTACTTGTTAAAAGCTTTAAATTCTAAAAATCTTATAAATTCTAAAAATTTTATTAATTCAAGAATTTCGTTAAATCCTATAAACTTTAATAATTCTATAAATTCAATCATTTCGATAAATATTATAAATTTAATAAATTCTGTGAATAATTTCTTCTCTAAACCCTATGGATAAAGTTTTAAAAATTCTGTAAATTCGGTAAATTCTATAAATCTTAAAAGTCCAATACATTCTTTACATTTTAAGTCTGTAAATATTATAAATTCCTATATGTTTTTAAAAACCTATGAATTCTATAAATATGAAGAATTTTATAACTATAGAACTCTTAATCTAATTTGTCTAAGTCTATCAGTTCTATAAATTCGACAAACTCAAATTTGACTTATTTAAAAAATTCCATAATTTCTATAAATTCGATAAATTCTACAAATTTTAATGTTTCTAAAATTTGTTTAATTTTTATAAATTCAAAAAATCCTTTGAATTCTATAAATCTAATAAATCCTATAAAGTCTTGAAATTCAGTAGGTTTGGTTAAGTTAGTTGGAATGGCACAGAATTTATCCCCTTCACCCTTATTGGAACCATTTAGAGCTGCTTAGGTAGGTTTACTGCTTTCGAGATCCAACAGGTTGTCCATCTTGAACTTACCTAAGTATTTATGCCTTCTGCGTGCTAATGCCGGACATGAGCAAAGGAATTAAACCAAAGTCCCTTCCTCCTCGCCCAATTTGCTTTTTCAGAAGTCATTTGCCTCTGGCATGCTCTCCAAAAAGGTAGTGTCCCGTGAGTATTCCTACGACCGTCCTTACTTCACTAGTAAGGTCCTTAATTCTCTAGTTCAGGCCATACTTGTCTTGCTTCACTACAAGTGAGGGTGTAAGTCCACCTTTCCAGTTTAAGCGCTGTGATGTTCGAGTCTGGAGAGTATGATGCTTGTTTAAATATTTAATTTCCTGTTCGCTCCTTATAAAATGAATTTGGAAAAAAATCGGAAATATTTTTAAACATACATTTAATTGTTACTGCGATTAAGTACCGTTCCCTCAATTGACAATGATTGAAATCAAGTGATTCCTGTTTTTTTGGTTTTTCTCATTATTATTATTATTATTATTAACTGATTAATTTAATTTATTTTTGGCAAACTCTATTTTGAGCAAAAGCTCATTTACAAGAGAGTGCACCAAAACAAACAAACTCCAAAAATATAATACAAAAACGTGAACTATTCCTCTACAATTGTGGTGAAGCGCAAGTTTTCATTTCTCCACTAGTAACTGCAGTTTCTCCGTTGAAAGTGTAGGCTAATGTGCGGGCTGTGGAAACAGCATATTTTGGACTGTTTTACCTTATCTTTAGTCAATATCATAGCGTATATTCGCTCAACTCTGGTAGCCATCAATTCGAATAACATTCCCTGCTTTTCCAGCATCTGGATGTATCTGTAATATTTAGACACATCAGCGATGACGGGTTCACAAGTTACAACAATTTTGGAATCATAAACGTTTTGTATAATAACAAAAATACGATTTTAATAATAATTAGTTTTAAGGAAAAATAAAAAAAATATATACGACCATCTGACTCAAAAATCAGAGCCAACTCCAACATTAAACCTGACGCATCGAGGCTAGAATTTTAGTCTCGAAGGGCACTTCTATCGGCCCAAAATTAAAGTCCTTTTCGAAACGTAAAAACTTGTACCTATAGGTTTTCGATATTTTTTAGGAAGCTATGGAAAAACGAGCAAATTTGCCATAGTAGTTTTGCTGTCACAAATTTAATTAAAAGGACTACCAATCACTAATTTTCTAGAAACGAGATAGGTTTATTCTTTCCATTTTTGAAGAACAGGACAAATCATAATTTTTTGTTGAAACAACGTTCTCGCAATGAGTATTCTGGGCCATTCATCAATTATATCATCGCTGCCCGAGCTTGAATTGCTCTCATCAAATTTATAACTGGCATTGGATGGTGGGAGAAGTTTCTGAATTTGTTTGTTTGAGTCCGAAACCAGATATATGTATGTATTACGTGTATAGTTATTATGTACTAAGCTGTAACTTTTTTAGTTTAAAAACTGACAAACAACACAACATTTATTTGACAGGTGTATTTAGGAGACAGATAAAATTAAATATGTAAATGCAGAAGATAATTTTCAGAGACGAGAATTTATTGTTTCGAAATCCGTTTATTAGGTGTCATGCCACGGTGAATGAAAAAGAGAAATACGAGTACTCTGAAATTTCCAAAAGTAGCCACCTCTCTACTTTGACGAGCTTTTAAATTGATTATTTTTGGTCAGTCTCTGAAATATTACGTATAATTACTTTCTTTTACTCTAGTAAAATAAAGTATAGTAATCATGAAAATTTTGGACCTTGAGATTTTTAGAGATTTATCTGTTTTGAGGTCCCCTGAGTCCGAAAAAGTGGGTTTCGAAATGGTGTCTGTCTGTCTGTCTGTCAGTCTGTCAGTCTGTCTGTGTCCTCTCTACAGCCCAGATGGTTTAACCAATCGAACTGAAACTTCAGATTTAAGCTTTTTTGATAAATTGGGAGTTCCCAGTGAATTTTACTCCAAATCGGTTAACCGGAAGTGGCCACTCCCTTGGTCCAGAAAATTTATTTTGCAAATATCTTAAAAAGTATAAGGTTTACAAAAAACCACTTCAAATAAAATGTTTCCAAAAATTAAAAACAAATAAAAATAAAAATAAAAATTAAAAAAAAAATTTAAAAATTAAAAAAAAAAAATTAAAAAAAAGAAATTTAAAAATTATAAAAAACAATAAAATTTCGCAAAATTCTCTGTTCGTAAAAGAAAGTCGTGTGTTGGCCACACCTCCATTTTTTTTTGTTACAATTGAAGAAAATCTTTCTTTTTAGTCTGACTTTGCATTTTGACCAACATTTCTGGGTCCCTTGAATAGTGACTTTAGAGAAGTTTCCCTGTAAATAGGTTTGTTAAACCTATTTGTAGTTAATAGGTGCAGTACAAGACAGACTATAATTATGTGTATACGTTGCAATGGGAAAGTTCACAATGCTTTCTATATCTTTATGTAAGCCTACCCACCAACAGTAGCCTCTGGCCTATGATTTCATCCGTCTAAAGCCGTAATGAGTTGAATGTAATTCATTTAACACCTTTCCTTGTAGTATTTGGGGTAAATACACCCGAATTCCACGTAAAATGTAATTTTGTTGCAAGGTAAATTCATTCTGGTCAATACCAAAACCAGACCTGAGCATGTAATTGGTCTGTGAAATGTCTGCCACAGTCATCTGCGTGCGATGTTTCACCAACCAATCACCAAAAAAAATCCCCCAAAAGCAGAAGGAAGCCCGTTAAAAAATTCCTCAAGCTTTGTTGTTTTATGTAGGTATTTTTTTTCAATAATTTTAACCTCTTCTGAACGATGCAATTTTGTTGCATGCGACAATGGTTGAGTTTGATTGGGAAGCCTATTAAAACTATTTTTGGTGACCTTGAAATTACCTATCAAGGTCAAGCTATTTTTTTTTAAAAAAATCCTCCTTATTTTAAGGAAAACCCCAATAACTTTTATTTGAAACATTCTTTATCACACTTTAGTTATGTTTCTCCTCAACATCAAACAACTTCTTACTGAAGTATTTTATTCTACAATCCTTTGTTTTCGACCAGTAATATATTGTGAGCATTATTTTACAGGTCTTAATCTTAAATATGGATGAATATTCTCATCGAGACTCCTCTTGTATCATGAATTCTTCAATTATCCAAATAAAGGAGCTTGCAACTGCAATTAGTTTCTAAAGAAAAGAGAAAAATTCTAAACAGATGAAAAGGAACCAGGTCTACAATGAAAGGCCCAGTTCTTATTTATGCGTGCCTGAACACATTATCTTGCGAATTTATTTGTTGCGATAAATTTTATTGAGTTGCAAAATATTATCAAGTTGAGAAATATTAAGGCAATCAATCGATTGATCTACAAAGAGGACTGGTTTGCTACCTTACAAACTATTCTATTACATCAATAAAAGTTTTCATTGCAACAAAAGTTATTATTGCAATAAAAGTTTTTATTGCAGCGCAATTTTTTGCTGTTCATGATTTATTCATCAGCAAAATTGAAATTTGTGAGGTAACATTCGATAAGCCGATAAAGTTATGAAACACCGATTATAATTGGGAAGGTCTTAAGGTCCCTAAACACAACTAAATTAACATCACATTGTGGAAAATTCCACTTTCCGTTTATCTGGTGTATTTGAGGAATGTCTGTGAATTTTTTTTTTTCTATCAGGGCAGAATTTTTTTAATGAAATAGACCCAAAGTGGCTATTTCCAGAATGGACTAAAATTCTTGATTTTGGTCAAAACAAGCTACTTACTACGAAAAAGTGATCCAAAATAAGTATCAAAAAGTAAGGCGTAAATAGCGGCTTTTGATCAGACACTCCTCATTTAGAACCTCAACAAATGAATCAGATCAATGAAGATTCTGAAACATTTTGATTCTGTTGATGAAACCATTCAGTGATTTAAAACAATTACACAAATCAGGACAATAATAGTTTACTGGTTTTGGTATCCAAGTTGAACTGAGAACCATTAATAAAGTCATCATTGACATCATATAGCGATGTACAGAATATAGAATCGGTTGCTTCTACCTTTTGCTTCTTAGTAAAAAAATAAATGTGGTCCTTTGTTAATTTTATTAACGAAGATTATTTCTGGTTTCCCTCCTATCATCTTTTATTGGTAAAAGTTTGGTGAAACAACAGAAAGAAATTCAAAAAGCAAATAACTTGTCTCTTACCTATTCAATTTTAAATGTTTTAAAAAGGAATTAAATTATAAAAAGAAAATAATGGAAATAAAAATTCAATGAGCTAAGAATCTATAAAATGGTAACCTTAAATATAAAATATAATCTCAGATTAACTTAAATATGTATAGCTAAATCCGTAGTTTTATTTTACCGTTTACAACAAAGTAAACTTATTTCACATTTTTTTTTTTCTTCTAAATTTCGCGTTTATTTATTTTGCTTTTGCATTTAAAATTGCAAAAGTTGTTAAAATAAAATACAAAATGCAGACAACAAACAAATCACTTACAGTATACACAGCAAAGAAGTATAAAAAAAATGGTTTTAATAATTGAAGAAGAAATTCCGCTTGTCGCCGTAGAAAAAAAAATGCAAGATGTAATCGAGGCGCCATCAATGGACTCTAGTTTAATTGCGTTTTGCTGTTGTAATTTGCATTAATTACGTTATGAAAAGTTGTACTGAATATTAATTAGGTAGAGAGTGATGATAGGCAAATTTTTAAAATTGTTTTTAAATATTGAACTTATAAATAGAATTATGTATGTAAAATAATAGTGTTTTAAGTCCTTATCGTTTGTACCCAATACATGATTAATTTACCTCAAAATCAGTATAAAATTGGATAATTAATGTAACATTTATTATTTCTGTTTTCTTTCAGGTAAATTACATTCATCATAATAACATCCAAAGATTTTACTATGCATGAGTAAATTGGAAACAAGTATCGTATATCAAAACTATTTACTGTTCAATCTAAATTGAATAAAAAGTTCCAGCATTTCGTAATTAATGAATCATAAATTGGCAAAAAATTGTTACTTCTGTTATGCAGGTACCTAATTAAGTATAAATCGCCAATTACATCGCTCTTATGGATATGTTGATCAATAAATATATAAATTAAGTCATTCAGTTAAATAAAACTTAGTTATTACACGTAATTAATTGTGGAGACGAGAAGACAGTAAATTGATTTGTTATGTGTGACGGCGTCGGTTGGTTGAGATATATCAAGAGAGAAAACTTTTCCCAATTTTTTTTTTTTTTATGTTTTATACGTACATAATATTTCATTATTTCTTAAGCATAGCGGAATTTGAGGAGAAATTTAATTTTTTTTTTTTCTTTAAACATGATAAATTTAAGATTAAAGTTTTTTTTTTAAAGATCAAGTGCTGAAAATTGAAAGTGTTTACCGAATGAGGAAATTATTATTTTAGTGTAAGTATACAGTTGTTAATGTAATTTGGGCGAAGCTTTTTTTAATATTTGGGGCGGGAATTTAAAGAGACAAATTTATATTTAGTTCGCGTTTTTTTGTTTCTATTTTTTCATAAGAAGTGACTTATGACTTAAGGATTAATTAAACTATATAATATCGGAACTGTGAATAATTTAGCCTAGATTTCTACTTATTAAAAATACTTATTTTTGATAATATTTTTATTCAGCAATACATACTTGTGATCATCTTCAAGTTTGAAACTGTGTACATCCAAAATTGGGTATAGCAGAAAAACGCTGAATTCAAAATTGTAAAATTTTATCACTGTTTAAAAAGATATGTAAATAAAATAATGTAAAACGATGAGCAATATTTGGTTTTACTCGACTTCACATAATTTCTCGGAAGAAGCCAATAGCTTTCCCCACCATCTATGAAAACCAAAATCAATTTCAACAATGCGTGAATGATTCTACAATTAGATAACGATTTTAAATTGATGTTCACAAAACTAAGAGCGAACGTAAAAATGAAACTGAGGCACCAAATCAAAAGTGCGCGGGAAATTTTCCGCCAAAAATTCTTTTTTAGAATCATAAAATGTCGCAAAATTAATTCACGAAGCCCAAGTAAAACACCAAAAAAAGAAGTTTTTTTTTTTTTTTGCGTACTCTAGTTTATTTTAAATTCGATTTTTATTTCAATGATCTTTTTAAATTTAATAATTGTTGGTTTATAAATTTCAAAAATTTCAATATCATTAATTTTTAATAAATATTCTTATATAATTTTAAAATATGATTTAGCGAAAATTAAAAAAAAAAAGAATAGAAAAACGGTCTATATTATTATTATTTTAAGGGAAATTAGAATAGAAAACTAGAAAAAAGTTCAAACAAAAATAATTTTTATATTATAAAATATGATTTTGTGACGATTGAACATGGGTGTGGTGGTTGTGTTGCACAAATCAACATAAATAGTAGCCTGCCCCTCCGAGGATTTACATTAAAAATGATTTTTTTCTATTTTTTATTGTTGAACATAATTTGTTGGAGCAAATTGCACATGATGTTGTGACCCTTTCAAAATTGGGCGTCCTGGTTTTGCATTTAATTGTGGCTGATGTAATATTGCTTCTTCTCGATTATTACCACTTGTCACGTTTGTTTCATAGTTACCACGACCGCTGGTAGCGAGAGCGTTAAAATTCATATTGTTCAACAAATTATTTTGTTGCTCCGTTTGCTTATTGCAGGCTGTTGGTTTATCCATATTGGCTGCCAAATGACGTCGTACCGATGTTGGTGTAAAAGCAGGCTGGCTTAAATAATTTTGTGGTTGTTGTAATTGCATTTGATTGCGAGTCATATAAATTTGATCATGTGACTGGCTAGTATGTGGTTTACGATAATTTCCGCCGTGATATTGTGATTCACCACGATTTTGCTGAATATTTGTTGAATACATTAAATTTGATTGCGACAAATTCATTTGACTTTGTTGTTTTTGAATTTGATCTAAAACGATTAATTTTTTATAAATTTCTTGTTGATGAGCCTGTTGAATAGATGGATGCGAATTGTGTTGCTGCAACTGTTGCTTTAATAATAAAGATTGTTGGGTTTGTAAAAACTGTTGCTGCTGTAAATTGAACTGCATTTGTTGGTCACTTAAAATTTTCATCAAATTCAATCCGTTCAAATGCGGCTGCTGGTTCAACAATGCCGCATTGAAATAGTTTGAGTTTTGCTGCACGGGTGGCATAATGTTTGGATTAAACACTGTTTGGGCTGTTGCAGCTGCCTGATTTTGCTGAATTTGAGCCAAGAGTTTTTTGAATGCCAAACCTTCATTCGGATTCTGTAAATTTAACCCGCTGCCTGCTTTCGGTACAAATTCTTTACTTTGTAATATTTTTGCCTCGACTTCTTCGACACTTTGGATACTACTACTTTTTGAACCTACCACACTATCGTTTCTCTGTAATAAGTTAAATAGACTTCTAGATAAGTGCTTACTAGATGGCTGCTCGAACGTGTTAGAATTTGAATGAACAGGTTTGTCGGCACATTCATCTTCAACTTTTTGACTGCTATCCTGTCGAAACCATTTACTGAATCTGGAGCTTTGGTTGTCTCTTGAAAATTGATCGTTCTGTAAAAAAAAAAAAAAATTAAAATAAAGTTGCCGTAATTTATTTAGTAAAATTAAAAAATTCTTAATAGTTCACCGCAACAAAACCATTTATGGAATCCAATTTTAGAAAATCTTCAAAATTGAAGTCTTGTTTAATTGGAACGTCAGCAGGTACCACGTTTTCACAAATGTTCGGTTCATTATTATTCGGATCGGTTTTCTTCGTAGGTGTGCTGCTACGATGACTGCTCTTTTGGCTACTGCTGCTATTACTTTTTGATAATTCCGACTGTAAATCACTTGTAGAACTTTCATTAGTTTCATTATAACTGATTTTTCCACTTTTCAAAGAATGTGTCGATCGATTTTTATCATCATCAAATCCATGAAGTTCAATTATATCGTGTTGTGATTTTGGCCCACCACTAAACCATTCGGGTTCCTCATCATAAGCATGACTGTTGTAATTACTGCTGTATCGATCACCGTAACTACTACTATACTGTCTTGCATACCTCTGATCACAGTTATATGGAAAAGAAGCGTCACGGTCGCGAGAATAGAATTTCTCATCGCGATGGAATTCCCGCTTTGACTCTCTAAGTCCCATCAGGCCACCACCTGGGCGAAAATTAAAACCTGAATTACTAGTTCCACCATCATCTGGCCGATAATCCCATGGAACATCACGACTTAAAATACGACCGCTGCCAGCTCGCCCACGGCCACTAAAATCTCGATTAAAAGCTGATGCCATATTTGGGTGCATCATAGAAGGCATATGACATCCCATGTTGAAAGATTTGAAGTGCTGCGATAAAATCAAATGGTCACCATTTTCCTTTGAGCGATACATACCGGCACCGCCCGCATTATTAACATGATATTTTCGTGCTGAAGATTCCATTGAGTTGAGATTCCGATTGAGACTCATGGTTCTCTCACGTATTTCAGATTTATCAAATTTCGATAATTTACATGTTTTGATTACAGTATTATTCAGTTCCTTTTGACACTCCGGTTTCTTTCCAATTTCGATTAACTCCTCAATGGTGTATCTATATATCGTCTCAGAACGTCCATTACCCATTTCTGATTCCCCATTCATCTCCAACTTTTCAGACAATAATTCAATTTCCATTTTATCAACTACCCCAATTTTATTATCATTCAAATCAGTATTATCTTTGTCACCTGTTTGGATGAAATCCAAAAAAAAAAAAAAAAAAAATCTCGTTAACTCTCTTACCAAACAAACTCTATTGTGATTGGTGGCCTCACATACTTAATTGTCCCATAATACAATCAATCCAAAAAGAGTTTTCAGACTTTAAATTATTTAAAAGCAAAATAATTAAAAAGAAAGAAATCCAGCACGTGTTTTCTTTTTTCCTGTCTACCCCAAACAATTTCGATGGACTTCCTTACGGAAATAAAAAATGGCCACCATATGATTTTTAAAATAGAATGATAGATTATAAATGGAACACTCAAAATGTTTAAATTAATTAATGCACAAAACCCATAAAAATGTTAATTTTTATTTTATAAATGTAAAAAAAAAGATAAGAATTTTAAAAAAATATATCTTCTATTCAAAAATATTTTGAATTTTAATTTTTTCTTTATAAATAAAGCGACTTGAGGTTTTAACAGCTTGTGAATTATTAAAATTTTTAACTTATTTTAGAGCAAAATCCAAAAATATAATAAATTAGAGTATTTGTGATTATTAGTAATTGATAAATTATAATTGAGGGTACACAATTGAAAATGGATTTTGGAGGAAAAAAGAAAAAGAATAATTACACAAATTTATCGAAAGCCTTTTGTCTTTTTTTTTCGTTGTGACGTCTGTCAATTTGAATTATTTTCTCCACTTTCATTTTATAAGAATTGAAGTTAACCGCAATTCCAATATGATTCAACCTGGTATATAATTACCTATTTCGTTATTTTCCAATTTGAATTGTACAAGTGATTCGTTTTATATATAGTTTTCCAGTTGCAACAAGAAAAAAGAGACTCGGAGTAGAAAACGAGAAAAAAAAGTCAAATTTTTGACAAAATTAATTTCAAGTTTCTTATTGTTGCAACTAGATTAGATCAATTAGATTTTTTGAACTCTTATACCTCAGCCAGGCTGGCTAATCACACGATTTCGTGATTATCTAATTATTTTTTCTAGTCTCACAACACGATTTTAAAATTTTCAGGATTACCATCATGTTTCATAACTCATCATATCATCATATACTACGTTTCCATGACAGTTAACCCGATTTAAGAGTTTCGTTGAGTTAATAACACGGCCGCGCTAATCCATATCGTTTCCATGCAAATATAAATTCTAGTGTAAATTGACATTTCACAACAATTTAATAGTCATTTTCAGAAATTTTATTTGTATGGTGAAAATTTTTAAATTTAACATTGTGATTTTTATGATTTATAAAGTATTGACGATTGGAGCATCACAGATTCCACCTAGTGGAAATTTTTTTAACTGAGGTAGCTGCTAATTTGACGTTCGAAATTGTTGTAAACAATTCCAATTTTGTACTGTAAACACAATTTTTACCTACCAGATTGATAATAATTGTAAATAATTCCAATTTTGGATTATAAAAACAATTTTTAATTACCGGATTGCAAAAATTTCTTTCGTCGCATTTATGAGAAATGTCATTTTGCCGGTTGCCTCATTTTAACTTTTTTCCTCGAGAGGCGCTTTCTCTACTTTTACAATCGTCAATTACGGAGAGAAAAGAATACTCGCAATGTCATTTTGAATTGGTATAATTGTTTTTTCCGCTTTTGACAGATAGAATCCCTTCAAAACCTACTACTTTCGTTGAGTTAAGTTAGATTAAGAAGCTTAACGAATATCCTAAACTCAACATGTTTCCATGATGAGATAATCCACGTTAATCCCGGTTAACTCCATCATGGAAACGTAGTAATAATCTAGTTGTAGTAACTCGGTAATTATGTATTTCAAAAAAGAGACAAAAAAGATAAGTGAGATTATTTTAGTTTGAAATCGTGATCTGAGATTATCGCGATAATCTTTCTGTCTGTCAATGGTATAACCTCTTTATATAGTCAAAGGCCTGTATTATATTAGTGGCTTTACAATCGACCACCTCAAGTACTCTTACAAGCACATGATTAAAAAACGCTAAAAAATCAAAAAACAAAAACCAATAACAAATAAAAAAGCGAGGTTATGTTTACTCATTTTATAGCATTTTACATATTGTATTGTGAAATTTTTACTGTAAAAAGATAAAAAATATTAATTTAGATTTAAACACAACTATTCGCATCAAAATACCGGTAAATTTTGAAAATGTTCTGGGGGTTATTTGTGAATTCGATTCGAACGCGTTCGAATCTTCCAAATACATATAAGATTCGTGTTTGATTTAAATAAGAAACGAACGAGTCTGATACTATTCAAATAAGAATCCAATACTTCGTAGACTAGAATAGGCCCCTGAATGTAAATAAAATTAAAATTATGCATTTTTCATTTTTTCGCTGTCAACAGGTCTTGTAACACAGGTTTTCGAATATTGTCAAGAACTTGTGTCAAAAAGTATCGAAAACTGTGTCATAAATACAAGTTTGCGACATAATCCATTTCTGCTTATAAGTGCGAAAAATATGTATCGGCTAAATGGTCGATTTCGATTGGAACATCCAAAAAATTGTAATAGGAGTAAAAACATAACCTCCAAATTTTTAATTAATTTACATAATACGCCCGATTCTGCATTCCAAAATTTTATGTTGTTTGTTTCTTGATTTATTTTTTACCGTCCTACTTTACGCCTGGAGTAGCCAAATCGAGGACGGGCGGCTACATATCCGTCTTTGAAAACCACCTGCACATTGCATTGCTTCATGCCAACATGTAGTGCTGACATGAAATGTGGGTCGGCCCATGGATTCTGCACTCTAAACAGGGGGTCATAGATGTGTTCATCTTCATCACCGATCGTAATCAGATGATGAAAAATCCCTTTGAAAAATCCCTTTTGCATCTCGCTCCTATATGGATTCGAACCCGGTACCTCCCGATCCAACCGCCGCAGCTTTAACCACTGCACCGTTTGCTCGGTATGTTATGTTATTTCTGTTTTTTCAGTATAAATTCAAATAGGAAGCGAATGAGATACCAATAAGTAATGCGATTGTGCGGATTAATTTTTTAAATTCATGATATAACCACTTGCGGTGGTCGATTGGAAAGCCATTATTTGTTTAGATAAAAAAAAATAATTTACTTGTAGTATTACCCGTTAATTCAAAAAAATATTAAAAAAATGCTTATTATATTTTAGTTCTTTTCCATTCAGCATTATATTTCGAATGGCGTTTTATTTCAGTACTCAAACTTTATTATAAAAATGACAATTCAAAACGTATTACCACATGTAACTATATTATACTCAAACATAGATGGCGGTCTAAGCGACAAAAATTAATTATTTAAATAAAATCAACTGTTTCTACTTCATACTTTATTTCGGTGTTGCTCGTCGAGGACTCGAGGAGACAATATAATAAATTTCCCGCTTTCCAATCGACCGCCGCAGAGATTATAGGAATATATATATTCCCATAATTTTTGACTTAATCTAGTAAAGACATGAACCATAAGTACTTACTTGCGGTGGACGATTGGAAAGCCACTAATGTGTTTCAATTTGTAAAAATTGTGTGTAGAACGCATTGACATAATACCTTATTTAACGGGAATCTAACGGGAATCCATACATACTTATCTTGCAGAAAAAATTGATAACTTAAGATTTTGATACAGTATACTATTAGAATTAATAAATGAATAAATCAGATTCGGTAGTTATGTGCATATGTTAAACCAAACTTAGGTTTTATACTTTCTTAAAATTTTTCTTGTTGAACTTCTAGTTTTATGATGCTATAAAAGCGGTAGGAGCAAATACATTACCTATACAGTAATCATAAAAAGTGGACGGGTAGGAGACCTACATTGGCATTTTACAAAAATCTTCTTTTCAGTGTTCAGTGTTTATAAGTTATGACCACTTATTGCCTTTACATCGGAAAAACTATTTCTATATAACAAGAATATGCAAAAAAATAATTTACCCCTCTATTAAGATTGAAAGAATATCTTTAAGCTCGATCTCAACTTCTTAGTATGCGTTCGATTAATGTGCACGTACACGACGGCCTAAAAAGGTTTACAGTAGCACTAATTTATTTTAGGCTGGACAGTGGAATTCAAAATAAGGCTTTCCGATTAAGGGTATTTTTGGGATTTTACTGCCCCTCATTTGTTATAAGACTTTATAATTATAGCTGACATTGGTCTTATCGTTCTGCACTCAAGAGTTGGGCAATTACTGTATAAAGACAGTGACATATTTGAGATTTACCTAGAAAATAAGCCATGCATAAAGCCAAATCAAATTTTATATTAGAGAGAAATTAATTTCAAGTCATTTTCAATTAATTAAATTAAAAACAGAAAATCTTACACCTCAAATGAGTATGTAGTCTCTATTAAGTTTTCTTTTTATTATTATTATTTATAGTTGCGTTTATGAAACAAGAAAGTAACACATTTTATATATAATAAATGTTTGCGCGTTTTATTTTTTAACCCAGTTGTGTCATAAGCTCAATGCACTAACATAATCATTATACCTTCGTGGTGATCGTAACGAAAGGGTTAAACAACTTGAAAATAATATTATAGAAAATACAAGAATATTTTGTAACCGCGTCTAACCTAAATTTAGTTTTTTTTTTATTTGTATGTAGCTATTGATGTTACAAAGAAATCTTGTATAGAGTCTTGATAAAATATGATAGAGAAACATATTTTAATTAATTTCGTGGGCGAGAATACGAAAGCTAATTATAATAATATAGACAGTTAGTTGATATTCACGCATTTAAATTAACTTCACTGAAGGTTTATACATTTAAAGTGTTTAAACTGTATAATCAATTTTATGATAATCTATAGAAAATATGTAAGAACAGATATATCGTAGACGTCGATTCATTCATGCGGTCATTGATAGTTTTTTTTTTTTTTTTTTTTTTTTTTTTATGAATTTATAATTTTGTTGTTATTGGCGCCTCATAATTTTCAATTTTTAAAAAGAAAAATTTGAAAAAGCTATCATACTATTTTATGATTATAATTTAATTATAAAACTATAACTATTTAAATTGTGATCGATTTAGGCCATTACCATTACATAAATGTTTCAAATAAAGCTGATTGTAAGTAAAATTGTGGCAATAACAATTATTTGTCTGTGCGGTAAAAATGAAATTGCTGCCGGATGGTTAGGAACTAAGAATACGAATTTTGTAATAACCCTTTCAAAACTGATTTAATTAGCAAATTAGCGAAAATTGAATGAGTACCCTTTATAGTTTTAATTTTAGACCCGGTTTCATCAACTTGTGAGAAATAATTTGCATTAGTAAAAAAATATCTTAGTTTCAGAAGACGGTGGTCAGGAAAGAACAAATCGGAGTTTCACAGAAAGGGGGATTGCCCTCCTCAGAGGGGCATATTTACTTCTCGGTTCAAGATCATGTCATTCGTTTTAAAGTAATGTTTCTGAGTTTGAAATAAGAATTAAAATAATTCGTGATTGAACTTTGATATTCGTTTTTATACAAAGTAATTGAATGATTCACCACCGATCTGAAGTGCCAGAATGGTAATTTGAACGTTTTCAAAGCTTACTGAAGTAATATTACATTCATCGGAATCTCATCGGATAAAAATCCCTATCTCAACGAGCGTAATGTTTTCAACTTGTTAAGACATTAAAGGTGTTTTGTTATGGACTATATAAAATATTTATATTATTTATTGACGTTATAATATATTTATTTATTTATTAATTCTTAAATATGGAGTAGGAATATCGAGCGTCACGCTTGTTCTGTCGTATCTGCCGCCCTCTCCAATCAGAGTTCACATCACACTGGTATTGTACAGTGTGTACTCAGTGGTATCTACCACAACATCTTCCTTGTCTTTTAAAAGAAACATACTTAGATATTTTAAAATTATACAATTCAAAGCAATCAATTCAAAAGCACAACTTTATAATTAAATATAGAAACAAAACTAAAAGTTAAAATTAAAAGATAAATCGGACCCATCTATCTATCCTTCCATACAATAATCTTTGAACTTTTCGGGCATCCTACTAATTCTCCTCGGACGAGTATGTTGCTGTGTAGAAATTGAAGTCATTTCAGTAGTAGTTGTTAAAAATGCATCAGGGGCATGAGACGATACTGGAATCTGTGATGTAACATTCTGTCTTAAAACATTATCGGTGTTTAGATCGATGGTACCGCTAGTTTCTTCATCGTAGATATCCTCTGTCGTCTTTATAGTAATTGCATCATCAGAAAGACGAGGCTTTATATGAATCAAATCTCGTCGATAAGATGAATCATCAACATTGACCGCATATGATCTATCCGTGATTCTATTTTCTATGGTCCAATGGTGGAAGAGATTTCGTTTTTTGGTCATAATAGTATTTGGCCCGACGTCGATTCTCTTCCAGTTTCTCCGGTACATTTTTAATTATTTCGGGTTTAAAATTCGATGTTCGCATTCTTCTTGACAGCATTCTCTGAGCTGGGCTCGAATTTGTTTTGTTAGGAATATTCCGCCAATGTAGCAAAGAATACCAGATATCTGCGCCACTTTCTTCACTTTTTTGTATTAGGCGTTTGGCTATTTTTACAGCTGATTCACCGTTACCATTGCTTTGATGATAATGTGGTGAAGAAACAACATGAGTAAATTTCCACTGCGAAGCAAAATATGCGAACTCTTTACTAACAAAGTTTGTTCCATTATCTGTTAAGACTCTTTGAGGCATTCCATAGCGGCTGAAATGGCGTTTGCATACGTTAACAACTGAATTGGAAGTCGTATCATTTAATATATCCAGCTCAATATAATCCGAGTAGTGGCATACAGTTACTAAAAATTTTGTTTGTTTTCCATTATAATGAGTGAAAAATACATCCATCGATATGAATTGAAATGGGTAAGTTGCGATATCGTGAGACAGCATCGGTGGTTTTGCAAGAGAACTTGCATATTTTGCATAAATATCACATTTTTTTACCATTTCCCGAATCTCAGAACTCATACCTGGCCTCATCGCATGGAATTAAAATTCTATTCTCCATAAATATCAATTCGTTTTGTGTTGAAGGGTCATTTTTAAATTTATAATAAAGTTGAACTTCCTCAGGAACGTTTCTAATATTATTCGGCCATCCGTATGTGATTAGTTGAATAAGTTTTTGTAAAGATCTGTCATTTTGAGTTACCTGTCTAATATTCTCTATTCTTTCGTCGGTTATATTTAACCCTTGTACTGGATTAACATTCTCAATTAGATGTATACATTTTTTTTCACGAGGTATTATATCATTATCATCATTTTCTACTGGCATTCTTGATAGTGTATTTGCAACAATATTGTTTTTTCCTTCTATAAACTCCAATTTTAAAGAATAACGTTGCAGGATCATTAACATTAACTGAAGTCGCTTCGGTGCTTAAGTAATGGCTTTTGAAAAATATCGATCAAAGGCTTGTGATCAGTTTTTACGGTACACATATGACCAACGATCATCTGGTCGAACCTGATGCACGCAAACACAATCGCGAGCAACTCTTTCTCTATCTGAGCATAATTACGCTCTGTAGCCGTCAATGTTCTGGAAGCATATGCGATAATATCGTCTTGTTGAAATAATGCAGCGCCCAAGCCAGAGCTACTCGAATCACACTCTATTGTAATTGGCTTAGTACAGTCAAAATACTTCAAGGTTTTAACATTCCCAACTAGGAACTTTAATTTTTTGAACTCATCCTCCTGATTTTTTGTCCAAATTCAAGGAGTATCTTCCAACAACAGTTTTCGTAATGGAGGACAATGTGTGCTTAAATCTTTTATGTATCTCGCTAGATTATTGTTCATGCCCATAAATCGTTGAAGATCGTTTTTATTTTTTGGAGATTTCATATTTTGAATAGCACTGATTTTTGATGTATCTGTATGACCAAAGAATTTTACAGATGACTGGCATAACTTCAATTTTGATTTATTTAATTTACAATTATCCTGTCGAAGTCGAACCATTAAACTTTCTAAATTTTTATTATGGTCAATAAGCGCCTCTTCTTTGTTATCACCGCTTCCGTAAATCAAAAGATCATCTGCTAACACCTCTACACCTTTAAGATCATATGTCATTTCGTACATCTTCATCTGGAAAATTTCAGGCGCTGAACAAATGCCAAAATGCCACTGCTGGATTTTGTTAATTTTACTTGCCAGAAACCCCTTGCTGCGTCACACGTTGAGAAAACTTGAGCGTTCCCCAGTTCTGGTAAAATTTCATCAACTATATAGTAAATTGACAATTTGGTCTCTTTAGAGCTTTATTGAGAGGAATTGGATCTAAGCATATTCGAAATGAATTCAGTTTTTTAACAATCAAAACATTACTAACCCAATCCGTATGTTTCGTTATCTTTTCGATAATTCCGTCTTCAACTAATTTTTTGAGTTCAACTTTCAACTTATCCCTATAAATCACTGGAATATGACGCGCTCTTTGTATAACTGGTTTGACATCTTTATCTATCTCCAGCTCAACTTCTCCTGGAAGAAGACCATAGTCCCCAAATACATCGTTATATTTTTCGATAATTCGCTCAGCATCTATTTTGTCAATTGTTTCAATAACTTGCAGATGATTATATTCGAAATTCCTTGGATAACTTTTAACTTCGTCACTGTACTTAACTAATTTTAATGCAGAGCATGCGTTTGATGACAACAATAGACCATGATTTCTGTTGACAACTTGAAACAAAAGAGTACATATACCGCTGTTTATTAATTTCACACGGGATCTTAACTTCTCCAATAGTTTTAATGGAATTCCCGTTGAAATCAATCAGTTCATATTTCGATTTGGAGACTACTGGATTTTTGTGGCCCATTAATGCTTTATACATACTATAACCTACTAAACACGAATTTGAGCCCGTGTCCAACATACCCTCGACCTGTTTCCATACATTTCCAAATTTTAACCTCAACGTTGCAATTACATTAAACTTGGAAGAAACCGTTGATTTTCCGTCAATTTTAGCAATCAATAAACTTTTTTGATTATCATTATCATCTTCACTGGAAACTTCGCAACACTGCCGTTCGGGTTGTTGTTACAGATCTCGTTAACTCGATTCGTTTTCCGTTTATTGGTGCTATTATTATTCTTGAAACATGCCACTTCTAAATGATTTTTCGTTTTACATATTGAACAAGTTTTTCCTAAAGCGGGGCATGTCTCTTTTTCAAAAACATGCCACGCAGCGCAAAACTTACATTTTCGTTTGACACTTTCCGCTGATTTATTGGTAATCTTGTTTACCGGGTTGGCTACGTTCGTTTCATCACTCTTCATATTTGATAACCAACCTATCTTGGGTCACTTCGGCAATTTTGCAAACATCCATCGCTTTGGTTAAGGTCAAGTCTGGAATTTCCATTAATTTATTCTTTAGAAGTGTATCTTTGATACCCACTAGTATTGGATCTCGTAGCAGCTCATTCGAAATATCATCTATGGTAATTACACAACTTCACTAATTTCTTTAATCTTATCAAATAAAAATCGAAGGATTCATCAATGCATTGGTTACATGTGTTAAACATGTACCTGTCGTATATGACGTTGGATTTAGCTACCACACAATCACGAATTTTTTTTATAGTTTTTTCTTCGGATTCTTTATCTTCATCTGTCAAACCAAAATCCATGTACCTTGTTTTGGCTGTGGTACCTATCGCCGATAGCATCAAGCTCGTTTTTTGTAAATTTTTTGATTTTTCCCACAAATTCATACCTGTAGCATTGCAATAATCTTTCCAATTATTTTCGAAAATTTCTAAATTTTCCCTTACGTCACCGGTATCTACATTCAACGGTGATGGCCAAGGAACATTCACTGGATTTCCGACAACATTTCCAGTTGCTACATTTTCATTGAGTTTTTTATTTGTTTCCTCCAATCTATTATTAAGAAGCTCTATTGTTTTAGATTGTGATTGTAAAAATTCTAACAATGCTTTATCCATTATGATTTTATGATGAATAATGTTATTATATAAACTGAATGTTCACGACACTTTTGAGGTTAAACACGATAAACCACGTTCACAACAAATTACTAAACAGTATTTTCGATGAAAATATTTATTCATTCGACCACATCTGATCACCATGTTTTGTTATGGACTATATAAAAGATTTATATTATTTATTGACGTTATAATATATTTATTTATTTATTAATTCTTAAATATGGAGTAGGAATATCGAGCGTCACGCTTGTTCTGTCGTATCTGCCGCCCTCTCCAATCAGAGTCCACATCACACTGGTATTGTACAGTGTGTACTCAGTGGTATCTACCAAAACAAAAGGTAAAAAGTGTTTTATATTCAGATGGCTTGTTAAATAAAAGATTTTAATGTCTGATTTTGTATCTTTTATTTTTTCTCATCCTTCTTTGTGAGACTGACATTTATTGTTCTACATCTACAATGGTATCTCAGTCCACTGAACTTCATGCATTGTTATACATATACAATAGTATAACAGTTTGTATTCTGTTATACAACATCTCCCCTTTTAAAATCTTCTCTCCCTTACATTTTTATTACATGTTATTATGTTACATTTTCTCTTTTAGGATCTTATATACTAAATACATTTTATTACATACATGTTATCTTATGTACTATACCAAAAACATCTATAATTCCAAGACAAACTATTTTTTGTCATTGTCTGGTAATTACTACTGAAGGTAGTATTGGTGACTAAATCATGACGGCAACGTCGCATATTACTTTACATTTATTTTCATACAAATACATATTTACTTTTTATTTGAACACTCTTGACAAAAATATTGTACCTTTTTGAATTCATTTTTGAATTTAATAAAAAAATTATTAAGATAATTTAAATTTAAAAGGTGTCTTAATATTAAAAATCGAATTGTGTCTTAATATTTTAATATTTAACATGTAGTAAAGCATTAAAATATGTACGCTTATTCGTATTTTTTAACACAATGAAATGTGCCAATTTTTGGTCTAGAGTGTAATAAAAATAGGTTAGGTTAGGTTATACACCTTTTTCCTTATGTCAAAAAATATGTACGACAAACATATGACATCTTGTGTTTGTGGCCCTTGTTATATAAAAATATATTTTAATAGAGCGCTCAAGATTAAAGACGTTATTGTAATTGGTATTATTTTTCAACACAAAACATACACATAAATAGGATTTGTGTTTACACGATATTATTAAACGGCGTTGCCGTGATGTATATTGTTGTTGTTTCTTATGTATTTTTTGTTTTTTTTTTGCATATTTCATAGCACAAAACCAAAACAAATTAGATTAGTGTTGGTTAGTTTTTTTATTGAAGGCTTATATGTACACAACTAACACTATGGGCAGTCGTCACTTTGTCCCTTTAAATTTCGTATAGTTCGTCTTGGAATTATAGATGTTTTTGACTATACATTTCATTTATTTTTATTTTTATTTTTTTTTATATTTTTTTTTTTTTTTTCTCTGACATCTTCCTTTTAATATCTTTCATAGTCTCTAAACTTATTTGGGCTTCGTTTTTCTCTCGTTGACTTTCGATTTGCGTCCTATTTTCTTGTTCATTGAAACCCACATTACTCTGACTTTCCCCACTCTCCGTTTTAATTGGAAGACTTCGTTCAAACCGTTATGTCCTTATGCTCTGGTCCGGATTACTACATTCTGTCTCTTTAGTTTCGTTATTTTCATTTGCGCGATCTATTTCGTAAGTCTCTACCCAGTTTCTATTGTGCGATTTAGTCAAATGCCTTGAAGTTCTTCTGTATGTTTTCCCATTTTGTGTCTTTATGATATATGAGCGTGGCGTATGATATTTCTTAATTATTTTAGCTTTCTCCCATCTATTCTGCCTATAGTTTCGATACATTACAGCATCACCTATTTCAAAGTCTTTTCTCTGTCTAGCACTTTTATTATAATGAGCCGCAACTACTTGTTTTTTAACTCCAGTTTATTTTTTATTGATTTTTGGTTTGAAATGTCTAGTAGTTTGTCCCTAATCGGCAATTTTGTTCGAGTTCTTCTTCCTAATAAAATTTGTGCTGGCGATAGACCTATCTCTTGTATTGTCGTATTTCTATATTCCAACAAAGCACCTTACCAGTCTTCATTTTTTTTCAATATATTTTTTGCTGTTTGTATGCCCTTTTCTGCTACACCATTCGATTGTGGATAATGCGGTGAGCTAGTTATAAGTTGAAATCCCCAACTATTTGAAAATTGTATAACTTCGTAGCTATTGAAAGGCATGTTATCCGCCACTATTTCGCTAGGAATACCATGAGTAGAAAACAATGTTTTAAGATTGTCTATTATTTCTGTAGCTGTTTTATTCGTAAGTTCTATTATTTCTAACCATTTACTAAAATAATCCACTACTACTAAAAATATTATATTTCCGTATTGTCCTACATCGCAAGCAATTTTCATAAATGGTCTTATGGGTATTTCATGTTGAATAATATTTTCCTTTCTATTCGAATTTGTATATGTCTCACAAATTGAACAAGCCAATACTAAGTTCTCAATTTCCTCATTTATGTTCGGCCAAAATGCTATCGTTTTCGCTCTCAATTTTGTTTTTGTAATGCCTTGATGAGTCTCATGAAGGCAATTTAACATTTCTCTTCTTAATTTCGTTGGTATCACTAATCTATCCTTATAAAAAATTAAGTCGTTTTCTAGCGTAAGCTCATTTCTGTATTTATAATACCTTTTTACGTTGTCTTCTATTTTTTGTACATTTTTTGGCCAACCATTTATAATATACTCTTTGAGTTTATGCAAATCTATGTCTTTGTCCGTTTCTATTTTGTATTGCGTTTCCTTTTCTGTACTCACATTGATTGTGTGTACTACTTCCGTCAAATTTTCTTCATCTATTGGTTCGTCTGATTTTGACCTAGATAGTAAATCGGCTATTAACATATATTTTCCCGGTAAATATGTTATTTTTAATTTGTACATTACTAACTTAAGCCTCATTCTTTGTATCCTTGACCTAAATGAACTAGATATATCTTTCTTAAGTAAACTAACTAATGGTTGATGGTCGGTTTTTACCTCTATGTCTCTTCCATATATGTAGTTATGGAACTTTTTGCATGCAAAAACTATAGCCAGTAGCTCCTTTTCAATTTGTGCATATCTCTGTTCACAATCTGACAAACTTCTGGATGCATAACATATTGGCTTCCCTTCTTGCAACAACACCGATCCTATTCCGTTTTTTGATGCATCTGTTTGTATCGTTAGTTCTTTTCGTACATCAATTATGGCCAATGCTTCTGTTGATTTAATAATATCTTTGATTTTATTCAAAGATATTGAATGAGGGCTTTCCCATTTAAATATTTTATCCTTTTTTAATAATTCCCGCAAACTCGTAGTTAATTCTGACATGTTTGGTACGAAGGCCCGCATATAGTTTAACATTCCTAAAATACTCTGTAATTCTTTTACATTTTTAGGGTCTTTTATTGTATCCACTGCTTTTATTCGATTTGGATCAGGGGACACTCCGTCTTTTGAAAAAATGTGTCCCAAGTAATTAACCGTTCCTACTTTAAATTGTATTTTTTTTTAGTTAAATTTAACATTCAACTGTCTAGCTCGCTCTAAAACTCTATCTAATATTTTGTCGTGTTCTTTTTCGGTTCTAGCGCTAATCAGTATATCGTCTATATAAATGAACACACCTTCGATGTCTCTAAAATTTTGTTCGTTGATTTTTTGAAAAAATTGAGGTGCCATGTTCAACCCAAATGGTAACCTGTTGAATTTGTACACTCCAAATATAGTGCTAAAACTACATAATTCACTAGATTGTGCATCCAATTTGATTTGGAAAAACCCGTCTTTCATATCTAAAACCGTAAAGAAACACTTTCCTTCCAAATTCGCCAATAAATCTTCTAAAAATGGAATTGGATAATATTCCGGAATTATCACTTCATTTAATTCCTTGGGATCTAGACAGATTCTTAAATTCCCATCAGGTTTCTCTATTATGACCAAATTATTGACCCATTCTACTGGTTTATTGACCTTTGATATAATACCACTTTGTTCTAATTCATCCAGTTTTATTTTAAATTTGTCTTTTAGCATTAGTGGAATTCTCCGTGGAGGTTTTATGACCGGTATAGACGGTTTTACTTAAAAGCCTCCAAACGTCTCTAGAGTAATATTGGTTTCTTTGATTTTATTTATTGAATTTATATTTTCAAAAATATTTCTCGGCAAAATATTCAAATCTGACCCGGTGTCAATTTTAAATTTTATTTTATGATTTTCTATTATCATCGTTTCAACCCACTCGTTATTTTTAAAATTTATGGTGTTTATTGATTCTATGAAAACTTGTTCTTCACTATTATCTATGGTATTCAGAGTATGAATCCTTTTGCTAAAACATGCGTGCGTGAAATGGCCTATCTTTTTACATTTTTGACACTTACCTTTTTGTACATTTTTTTCAAAAAAATTCATTCTCCTTTACATTTCTTGAATCACTTATATTTCTATAATTATTATTACCTTTATTATAATGTTGATTGCTGTTATATCCCCCTTTATGTTTGATTGCATCCACGTTTTGTTTCCTCTCTTTTTGTACCTCTGCCGTTTGTAGCTTGTTTATTTCATTTGTGCGACATTTTTGTATCGCCATCTCCATGCTTAAATTGTCAATATCCAATAAACTGGCTTGTAGAGATAAATCGTTGATGCCTAGAACAATTTTGTCCCTTAGTTGCGAATCCACATCCACATATTCACAAGTTTTTGCCTGTCGTTGTATCTCATTCAAAAAATTATCGAAAGATTATCCCTGTTGTTGAATCCTTTTATTAAATAAATATCTCTCGTATACGACATTTTTTCTGGGGTTGCAGTATTTCTTAATCAATTCTACCACTTTTTTGAATTCATTTTTCTCTTTTTGTGCATCATCCTCTTTCGGCGCGAATTTGAGGTTATTATAAATTTTTATCAATTCCTCACCTCCGATATTAAGTAAGATTGCCACTTTAACGCCATCTTCTTTTTTATCATTTCCCGTCGCCTTCATATATATTTCCATCCTTTGCTTGAATATTTTCCATGCCTCGGAAATGTTCGATGATGTGCCCCATTTTAACGCTGGTGGGATATTCATTGCCCCATCCATTTTTTATTTATTTATTTTTAATGTTTAATACCCGGCAAAAAATGTGCAAATTTATTTGTTTATTTGCTTCTTATTTTAACACTTTTTCGTATTTATTAATTATTTTTTCTTTTCTTTTACTATTTTTTAATCGGCTGCGCCATGTTTTATATTCAGATGGCTTGTTAAATAAAAGATTTTAATGTCTGATTTTGTATCTTTTATTTTTTCTCATCCTTCTTTGTGAGACTGACATTTATTGTTCTACATCTACAATGGTATCTCAGTCCACTGAACTTCATGCATTGTTATACATATACAATAGTATAACAGTTTGTATTCTGTTATACAACAAAAAGAAGAAAGAAAACCCTTTAAACCGAAACTTCACCGTGCAAATTGAAAAAGTGCCGCATTTTCTTCACCGTGCAAAACCGGAAAAGTGTAAATCGAGTATTTTATTGTTAAAACCGGTGTAAAATTTGCGTCTGGCCTTAGACACGTACCTAGTTTGCCTAGGCCTTAATCCGCCCCTGGTCGTTCATTAATAACAACTAATATAAAGTGGAAATATTCTGCCACTTGTGCGAATAACTGCCGAAACGGGTGGCAAACTAGTGTAGCGCTAAAAAGTGGGCATACGATATTTGGAGCTTAAAGGACATTCCCAAAAAAGGACACTTGAGAACCCTAATCACTTTACGAGTAAATTATGCAATTATGTATACCAATAATTAATACGTTCACCCGCCGTGTCATTTATGGCAACTAAAAAGAAAAAAATGAAAAATTTATGAATTTGTTTTTTTCAGTATTTATGTTACGTCAGCAAACATGTCCGCTATCTCTTTAGCGTTCGAGGTGTTGATATTTGTGTGGGTTCACGTGCTACAAGAGGAATATAATGAGTCAGATCAATAAAATGTGGATCTCAATGATGTTCATAACCCATGTTTTAAATTACTGAAAATTAGATTTTTCGCATATCCATATACCCATCAATTTCTAAAATCATCCCGGAATCATCACCGCAGGTTCAAAAATTCCGAATATCATCATCATTCTATGATTACATTTTAATTTTGATTTAAAAGTATTATTAGACCTATTACGATGAAGTAATCACCATTAAAAATCTTTAAGTAAAAAAATAAATCTTGTAATGATTATATCTTGATTGAAGGTTAATCATAAAAATATGTTTCTATTTTTATTTCCATCTTCCAATAAAACATGAATTTCTTATATCTGATCTGTTTCTATGTACTTCGTACTATGGAATTCATATTGACGCTCGTTTTCAAAGCACGACCATTTAATTATGGCTTTCATGTATATAATATGATTTCTTAGATTCTCTTAAGAATCAATAATAAACGCGTGCTGGGTCGTCATCTTATATGCGATAAAAAAAAAATAAATAAAAAGATTCCATGCTAGGGTGGTCATAATTATTAGGTTTACCATAATAAACCATATGATTGACTTATTATTTTATTTTATAGGTTGATTGTAATGAGTGGTATAATGACTTGGTAATACGATATAATTTTGTAGTACACACAAACGTATGTTGATTTGGCGCGGGTTGTATTTCAAATGTATGCGGTAACAATACAAAAGTCGCATTTTTTTGTAAACACATACGAATTCAATGCCATTCTTAAGAAATAATTCTGATGATCTCAGATGATGAACTTTTGTAATGGTCGGAATTCTACACAAAAAAATATTTTGTACGGTATTTTGTAATTTATTTTGGTCACAAACTCAAACCAACTCCAAATGACTAAAATTAGTTTCAATTTTCATCTATTTATGGAAATAACAATGTGAAATTTTCTCGTTGTTTATGTTTTACCAGATATAAATTAACAACACAAGCCATTAAACGTGTCATTAAAATTTGATTGCAGCTATTAATTAATTTCAATAACTTTATTATGTTTCGTGTCTTTTTTTTTTTTTTTTTTTAATTTTTGTACCAAATTTTTAAGACTAATGAACTTGACAAATGATGCACAACTGCATGGAGAATATATTTAAGAATTTCATTGCTGCATGCCACCTTGAAGTAAGGCAATTAGTTAAATATTGCAATTACAAATTGTAAGGCCTTTTAAACAATTTTCAGGAAATGATCGTATTGCAATTAAATAATTGCATTGTTTATAATAAATGTGTCCCATTTAAGGTGTTAGAAATGATTAAAATATCAAAGTATTAGATAAAGAATTTTGTTTTTATTTCTTTATAGTCGTAAACTCATAACTCGTAAGTTTAACTAAACAATTACTAATTTATTTTGTATTTTTTTGTATACAGTCTACATCTACACAATGACACGGTTAACCTTTATAATATTTCAATGTGCAATAAAATTGTTGATTGATTGTGAAATTCAATGCTCCGTCATGAAAATGGTGTCTCAGCATAATTTTAATGTATGTTAGGTACATGACACGAGATCATCTTTTTTGTATAGAAAACATACACCGCATTCCATTCAACTCTGTCTTTATATAACTAACAATCAAAGTCTCCATTTAAATATCCACAATATTTCTGCTGATGCGGGTATCAGATTACGCATTAAACAAATACTTCTTATATTATTTTGTAACGAGGAAATTATTCTAAAGAGATAAGAGATAACAGCACAAAGATATGAATATACAAAGGCAATTTAATTAATTCAAGATGAATAATAATAATTTAAGTACTTACAATTTAAATTGAGTATTGTTTACACAAAAATTTTTGGTTTTTCATTAATTATTGCCACTGAAACAAAGACCTTGCTAGTTTTTTAGTCTGTACAAGAATTTTAATTAATTTTGAAAATATTGAAAAGTATCTGCAAAATAGCAAACTAGTACATAACAAAATTGACTGTTCATAATAATTAGTCATAATTGACTCATTTCTTATGGCATTGAAAATATTTTATGATCGTTATGGCAACCTTATTGAACAAACTAATAAATAGTAAAGGGTTGCATTGGAGACACATTTTGTTGTAAATTTGGGTCTTTAAAGTTAGATAATAATAATATTGTATATATTGTAACGTATATGTGAGAACCACAAATGTCCAAACTACTGCTAATTGACCAATATAAATTAATGGTAATCATTTTTAATTAATAATGAAATAAAAACATTACGATACAATGTTTCCTGAATTCTATAATTGGAATTTATTATTAAATACAAATATGTTGATCAAGTTCATCAAACAGTATGTATAACAATTATTTTTAATGCTTTTCCATTACGTAATCAACCATTTTCTTGCCATTTTGAAGAAATAGAAGTACGTATGAACGTATAAAAATAAAACTTGTTCGCTACTTACATATTTCTTATTTTTTTTAGTGTTGTAATTAAGGAAATAAATAAAAAATGTATTATACGAAACGATGAAACAAGTAGCAAATTATGTTAACTGCCACATCAAAATGAAAAGTGCACTTGATTTATTTTTGTAAAAATAGCTAACCAATTTCTGGTTTCTTATTTATGATAATCACAAAAAGCAAAAAAAAGAAAATTAAGTGTTTTTTTTGAATTGTTAATTTTAATTTTTAGGTTTACATACACTGGACTCTGAATGAAACCAGACTTTTTTTTTATTTTTTCAAGAGTTCTGGATTTGTTTAATGATTACTATTTTTTTTATTTTTTATTATTTATAAAGTTATAAACGGTTTTAGCAATTTTATAACTTGAATGGTTGTATTTAAGTTAGGCACTTGTTTTTATATACTGATTTTTAGAGCACTACCTATAGTTTTGTCAAATATTTCAAAATTTCATCGAATAGAGTTTTTGAGATTATTTTGTTCTTCAGTTTAATTTAGCTCCTTTCTCCTCTTTGAAAATTAATCCCCAACAATTCATAGCAAAGGAAATTGTTATTTAACATGGTGCATTATTGAGCCCGCGTTATAAACTTCCCGAAACTGTAATTTTTAGGTTATTTATTTTTTGTTTGGGGGTTTCGTTATTTTGAATTTCAAAAATGCAATAACCTAAATCGATGGGAAGTTTTTAACAAAAAAAATATGTAAGTAAGTATTAGAAATACTCAAAAAACAAAATTCTATTCTTATTATTTGTACAATATGCACTTATCTTAAGTCAAAATTAGATAACTGTAAAAAGTAAACTTTGTGCGAAAAATAGTGTTGGCAGTTTACAAGTAACCAACAATTATTGTTTACATTTGTGTCATAAAGAAGTGGAAAACTGTTTTTTGGTAAACAACTGGAAACAATTATTAAAAATCATAAAATATGATTATCTCACTAAAAGCACTTTCCGCTTATTTCCGCTTTCCCATTAGGTACTCTATGGAAAGGCGATTGCAATAATTGGGGTTATTAATAGTGCGATTAAACTCGAAAAATGTACTGTTCATCTTGTCTGTTCTCCAAAAATCAAAGTAAGCTTTTAGAAATTTACTAAAAGGCGTATGGATTAAGTTCAATCTAGGCGTTTTTAAATCAATCACTTCCGATACAGCTACACCTCAATAGCCTTAAAATTTCTGACTCATTCAACTCAAATATGCTTTAATTTTTAATTGAATAATGTAAATAAATTTAATTTCTTTTGGGTTTATTATTTTAGACACGTTATGTGTTGTTTACATCCTGTCAAAAAAGTATCGGGAATTGTTAATTTAAAATGCCCGCTCTGAAGGGATTTCAAATTTTGGTCTCTTATTTGCATCATGTTAAACAAAAAATTACAAAAAACGCCCATTTGACACTGTCAAAGTGATTTTGACTTAGTGTTAATCCAAGCGCAGGAAAGGGAGTCGTGTGATATTTTTACTCCTAGTGCTTTTGTACTCCTTTCGTACACATGAGATGACACTGAATCGTTTCTTGTTTTTCAACTGTTTATTTCTGTTTTTCTCTATTCTTTGGACACCAATACAATTTACCAATACTATTGCCTTCCGGTAATTCTAAATTCAATCCTCAAATTGCGACCAAAATTACGGCCCTGATCACACGATGGGCTTTAACCAAATCTACATAATTGAAATCTATGGGTATAACCAAATTTCCCCTTGGGAATGAATTCTGGTGTAATTTGAGATCGATATTGACCAATAAGACACTTTTTTTTTTAATTGCATTTATTGTAGGGCAACGGAAGGTAAACAACCTTAAATAAAATACGGGTCTATACATAGATTCCGGTTTGATGAGATTTTTTCGTGAGATAGAATTTTGTACTAAACGAGGTATTTATATTCTGGTTCAGCGGTGATTGGCATCACTTTAATTTGTATAAATAACTTTAGCTTCACAAGAGTGTGTTTCATTTTGCATTTTTTTCAAATCACCAAATGACACTTCAATCCGTTTTTGCGTGCAATATTAAAAATATTTTAATTTTAGTACTTAGTCTAATACGCTCCGCTCGTCGACTTTGTCAATTCACATATATTTTCATGTAATTTAACTTTTGTGCTGTTGCGTTACTGCGCTACAGCGTCATTATTGCCGGGGAGGATAAATGTCAAATTTTCTCGTTACGGAATTTGATGCTGAAATGAAATTATTACATGGTTATTACATATATGTGTATGAAAAGGAAATTTTTGGTCAATTTATTATAAATATACGCAGATAAAAGGTAAATCATATATCTTTTAACATTGATCAAGAAAAATATTCAGTTCATCAATAAAACACTTTTGGAATTTAACTAATTCGTAAAATCTGGCTTTGGGCTTAGTAAAAGGATGGATAAAATCCCTCAGTAGTCTTAGTCTTCGTTGTCTAATACTCTCGACAGGTGATTTTTAAAATGAAATTAAAATCGTGATTTAAGATTATCGCGATAATCTTTGTGCCTGTCAATGGTGTTACGTTTCATATTGTATTTGTTTACAAAATATTAGACCAATCGTTATTTAAAATATTTCATATCGCAAAGAGAACGAAAATACAAATTTGAATACAAAATAGAAATTCGAGATAACCAAAAATCTCAGTCCATTTTATTCCATCTCACTAAACCAGAATCTGTCCCTATTTTTTTAAACGATAATCAAATTATGAAGCATGGTAATGTGACTGAAAAATAATTACAAAATCTCGAATTCGCAATTATCTAATTAGAATAATTTAGTATTAGACAACTAAGACGACTAAGGGATTGCAGGCATCCTTTTACTAAGCCCGAAGCTAGGTTTCGGGAATTATTTAGATATCAAAAATAATTTTATTGATGAACTGTCGATTTTTCTTAATAAACGCCAAAAATACATAGATTATAGTTTATTTGCGATTATTGACAGCAAATTGACGCAAAATTTCTTTTTGGTACGCAATCACAGAAAATTTCTCCACATAATAATTTTATTTCGGCTTCAAATTCTGTGACGAAAAAATTTGACATTTAATCGTAGAATATATGTATCATAGAATGTATCCGCTCCGTCCGCTCCGTTTTATTAGGACTTTCAATTTATATTAAAAAATGGAAAAGTGAAGACAACGAAAGGAGGGGGAAAAATGGGACCAGGGGCCCTATTCTCGAATTCCACATCGGTTTTCCACATGTGGACATCTGTCAAAATTCATAAAAATTGATTTTTTTCGGTATTAAGGGAATATTTCCGAATGGGTATAAGCAAGTGAAACAAATTCCCCATATAGAAAAATGTCCATGCCTCATGTGTTTTATATACGAATTACAATTTCCGAACGTTTTGATGAATTTTGACAGATGACCGCATGTGGAAAATAGATGTGGAATTCAATAGGGCCCCAGATACTAAACACAAATTTAAAATATTTTGCAGACGACATAAATTTTTCACGTGTGAATACGACATAAGAATCAATGCACAGGAACATTTACTGACATTCCAATTCGTTTTTGTTTCTATTTATTTTTCTAATAAGAATGTTTGAAATGAAATAAGACTACTAGGTAGGAATTTGACGTTACCAAGAGCGGCGAACAAAAGTTCATAATTCGTTTGTTTCACATTCAGGCGTTTCACTTAAGAAAAAGTCGCTTTAGGCTGAAATTCTGGATTTAAGCATGTGTATCTTATTTTAGCTACCATAAGCTAATTAATTGCGTCATTTATCGCGAAAGTCGAATAGACGATAGGCCAATAGGGTGAACAAATTACGAATAAGTATTGTATGATAATTACAAACAAATCTGAGTTGATATTTCCAAAAATTGTAAGTGTGCCGTTTTTAGGTTGTATTAGCGAATTATATCTAAACACACCACTTTTGTACTTTCGCTTGTTCCTGTGTAAGCTAATTTTTAAATTTACCAATTTATACTTTAATTTGAATTAATTAATTCGTGTAATCTTTTAATTTTTTAAAATATTCGCCAATTAGTCCTAAGCACAGGATGCCTCATCGAACAAAAATCGAAGCACGTTTGTTGATGTAAAGTTTATAAAGTAAGATTTTCTTGATAATTGAAAACCAGAAGAAAACTCAAGATCGTCATGGTCAGGCTTATTAATCATTAATCACTAAATGTATAAGAAAAAGTAACGAGAAAAGCTAGTTATCTCTTTGTTCATCAAAGGTTTTAGTTGGGTATACCCGTTTAACTATCAGAATCGACGCAGATCTGATGACAGACAATATAGCCCAATAAGATTTCGTTCACGTTGAGAAGCATTAAAGCTTTAAAAATTGACAATTGGCTTATTGACAAATATTTGTCCAAAAAATATCATAGCTGGGCATTTCACTATCATAATAATACCTTCAAATGTCAAACAAAATTGTTTCAATAATATAAAAAAATTAGTTGCTTTTTAACACTTGTCACTTGTGGTTAGGTTAAAAAATTAATGTCCAAGAAAATTATTCAGAAAATTATACAATATGGAGAGACACTATTGTCCGTAATTGTTGGTTGATTTGCGTAGAACTATCACCTCGTCCAAAAACTTCGTTTCCTCTTACTAATACCAAGTTTTCTTATCGTCAACAGCCGCGTTTTCACAACAAAGCGTTTTCTTATCGTCCAGGCTTTTTTTTACTCAGCTTTAATTTTTTTATTTTGTACATAGGTATTTCGAAGATTCCTTATTTTTTCCTAACGTTTTCAACATTTACGGTCATTTCGTCCGCTAGTTTTTGTAAAACAGAATTTTTTATGTCGGTCTGTCTGTAATTTTTATGGGTTATCTTCCATAAATTACGTGAAAAATGGTAGCCTCCTAATAATTTGCTAATAGTGTCAAAATGGGTGTAAATAATGTACACACACATACATTGATAAAATTTATATCATGATAAAAAATATCAGTGGATTTGCATAGTGTAAACAGTGGGTAAATGAACAAAATAAAATTATTAATAGAGAGAATTGAATAAAAACAAATTTTGTAGCAGACGAGAAGCAAGAATAATACTGCTTCCTCGCAAGAATGTTGTGTTTTCACTATTCTAATACTTCATGAATGAAGAATATATTATTCCATAGTGTCCAACCCAAATGAGTATATTTACCAAACTTTCAAAATAAATAGAACAATAAAACTTCTCTAAAATTATCACCTTTGGTTGCGTTTCTTGAATACTGATAGCACAGAACATCCAGAATATTGTTATTGAATAACTGAGCGTAAGATCATTAGAATAATTCTCGCGAATGGATCACGAGATCAGAAATGATCTCAATAAAATTCGACATCATCGGATTCATAAAATCGTCAAGGCTATAAGATAGTCAAAATTTATTAATCTTGAATTCAATAAAACAATTGGTTTTGTTCAAACATTTTTGAGTATAGGGATCTTGAACCCTGACCATTTCGGGTTCAGTTTGAAACCCTGTTTTGAGGATTCTTGTATTTATACAGTTAAGTCGAATTGATTTTCCAAGAAAGGCAACGTATTAGAATTTACCTACGGCCCTGGGCTTGTAGAAATATGCTCGAGCCGTCCTTGGATGAGATTCTCGAAATTCGAAATTTTGTGGTTTTTAGCATTTCATTTTATTTATAACCATTTTTATGCCCCGAATCTAAAATTTTGATTTGTTTATCAAGTATCAACTCGATCAATCCTTGATTTCCCAAAAAACAAAATCAACCGGAAAAAGTAAAGTGGTTATTGAATCAAATTTAAAAATAATTCGTCTATACAGAGTCATTAGTTTAAATATTGATTTGTTTATTGTGTAACAACATTCTCACATATAATATTCTCACTTGCATGCACACATCAAATTGCTTTTTCTCCATTTAAACAGCGAATAGAAGCTTGCTTATGGTAGTAGGTTGCCTATAAATGTTATTGGGAATTATTACGATTGAAATTAGATGAACAATGCGGCTGATTGCCCATTGGCTATGGTTCGCTCATAGAGATGACGGGGGAAATAACCAAAAAACTTTTTTAATTTGCGTGTTAAAAATTTAATTTTTTTACGCATGTAATCAAAGCAACCTTGATTATACAAAGCCATAGTCTAAAAACCAAGCTTTTATAAGGGAATTAGAAACGAGGAAAAACCCAAACTTTTCATAGTAAAACACACAAAACATATGGGAAATCACTGTTTTTTCTAAGACAAATTTTTAAATGAAAACGTTACAAATTCTTAATTATAATTTCTGAAATACTTTCATAAATGTTTGAATTTCAACACATATGAATGTCGTTTAAGTAAATCGGTTTCATTTTCTTGTAAGAATTGATTTATTTAAACCAAAATTTCATAAAAATTTCTTAACAAACAGCATTCTGGTCAAATTGAAATAAAAGCTTACTACAATTCGTTTAGTCATTAAGTCAATATACATTACATAGATGGCAGTGATGGCCGTAAAAATTTGGTAAAATTGTACCAAAAATTATCACTTGGGGAAATTTCAAGTTCAAAAATTGTAGGAAAAGCAAAACAAATTCACAAAATTGGGGATCGTGTGAAAATTTTGTGATTAAATAACTTTTTTTCGTATTTTTCTGTTAATATTTTAGACATCTTACGTACACTAGTAAAACTAAAGATAAATTTAGCAAGTATTATTTTAATTCGTCAGAGCCAACTTTGATGTATTTTTCAAAATGAAAGTTCGAAAAATATATTTTAGAAATAATTTAATTTTAATATTTCTGCAATTAATATTTATTTAATAACAATATAACCTTCTTGTATATTGTTGTTAGAGATATCTAGAAAACTTTTATATACACGTTTTATAATATTTTTGCTTTTTTCATTCAAAAACTTGAAGCTAAAAAACACCATTTTTACTATGGATATCCTATGGAAATCAGTGAAAAGTTATACCACTAAAAAAGCTTCTAAAAAATACGTCATTTTGATTATGGCTCTATACTCTAAAAGGCTCTGGTGTAATGCGTGCAATGATGATTAAATTGAATTTTTGAATTAAAAATATTCTCAAAACGTTCATTATTTACAAAGAAATTTAAGAAAATATAATTGAGGACAGTCTACCTAACTTTTTAATGCTTATTGCATTTACTATCTCAGCAGGAGGCTTCGTCTTGAATTTGAAAATTGTGGGTCAAAAGCTTGCCTTGAAAAAGCTTCTTCAAGTGGTAATAGTTTGGGATTGTATCTATACAACAGACAGGGGAAAATGAATCAAATATGGTAAACTCAAAAAATCATACTTTAAAATAAAACAAAATAATTAATTAGACGCTATTCCCGCAAAATATTTGTTATTAGTGGTTCTCTCGTAGTTCACTATTCTCTGCTTAGGCGCTTTTTCAACTTTACTATTCGTCTAAATAAAGTAAAAAATTCGGTAGTATCGATAACTGGTAATTATTACACTTTTTGACACTAGTTTTTGACAGTTCTTCAAAACTTGTGTTTCCAACACTTTTTGACAGGGGATAGTTTTTCCGATTTTCCAACAATTGTTGACACTCTTTAACGGTTTTGACCATAATTTAAGGTTTTTCGCCTAGTTTTGACGAAATTGTCGAAAAGTCAGATTTTATAGCTTTTACACATCTCTGCGCTTTTGATACAGCTTACTCCGGTTAGCGCTGAATATTACAACTTCTTAACATGACCAATTGGTTTCACCTGAGATTTACAATATTTTTAAGTTTATTTAATTGCTTAAAATATGATCCGCGGTTGTTATGTATTCACTGCGGCTTATATAAATATTATTAATTACTCGCGTGTTTACGCAAAATGTATACAATTTTCTAAAGGGAAAAACAATAGGAAATTTTATATTTCACACAAATTGAATAGAATGTTATGTGTTTTTGTTTTCCTGATCATTCCGCATTGGTCGGTGATTAAATTCAATGAAATAAAATAAAAAACAAAAAAAAAAATGTGCAACCTCTATTGTAACGCCCGAATGGATTAAAATTAAAGTCTTAAAACATATTACAGCAACATTGTTTTAAGTCATTCTATTACTTTAACTATTATTGAAAGGGCGATTTTTTTACAAAACATGATATAAGACCAATTCAAAGTTCGATCGCTAAATCAATGACAAGACGAATCAATCAAATAGCAAGATGTCTATACAAAGGTAAATATAGAGGAAACCAAAAACCAATAAATCTATCGTCCAGTTCAATGACACTAACAAACTATATTTGTTGTTAATGCTACGTACTTGTCGTGTTTATATTATTGTTGGAGTTATTTTTATCTATTTCCACGGCAAGAAGAGACAGTGATAATAAGAAATAAATAAAAATGTGTGTACATACGAATCGACAAATACATTTTTTCCATTAGTATACTTATACAGATTGGTATGTATGGATGTATATTTATAAGTCAAATTGTGTTATTTCTGAGAAATTTTTAGATTTTATTCTAACGGCTGGCGGTGATATCAAATTGCGCTACATAAATTTAAATTCTGTAAAGATTTTTCGTTAGAAGAAGTTTTGATGACTTTTGAATAGTGGAGGAGTAGAAAGGTATATTTATAATGAATTGGCTAAGCTGTAGAAATATATCCAGCATACAACTGACTCCATGCTTATCTTTATGGATAATAATACCAAACTAATCAAAGTGTAGAAACATTTTCCGATTAAAAAAACTTCATTGCCATAGTTCTAATATAATTCATTATTTCAATGCCATTGAAATAAAAACTACAATTCTTAAATACAAACTTCAGTCAGCCGCAACTTATTTTTTTCTTCTTAGTCATTCATTATACAATCAACTATGTACAAAGTACATACGTCTACGTATAAATAACATCAGTTGAATAATAAATTATGGTGCCGTTAAAATACATTAAAGTTGTAGGTATTCTTCTTAATGCTTTAAAAAAAAAATTAATTCTTTAGCTAATTGATATCAATTTAACTAGTAGTAATTTTGATATTTTGTAGTTTTTCCTTCTTTTTAGAAAATCGTATCGTAAAAAGTGTTTATATAATCAGGGCGGGCGCTACTGCGGTTATTGTATGGTGAGAAGCGAAGCAGATAATTTTTTTTTAAATGTGAGAACGGTTTGTTGATATTTTAATAAAAAGTTGATACGGTGTTTAATGGCTAATATTTTCAATGCATTTAAATTGCGCTTAGAAGGTTTAGTTTTGGGTTGTAAATATATCTTATATCCAATAAATCAATATTTGGAGAAATATAGATTTTGATTCAATTGTAAAAAAGAGTGCTGAAACGTCAATTCCCAACTTCATGAAGAATTTAAAAGTGCCACTTGACGTTTTATTATTTTATTTACGATACATTATATGTTGATCTGATCCTCCCTTTGATCTTAATTCCCTTCGGTTTTGAACCTTTAATAAGCACTTATTCGTACTGCCACCCAATTTTCTCTTTCAAACTGTTAAGAGACTAATGCTGTGTGCCTTAATCGACTAAACTAACTAACTAAAGTAGGACGAGTTAGTTAATGCAATATTTAAATAGATGGCGTTAGTATAAAAGTCTCTGGCTGTGCCCAGGGATGAAATTTACATAAATCCCAAAGTACTAAAATTTTGAGCAACAGATGACTAAATTACGCTTTAAAGTACTTTTTAATTTTCTTGATGTGTTAACATATTTCAGCGATAGAAGTCGGCACAGATAATTTGTTTAGAATTAGAAGCTTCCCACATCAAGCACGAATTACGAATGCGAGTAAACATTTTTTTTTAGATTTATGATATTTAAATCACTTATATATACAATGTTTGCCTATTTATAATATTAATGTAATGTTTTCAATCAAATTAAATTTAATTAATTCCGAAAATTACTTCAAAATTAAAGAAAAACGGAATTCGCTCATAGTATGGCATTTTACATTTGAATTTCATTTTTCTCTGACTCTCTTTTTCTCTAATTTGTTGCTGTTAATCAATATCTCGGCATTATTCCGTTCAATCTAGATGATCTATTGGAAAAGTTCAGCGTTGTTATACGTCAATCATCCCGGGTCATTCTAATAATGATGCACCTGTCACTGTTGAATTTGCGAGTGCTCCAATTCAACCGCCGGAAGCGGAGTTTATTGTTGGCTCTTGCGATGATACCGATGATACTATCAAAGCTGTTCCGGATAGGAAAATTGGGTAACACCACTGAACCGGCTGCTTTACGGAAATTTCTAAGTATGGTAAGCTGGTAATCTCTGACGATGAGATTTAGTGTCGGGTGCTTGTGTCAGTTGGCCATGACGTTAGTCGGCTCAATTTCATTTTGTTCAAAATCGCCATTGATTTAGTCCATTTCAGCAAACTCCTTCAACTACCCATATAGCCTGCCGGAGCATTGGTCCGAGAGTTTGTACTTCGTCCAAAAAAACTTCAGACTGACCCTTGTGGAATAATACCGTGATCTACCAATGTTAATAGTAACGTTTTCTATCGACCTAAACTTAATAATATTATGCCTACCATTTCATCAAATAATTCCAGCAACAATAATCTACACGTATATTAGGAAAATAATAGCGGGATACCAATTTACTCATCTATTTTATCTTATAACTAGGGCATAGTTATTTTTACGGAGACCTGGTTGATTTCAAATCGGAGGAATATTTCTCTTTATGCTACACCATTTTTCGTAGTGATCGTGATTCAAATATTAGAGAGATCACTGGTAGTGGTGTGATCGTCGTCGTCAATTGTGACTATGGTGAGTAAATTTGGGAGTCTATATACCATTTGGTAGTACTTCAGACTTTTACCAAGGATTTTTTGAATTTATTACCAATAATGTTCAACCACTATTTAATAAAACTGATCAGGTGTTGATTGTGGGCGACTTTAATATGCCAAAAATCTCTTGGTGCTGGATCATTGACCAGTTTATGGGATCATCCATTGATACCACTTCTAGCTGTGTTAGAAAGTTTTGCGATTTTGGAACGCGTCAATTCAATACTATTTTTAACGAGTTTGAACGTATTTTGGACTTAGTTTTTCCATCTTGCGAATTCATCGACATATGGTAGAATCTTGTCCGGATGTAGCGGACAACATTCTACCATATGTCGATGAATTCGCAAGATGGAAAAATGCTGATCTGGTGTCGCTAAACAACTTTTTTGATAATGTTGATTGGACAGCTTTATTTCACTTATTGGCCATTTCGGTTGCTGTTTCAAAGTTTTATAGTATTTTATGACGAATGGTTTTGAATTATTCGTTCCAAAGGTTTTTGTGTGTTCGATGTATACAGAATCATGGTTCAATAACCGTTTAAAAAACCTCACAAATCGTAAGTCTAGAGCATTTAAGAATTATAAGCGTTCTGGGGATATTAACGACAAATCTAGATATCGTAATTTATGCAAAATGTTTAAGTACCTCACCGATTTTCTTTACAAAATGTATTACTTCCAGAGCCAAAGTGAAATTTTGATTAATCCTAAACGGTTTTTTGCATTTATAAATCAAAAAGAAATTCACGTGGCTATTCGAGGATTATGTCATGCAATAATGTTTCATTCTCAGGTCCTCATGAAATATATGACGCGTTTGCCAAATTTTTTCAGGCCTCTTTTGATAACTCTGATATTTTTTTTTTACTTTTTTTTTTTTTGTTGAATGTTAATTAATTCATGTAATTTCTAATATGCTACCGGAGGTTAGACCATTTTAATTGTGTTTCGATAAACACGAGAAGTATATTAGTATTTACGAACAGTAATTCAACGAAACCGACTAATAGACATAATTCTATTTATTTAATTAATTAAATGATTTTTAATATGTTTCGAAGATTGTAAGAGAATTCAATCCAGTTTCGAACTGATGAGCTTATGATTATGAAAAAATCAATCTTCTCATCAGGCCGCGGCGACTGGACTGATTATACCACAATTTACATTCTATATATACAGAATGTGCTGTGCTTTAAGTACTAGCGAATCGTACTAATACATTATGTCTTTTAGTCGGTTTCGTTGAATTACTGTTCGTAAATACTAATATACTTCTCGTGTTAATCGAAACACAATTAAAATGGTCTAACCACCGGTAGCATATTAGAAATTACATGAATTAATTAACATTCAACAAAAAAAAAAAAAAAAAAAAAAATTAATTAAAAGTAAAAATTAGCTTACAGACAGAGCAGTGTCGTGAAGAAGAAAAAAATTGTAAGAGAATTCATCTGTATTAGTACGATTCGCTAGTACTTAAAGCACAGCACATTCTGTATATATAGAATGTAAATTGTGGTATAATCAGTCCAGTCGCCGCGGCCTGATGAGAAGATTGATTTTTTCATAATCATAAGCTCATCAGTTCGAAACTGGATTGAATTCTCTTACAATCTTCGAAACATATTAAAAATCATCTCTGATATATCTAACTTTTCAGGTATCATTGATGGTCGCTAAGTGTGCGCTTTCTTTGTCTGTACCATTACTTTATTTGTTTAATAAGAGTCTTTTAAGGGGAGTGTTTCCTGATATTTGAGAAAAACATATATAGTTTCTATATTTAAATCTTTTAGAAGGAGTGATATTGCATGCTACAGAGGTATCTCAATTCTCTCGGTTAAACCTAAACTTTTTGAATCGTTAATAAAATATATAATTGAGATTCATATTATTAAACCTATAAGTGCGCGCGCGTCAGCTCGGCTTCGTTCGGGGTAAATCAACAATTATTTATTTGATGGTTTTTTGGGGCAATGTTTTCAAGACTGTTGGAAACGGTACCCAGGTTGATGTTGTCTACATAGATTTTTCGAAAGCTTTGATTGAGTTCGGATCCGATTTCTTTCCAATAAAATGGATCGCATCTTATTTGACAACAAGACATCAATGTGTGACTATTTCACAGGTCCGTTTCTTCGAATTTGTTAAACCTTCTGGTGTTTTTCAAGGCAGCCCATGCCAGGTATGGGACCTTTACTGTTCACTGTATTTATTGACAATATTGTTCAATGCTTCAGGTTTTGTAAGTGTCCATTGTATGCTGACGACTTAAAAATGTATGCTACAATTAATTCTTTAATTGACACTGCGCAATTGCAAGACGAACTTGTTGTCTTTTGTGATTGGTCCACTTATATTAAGTTGCCCTTGAACACGTGCAAATGCAAAGTAATACATTTTGGTCGATCACGCTTATCTAGCATATAGGCCCCTTATTTATTATTTATTATCGAAAGTATTCAAAAATAATTTTTGATTTATGCATTATGTCGTTTACCTAACTTGAACCATGGTTTTGTTCGTGAACCCTATATAAATCGTCTCGCGTTAATAAATTTAAAAACTTTAGAAAGCAGACGCTTGCCCACCAAAATTACAACGAAAAAGCGTTAATATGTTAGTTTGCCGTCGCTTTTCGGTCGTTTCGGCGATTAGATTTGAATTTAGTCGAAATTCGAAGAGTTGGCCAACGAAAATGATTCGTTCTTCCTATGGTGCTGTCTAACGTTTACAGAAAAAATTGAATATAAATATTTTTTTGAAAGGACTGAAATGTTGAACAAAAGTATCGAAGTACTTTTTATTTTCAAAAGAACCGAAAAAAGGTCTAAAGGATCAACTTTTTCATCCCTGTTTACACTAAACTAAATTTAATCGCCAATAAACAAGGAAAACACCCAACGTAAAATTGTAAAAAAAGTAAAAATTTATTCATGATATTGCCCATTTTTAATTTACCAATACACTTCTGATGTATTATAAACGTCTTTTAAGTAAACAGAATTCAAGGAAAAAAAACGGAAATATCGAACCAAAGTAATTTACAACACAATATATTTACGAGGTTATGTTGAAAAATTTTTTGCTTTAAATTGCATTCTTCATATGATTCTATAATTTTCCAAGGAATTATGTCGAATAATAACCGATTTATAAGACATCATTTAAGAGTAACGGCTGACTGTTTAAATACCATATGCGAACTATTGGTGGAGCGAGAAACTCCCAACTTGATTTTACGTCGTAAAATTTCCCAGTAAATAAACCCTCTAGTTTAATACGGGCCAAAATAAATCTCTCTGTTTCATCTTGTGTCCCTGTAAAAATACATAAAAAATATTTATTAAATTTCATTTATTGAAATAAATTTGTAAATTATAACTTACAGCGAATTGAGTAATGGCGTATCTCCATTTTTATTTTAATTTTTCCCTGATCCGTTTTATTTTATTTTTGATTGTGAACATCAACACTTGTTACAGTATAAATGAAAAGTCATTGAAAAGTAAGCTTGTAAATTGACTTTTCAGTTGCCGCCTATGAAACAATAGCAGAAGCTTCAATTTTTTTTAGTTTAGTTAGTTTAGTCGATTAAGGCACACAGCATAAGTCCTCCGATGTGAAAAGCAATTTTCTGAATTCAGAAATTTCTTACTGAATAATCGAAACATCAGAGTATAAATTCGGATTTAATTTTCAGATCGGTTTTACTTTCAAATAGGAGTGAAAGGTCCCTATTTCTACGAACACAAAATCTGGAGACTTTTTGTCTAGATTTGGACTATAAGTGCACGCGTAAAACAATCTATGTATGAACTGTGTATACAGTAAATTTTCGTCCTTCTAGTAAATAACTAAAATGTTTGGTTCCTGAATAAGTGTCTCGACTGAGAAATGATTTATTGAGCTACAGCTTCAATTGCAATATCCAATGCATCAACCTTAATCAGTTTTATGGAAGATGAAAGATGTACAAGCAATATTTCTTGACACAATTTAGCTCTACAATTTTTAAATGCAGAATAAGATTTGGCTTCTAGCTGTAGAAAAGGTGGTTCACTTAGACTATTGTATGATAAAAAAAATAAAAACCACATTCAATGCTGCTACCTTGATTCATCATTTGGATGTGCTGCAACTAATTGATGGATCAACTAGTATGTTGATTAAGTCAGATACCAAATTTCAATGGAATTGGTGTATAATCGCAGAAATTCCATTTGGGGCATGTCATGTGAAGCCAGTTTTGACAGTAGTATGTTAGGTTAGAGTTTTTCCTGTACACGAACAGACACATGTAATTCTAAATATTAATAAAGAATATTAATCCACACTTATTATTTTAATCTACGAACAATATCTTGTTTAGAAGCACTAAACATAACATACTGGCGACGAGGATTTATATTCACGAATTATTTCCTCCATAAACAAAATGGATAAAGAGCAATTTGAACAATTTGTGGAATTGATTAGCCGGAATAACGCCGCGCTTATGGAAACAGTAGGATAAGTGATACGGAGATAAAATCGAGATACAGATACCCAACAACAATCTCCGCAAAACTTAGATGAAAAGGAAGTTCGAGAAATTAAAAAAAATTTGAAATGCGAGCGATATACATAGTTACAAAGGGAGGACTTAATAGCTACAACACAGAACTATACGTGAATGAAAAACGCGATTTATTCCTGTGTTCATTGTCACCGGACACTTATCACGAACTTAAAGTGTCTTTTACGGATGTCACCACACCATTCGAACAAAATACATACAAAACAATAATCGATCGTTTCATTAATTTGTATACACACAAAACGACTCGATTTAAGGCATTGCCACAGTTTTGGAATTGTGCGCGCAAAGAAACACAATCCTTCGAACAATATGCAAACGAATTACGTGCAATTAGCCGCGACTGTGATTTTGAGAATCTCGATCGTCAATTATGCGATCGTTTCGCAACTGGTACAGTCAGAAACGCTGCAAATGAAGAAATGGAGACGATGGGCGAAGTGACATTTAAAGCAATTTTCGAAGTGGTGCAGTCACGAGAACGAACAGAAAACGACGTATTAAAACCCAATGCAATAAACGGAAATCAAGAAAGTGTTAATAAAATACACGAAAAAAAACATTGAAACATGGAAACACAAACACTACACAACTTCCACAAAAGTTATACACAAATAATTGCAAACGTTGCGGTAAAGAGAGACACACAAAACGACAGTACGTGTCCAGCAACAAATGTGATATGCCATTCGTGCAGGCGAAGTGGTCACTATGTGTCATGTTGCATTAAAACGGGCAGAGCACAAATTTATCAACAACAAAAAAACAGAAAGAGAACACAAATAATAATACATATTTAGGACGTGTTCGAAGTTTGTGATAATTATTCCAGCTGTAATAATTATGACATAATTTTGTATACCAAATTATCACAGCCACTACGTGTTGTAAATTTGACACTTCTGTAATAATATTCATAAACAAAAGTGCGCAATAACAATAATTAAGCCGTATTACGTTAATTTATTTCTAAAAAAATAGTACAAATAAAACTTATTACAAAATATGGAAGAGAAAATTATTTCACTTCTGTCAAAATTATTACAAAAACCAAATTATCACAAACTTCGAACACGTCCTTAATATATTTTGTCTATAAAAAGCCGAAAGAATCTTATTGTTTTAACAAAAAAACAGTGGATATACCACAACTGCAACACCCACCAAAGGTGATCCACGTAAGCCGGGATACATTCACAAAATGGCGGTAACGTCCACAGCTGACAGTAACAGTGTCAGTGTGGTATATCACATTCCATCATCGATGAACATTTCTGGAAACAAATAGGTCAACCAACGCTAATACAGGCACCTAAGCTGATGGCTTACGGCAGTCATTAATTACAAACTTTGGGTCAGGCAGATATATACGTAACCTACAACAACAAAATACTCAAATTACCAGTAATTGTCGTGAAACAGGCAAACCCGTTTTTGTTTGGTTTACCATGGTGCGAAGCTTTCAACATGCCATTTCCCGCACACGTTTATTCGATTACAAACGCCGAATCACATACAATGATACAGGCACCCCAAACACACACAGGGTTAGCAAATATGTTTGTAAATTACGACGAATTATTCAGTGATACAATAGGGCGCATCAAAGACTATACAAAGTCAAAATACACTTGAAACATGATGCAAACCGAAACGATTCGACCCCCGATACGTCAAATTCGTGATAAAGAACAATGTCGAAAAGAAAATCAACAGATTAGTCAGCGAAGGCGTTTTGACACCAGTCGATCCAAATGAAACACCGATAGAATGGGCTACACCAAAAGTAAACGTACCAAAACGCAACGGAGACATACGAATCTGTGGGGATTTCAGCGTTACGATAAACCCCTGCTTGCTATTGGAGAAACATCCAGTACCATTATTTGATAATTTACCGCGCACACTTGCTGGTGGAGAACGATTCTCCAAAATCTATTTAAAGGATGCGTATCTACAGTACATCCAGAATCACAACATTTCCTCACAACATTTACTGGAATAGCAAACACTCCAGCTATTTTCCAGCAATACATGGAAAAAGTATTATCAAATATTGACTCAGTGGCGATATACTTCGATGATATTGCTATCACAGAAAAACCCGACGCCGAGCACATGCACAATTTAAAAGAAGTACTCACACGATTACAACAAGCGAGTTTCCGGATCAAACGAGAGAAGTGCATTTTCTTCCAGAACGAAGTGGTGTAATTAGGACAACCAACAAAGAGGGAATTTTCCCAACACAAGACAAACTGGACGCCATAATCAACCAGTCCACCAACGAACACCCGAGAGTTATGTACGCTCATTTATGGAGCTTGTAAATTTCTACGAGCGATTTATACCGAAATTGCACGGCACAGCATCTGATTTACACACATTTTCAGGGTAAAATCAACATTTCAAATGGACGAGTCATGAACAAGCAATTTTCAACGAAATTAAGTTCCAGCTTTCACGCGCACAGGTCTTACACCCGTATTATCATGAAAAGGATCTGTATGTTACATGCGACGCATCAGACAAAGGAATTGGTGCTGTCCTTAGTCATCACAACAGGGGCGGGTACACATTTTACATTGGTCACGGACCACGAACCGTTGATGCACATATTTGGCAGGAATCGCAATTTTCCTAAACTCGTTAATAATCGTGTATATAGCAGCCGATTTTTTATCACGTATGCCGACTACAACAGAAGAACCACACTTCGACAGGCAAAAGATTGAAGACAACGTCAACTACATTGGCAAAGCAAAGATGGATGTCCTCCAGTTCTGCGAGAAAAGCATCTCAGTCGAGTTCAATAAAGACAAGGAGGTTTCTCGCATTATTAGTGCAGTGAAACAAGGGTGGACACAACAGATGTGCCAACAATCACAATTACACAGCGGCCATACGGGTATTGTAGCTATGCGTAAAATGGCTCGGTATTACATATGGTGGCCAAAACTAGATGAGGACATTGACAACTTTGTTAAACGATGGCAAAGTTGTCAAGAGAACCGAAACGGTCAACAAGAAGTGCCATTATACTCATGGAACGTTCCAGCACGCGTCTGGAACGGATTCACATCGATTTCGCGGGACCTTTTAAAAACAAACTGTTTCTGGTCGTAGTGGACGCGCTTTCGAAATGGGTAGAAGTCTATACGATGACAAGTATCATGACAAACATGCTTGAGAAAGTGCTTACCAGTTTGTTCGCTCGTTATGGAGTGCCTCAACTAATCGTTAGTGACAATGGAACCTCGTTCACGTCTCACGAACTCAAAACATTTTATGAGAAGGAGGGAATGAAACATATTACGTCCTCGCCATACCACCCAAAAACAAATGGATTAGCAGAAAGATTCATTCAAACATTTAAACGACGAATGAAGTCAAGCGAGAAGGATAACGAAAATCTCGATGCTCAGCTCAACGCATTTTTATTTAGTTATCGCGACACACCACATAGTACAACGGGCAAAGCTCCATCTGAGATATTTTTGGGACGACGGCTTCCCACAATCTTCGATAACATGAAGCCATCTATTCAACGTAACATAAACAGACATAATTTAAAAAGCCAGTTGTATCACGATAGAGACAACATCAAATTAACGCCATTTCAATGCAGGTGATAACGTATGGGTGCGAACAGACAATGATACGAAATGGAACCCTGGGACGATCACACAACAAAATAACAGATGGTCATACAGCGTTGCATTTACCGATCAAACCACCAAACGCAGACATGCAGATGTAATCCGAGAACGACAGAGCCTGCCGACTGCGGCATTAGATAGCAACCCATACCAACTACAAGGATCCACAAATTCATCTGCCACCGTTCAACAGAATCGCAGTCCTCAAAATCAACAGGTTTCGGTAATCGGGTCCGAACCAATAACGGCAACAGTAGATCCAACTCCAGTTATTCGACGAAGCCAACGTCCACATAGGGCACCAGTTCGTTTGGATTTGTGATCGCAGCACTCAACTGTGGTGGGGAGGAATGTCATGTGAAGCGAGCTTTAAAAGTATAAAAGGTACTCTTTTATAGTTTTGACAGTAGTGTGTTAGGTTAGAGTACGTTCTGTACACGAACAGACACAATAGAAACACTAAACATAACAGGGCAGAAATAGAGTTCTTTAAATAAAACATGGCCAGAATTCAACAAATACTATATGAATATACGCGTTTCCTATTTTCTGAGCTCTTGTGAAGTAGCACAGCTTCATTTTTCAATTCGAAAGTTATCGTGCTGCAGTAACCCAGACACAGTTTATTGAATGTAGGTTAGGTTAGGTTAGGTTAGAGTGGCTGCTATCGCACACTTAGGCCAATAGTGGCCCATTGTGATACCACAGGATCTTATCTCCCCTTTACCCCCGAAACCATCCAGTGCTACTTATGTAGCGTAGAATATCTCGTACTCCACAGTTCGCGAGTTCCGAAAGGCTGTCCATACCGTACACACCCAAGTATTTATGTCTTCTGTATGATAGTGCCGGACACGACCATAGAAAGTGATCTATAGTCTCTTCCTCCTCCTCGTCCATGCAACTTCTATTGTACAAAAGTCATTTGTCTATAGACCCAGCCTTCTCGCGTGTTCCCCAAAAAGGCAGTGTCCTGTCAGTATCCCTAAGACCAATCCTAACTCTCGTCTTCCCAGGGATATCAGTGCCTTGGAGCGCCGCAGGTCCAGTTTTGGCCAAACCTGTTTTGATACCCTGCTTGCTGAGAGTGTTGGTCCACCTCTCATTTGTCAAGGCGATTGCCTTTTTACTGAGCGCCAATTTGAGCGCTGCTATAGATCTCCCCAGACCTGCCCTTTCCGTCTGCATCTGGAGAGTCGTACCGTACCTAGCTAGTTCGTCCGCCCTGCAGTTCCCCGTGATGTCCGAGTGACCACATGAAATACTCGCTCATCTCATTAAGAGATGATCGGCAATCCAGCGCCACCCGTGACCTCAGACAAACCGCCTCTAGTGACCTGACCGCCGCCTGACTGTCCACATAAATTGTGATATCCCTTACTGATACCACATTATGCTTCAACCATGTCACGACTTCCCCGATCGCCACCACTTCAGCTTGGTACACGCTGCAGTATTCAGGAAGACGAACAGAAATATTAACATTAAGCTTCTCGCAGAAGACTCCGGCTCCTACCTTATCATCTAGCTTAGAGCCGTCCGTGAAAAATTGCACTGCCTCGTTTTCCAGTATTGATCCATCCCTCCAGGATTCCCTTGAATGACAGACGGTGCGGAACCCTTTATCGAAGCACAAGGTTGGTATAACATAAACTAGATTCACCAGTTCATCCCTTAGTGATCCAACTATCGTCGAGTGCCCCACCTGCAGACACTTCCACTGAGAGACAGCCGTAAGTTGCGTAGCCACCGCGGCTGCCTTCTGCTTACCAAAAACCTCTACTGGAATAAGGTGGAACATAACCTCCAAAGCGCGAGTAGGTGTCGTCCTAAGCGCCCCGCTTATAAGCATGCAGGCCGTTCTTTGCACCCTTTCCATTCTACTCCTGTATGTTACCTTGTCCAGAGCTAGCCACCACACGCCCACTCCGTACATAAGTACAGGTCTCACTATGGCAGTGTACAGCCAGTGTACCAGCTCCGGTTTCAAACCCCATCTCTTACTTATGGCCTTCCTGCACGAGTAAATGGCTACAGTGGCCTTATTTACCCTTTCTAACGTGTTAGGCATCCAGCTGAGTTTACTGTCCAAGATTATGCCCAAGAATCTCGCTCTATCAGAAAAAGTCAGTCTAGTGTCGTTTATCGTAGGCGGGCAAACTACCGGAATTTTATACGTCCTGGTAAAAAGTATCAGCTCTGTCTTGGACGGGTTGATCCCTAATCCACATTTGCTGGCCCATTTGGTAACGATCAATAGTGCATTCTGCATAACTTCTCTAATCACTACATCATCTGCGTACCCTACAACCAATACCCCCTCTCTCTCCAGTTCCAACAGCAATTCGTTAATCACTAAACTCCAGAGAGAAGGGGGACATTACACCTCCCTGCGGGGTTCCTCTAATCACCCGCCTTCTAATTGTGGACTCCCCCAGTTCTGGCGTAATAACCCTGCTTAACAGCATATGATTAATCAACTTACTTATAGAGTAATCCATCTTCAAAGCTGACAATCCTTCCATGATCGCCTCCGTCTTTACATTATTAAAGGCACCTTCAATGTCCAGGAATGAGACCATACAGAACTCCTGCGAGTAAATTGATTTCTCAATTGTGCGTACCAAAGCGTGCAAGGCTGTGTCCACCGACCTCCCTTTACAGTACGCATGCTGTGACATTGCCCAATTGTTGAGTTCAATTTTTGATCGTATAAATACATCCACTATCCTTTTCAATGTTTTCAGCAGAAAGAATGACAGAGTTATAGGCCTCAGGCCCTTCGGATAAGCATGCGAGTTTTTCCTCGCTTTCGGAGGGGGATATAGAAAATAGAAATGGGGAATATAGACAAATTTCAGACATCCTCTGAAGATCATCTCCAGCCAGGGAAGGATGACTGCCAAGTTCCTCTGGATCTCCGCTGGTATAATCCTATCTGGGCCAGCCGATTTATAAGGCTTAAACCCGTTCATTTCCCACGCGATCTGTTCCCTATCCACGATGCCCTCTATTTCTATTGAAGGTATTTCTCGATGAGCCCCCGGCTCCGTCGAGTCATCGAGGCTTCCCGGAAAGTGCGTGTTTATTACAATAGAAGCTCAATAGAAACTAGGACTGGTTGGGTTGGTAGAAAGAATCTTCCTAAGGCGGGAAGTCTCAGATACCTCTTCCATTTTACCACAGAAGAGTCTCCAGGGCCCCCTTTGTGCCTTCCTCAACTCTCTTTTATAATTCCTCAGCTCCTCCTTATATGAGTCCCAATGCCGAGCTTCCCCGGTATTCTTGGCCCTATTAAAGACTACCCTACAAGCCTTCCGATAGGTCTCCAACCCAGTGGACCACCATGTCGTCTTCTGTTTGCCCATAGGTTTTATCAGGGGGCACGCAGCATTAAATGAAAGATTGCATGCCTTTGTGACAATATCAACCATGCAATCCAGTTCTTCTACTGTCGCCGGAAGTTCTGGAACCTCCAGCGGTAATACCTCCTCTAACACCTCCACATATTTGTTCCAGTTTGTCCTTCTAGGATTCCTGAAGGCTTTCCGGGTAACAGGGTTGACGTTGAGGTTATATATTACACACCGGTGATCAGAGAATGAGGGCTCATTCTCCACTCTCCATCCCCTGATCATATGAAAAATAGTATCTGACGCTTATTGAATGTAATTCTATTCGAAATTTTGTGCAAGTCCAAATTTTTCGTTTTCCATAGATGACGTCTTTCCCGCTACTTTAAAATGAAAGATTTTAATTTTAATAAAAATTTTGAATGGTTTTGGGTTGTGGAATTTTATTTTAAGGTTTTTGGTAATTGGTATTTTTTAATTTGGAATTTGGTATTTTTTTTTGAAATTTAAAAATAATTGCGATTGGCTCATTTGACTATGTACAGTGCTGGGGAAAAAAAATTGGGCAAACATATTTTATTACAAATTGGAGCCTTTTTTTGCTAAAATTACAAAACTTTTGAAATGTAGGACCTAATTTTTTGAAAAAAAAAAATTTCCCTGCAATTTAGGGGGAAACCACGAAAAATGCCAAAATATTCAAAATACGTTGATTGGAGTTAAAGTAATGGAATAAATTAAACACTTAGTTTTTAATTTTTTTTTTGTTTTTTACTGATTTACAGAAATTCTATCTTTAATATTAATATTTTGTTGGACCGCCATTTGCTTTTATTACAGCGATACACCTCTGATTCATTGAATTTGATAAATTCTTCAAAGTCGTAGAAGGTACTTATGGATTCCCAAATCGTCATCAACAAACTTTTTAAAGCTTGAATTGATTCTGGGCGCTTTCTTGCTACTTCTAGCTTCATTATAGACCAAATATTTTCTATGAGATTTAAGTCTGGACTGCACCTTGGCGGTTTGGCACGGAGCGTTTTCCTGTTGAAAAATAAATCTGCAAGTCTCGCCAGAAAGCTTTAACACAGAATGCTCAAATTTGTTATGTAGGACCTGCAGATAAACAGCTACTGTAATTTAGAAACTAAGTGTTGTGTTTGGATTTTCTAATAATGTTTTAATTAAAACACAATGCCTTTTACCCATAACCATGAGGCTAATGACTTCTGCAGAAGCTGCTTGGACGAAGAGGAGGAAGAGACGTTGGTCCACTTCCTTTGCTCGTGTTCAGCATTGGCTCTCAGAAGGCACAAACACTTAGGTAAGTTCAGAATGGACTGCCTCTCGGATCTCGAAAACATTAAAGTGCGGGACGTCTTACGCTACATAAGTAGCTCGAAATGGTTCCAATAGGGGTAAAAGGGGATACGTCCTGTGGTATCACAATGGACCGTCACCGGTCTAAGTGTGCGTAAGCAGCCACTCCAACCTAACCTAACCTAACCTACCCATAACCATAAACATATTATAGTAAGGGTGCGTTCATTCGTATATTCTTATAGTTACATACATAACATCCTCCTGCCAAGTTAATTATTACATTATTTCATTGATTAACAATTAATTACAAAATGTATATAATATAATATTACAACATATTTTAAAAGAATAATAATTCAATAACACAAGTATATAGTTTTATTTCAATATTCAGAAACATGTTTTAATCTTCATAACGAATTGGTTTCCTTATGTTTCTTTTTGGTCTAGTATTTTATTATCAACACTTGACAATGTAGTGTTATCAATGTTGGCTGGCAAACAGTTTTGATTACCATTTTTTAATTCTGATAAATTAACACTAATTTTGTTATCTGAATTATCATCTACATTAATACTTAAATTATCATTTTCTTGACTTCTATCATTTAATCTATTGCTTTTACTTAAATTTGAATATCTTTTAATAATAGTAGGATTTTTAACAAACGTTACTTTTTTAATATTTTGCATTATTATTAACAATTTTTGGAATATTATTTTTGAAGTCACTCTTAATTAATAATCTGTCATTTACTGAATCTCTCATTTGATCTACATGTCTTTGCATTATATGTAATTATACATCATTGCTTTGTTTACGTAAATAGCTACGCGGTCCCATTACTTTGACAATGGTTGCGTCCACCCACTTATTATGATTAGGATCTGAATAATTCTTAACAATAACATTCTCCCCAACAAGATACTGCTTCAATCGTTTACCTTTATAATTTCGAATTTGACTACTCTGCGCATTCTGCACTATTTCTTCTTGGCATGGAGGTCGCAACAAATTGAATACCGTTTTCAATTCCCTGTTAAACATTAATTTTGAAGGGGTCTCATTTGTCGTACAATGCTTTGTTGTTCTGTAACTAAACAAAAATCTACTCAAAGATAAATCTAAGCTACCACTACTGTTGACTCTACGTGAATTTTAATCAACATACACTTAATGGTCTTCTTAAAAGTTTTCACCATATCTTCAGCTTCGCCATTAAGCTTCAAAAATTCCTCCATTTCAAAAGAGCAAAATTGGCTACCGTTGTCAGTTACCAAAATATCTGGTAGACCAAATCGACTAAACACTTCTCTAAATTTTATTTTTGTAGTTTCTGTTGTTGCCGAGTTAATCTTGAAAATTTCTACCCATTTAGTGTATGCATCAACTATGATTAAAAAGTTTTTTTTGTAAAAAGGCCCTGCAAAGTCAGCATGTATACGGCTCCAAGGTTTTCCAGGGCTTTCCCATGGTATAAATGCTGCTTTGGGAGGATTAGGTTGCACATTTCTACAAGATCTACAACTTTTTATTACTTGCTCAATATCGGCATCTATCTTCGGCCATCAAATGTAGGATCTTGTTATCGGTTTAGGCTTAACAATTCCGAAATGTGAAGCATGTAATTCCTTTATAACACTTTCCCGTAGGCTTTCTGGTATCACAACTCTACATCCTCTTAATAGGATGTCTTGTTCTATGGTTAACTCATTTCGGATTTTCACAAACACCCTAAATTCCGTTTCACATAAATCCTTCAAACCTCCATAACTTACTGCTGCTAAAACTTTAAATAATATTTTGTCTTTTTGGGTTTCTAGTTTAACATTTTTATAATTCAGAATCAAATCTTTGCCTGTATCTATAAAATGTAAATAATTTGCTTTACCCTCACATATATCCTCATTTTCACTCTCGGAATTATCTAATGGGAGTCTAGATAAAACGTCAGCACTGTTTTCGCCACTCTTTACATATTCTATTTTGTAATTGAATCCTGATAAAAAGTGCGCCCATCTTTGCATTCTACTGGCAGCAATCTGTGGTAATCCCTTTTTCTCCCCAAATAGCGCCAATAGAGGCTTATGGCCTGTTCTTAATAAAAACTCGTTTCCTATCAAATACTGAAACAGTTTCTTTACAGAATAATAAATTGCCAATGCTTCTTTGTCTATCATGCCATAGTTTTGTTCAGCGCTAGTGAATGTTCTCGAGATGAATGCGATCGGTCTCTCTGTCCCATTTGAATATCTGTGCGAAAGCACAGCACCTATTCCTTTCTGTGATGCATCACAAGTCAAAATAATTGGTAAAGTTGAATCAAAATGTACTAAAACTACATCCGAAACTATTTCTCGTTTTATTTTTTTTACGGCTTCCCCGCATTCTATTGTCCATTCAAACGTTTCTGACTTTCGTAAAAGGTTATATAGAGGATTCATGATTGTGGCTAAATTATTTATGAATTTCCTATAATAATTAATAAGGCCACAGAATGCCCTAACTTCTGTTACATTACTGGGATCCTTTGCGTTCAAAATTGCATTAATTCGATTATTCGTTTTACAAATACCTTGTTCGTTTACTATATATCCAAGATATTCTATATTGTCTTTAAACTCGCACTTGTTTTTGTTTAATCTTAAACCAGCCTTGCTTAAACGATCACAAACCTGCTATAAATTGTGCAGATGCTCTTGACTGTCAGCACCCGTCACAACTATATCATCAACTTTCCATGTAAAATTTAAAAATTCCGCTTGCTGGTTTAATCCCATATGGTAGACGATTCATTTGAAATATGCCTTTATGAGTACTCCATGTTACGTACTTTTTGCTCTCATCGTCCAACTCCATTTGATTATATGCACCTGCAAGGTCTAGTTTAGAAAACTTTTTTCTTCCGCACAACGAATTAACAACTTCCTCTATTCTAGGGAGTGGATGATTGAAATCCTTAATAAATTTATTTACGGTCACTTTATAATCTCCGCATATCCTTACCCTACCATCAGCCTTTAATATTGGTACTAATGGAGTGCCATACTCCGAATTCTCTATTGGTGTTAAGATATTTTCCCTAACTAATTTCTCAAGTTCATTCTCCACTTTTTGTTTTAGAGCATACGGAACTGGCCTAGGCTTACAAAAAATTGGAGAAGCGTTTTCATCAAGAACTTCCAAATGAATTTTGCTCAACCCATACTTTCCTAAACCATCCATATTGATTCTAAATCCAGTTGTTGTTCCAATTTATTTACATTCGACAATTCTATATTAAAAGTTGTTAAAAAATCTCGATCTAATATGGGTGGACCGCCATTTTCAACAATCGCAAATTTCATCAAATTATTTTTATTTTTATACCCGACATTTAATTCGATACAACCTAACACTTTCAGAGTTTCACCAGAATAACTTCGCAATAAGATATTCTCTTGATACAGAACTATATTTGAAAATAATTGATCATACAAATTCTTTGACATGGCCAACAAACTGGCTCCTGTGTCAATTTCCATTTCCAAATTTAAATCATTTATATAAATTTTAATTGTTAGTGGTCTATCTATCTTATTGTTTAAACTATAAATTACACTATACTCTCAGTTGTGCTGAGACTTTCCACATGCTTACTCATTTCATTGGCATCACCTTTGTCGATCAAAAAAACTTTATCTTTTCCCTTGGTACACATTCTTGAACTATGTCCTTTTTTTTACACGTGTTGCAATGCAATGAAATGAATAAACATTGATCATGCATGTGATTCGTTTTACCACATCGAAAACATTTAATATAATTTCTACCTGGTGTTGGAGATCTTTAGTTGAATGTACGCCTACTTGGACTTCTACCTCTCTGATTTGTTGATTTCGTCGGAACATTTTCTTTTTTTATTAAATTTATATTGGAAACATGTTTCTTTTCTACACGTATCGCAATTTCCAACGCTTTTGTTAAGGTTAATGTGTCATCTTCTTCAATAAGTCGTTCATAAATTATTGAATCGACGCTAGTCACAAATTTATTCACCAAATTATGTTCTAAATGTGTTTTGAACATATAATTTGATGCCAATCCTTTTAATCTTGCGCAATAATCATTGACTAGTCCACCGTCCGCTTTCTGTGCAGCAAGAAACTCCATCCTCTCTTTAAACACAATTACAGCTGGTGTATAATGTTTATCCAGAATGTCACACAGTTCATTATACGATTTTTCCTTCGGCAATGACGGTGAACACAAATCTCTGAGCAATTTGTATACAAATGTATCCAAATAATTTATTAAGGCATTCCTCTTTCTGTCCTTATCTTTTATCATATTTGTATCGAAAAAGAAATCCAATTTCTCTTGGATAATGCTCCATTCTTCATTTTCCGGGTTAAATGGGTTAAATTGTGTTTGAATGATTTGCATCTCCGGTTGTGCCATTTCGGTATTAACTTTTTATTTTATTTATATTTTACCTGTGTGTGGTGAGCAAATCTTCTTTCTATTTGCTAATTCCACTATTTTTCTTTTATCCTCGTCGCCAATTGTTGTGTTTGGACTCGGATTTTCTAATAATGTTTTGATTAAAGCACAATGCCTTTTTACTCTCTTACTTTATTGTAGAATATTTATATCCGAATTGCCTTCCATTCTTTTTACTGTGAAGTTAGTTATGATGTGACCATAAACATATTATAGTAAGGGTTCGCTCATTCGCATATTCTTATAGTTACATACATAACACTAGGGAATCACAATCGAACGGTTTCATTTCCAGAAAAGCATCCCCAGACCATAACTCCTTCATTTTTCGGTGGAAGTCTTAAAAGACATTCGTTGCTAAGCCTCTCGCGAGATTCTCTCCTTACGAGAATTCTTCCATCTCCAATATGCAGCTTGAATTTTGATTCATCGGAGAAAATCACATCATTTCACATCTCTTGAGTCCAAGAAACATGCTCCTGGGCCCATAACAAACGTTTTTTTTTCACTCGTAATGTGAACTCAGGCTTCTGGACTGGTTTAAGTGCTTTCAAACCAGCTTTAAGAAGTCTTTTTCTCACTAAGCTGGCTGAAATTTGTTTTCCCATTGCTCGCTCAAGAACCCCTCTTACGTCCGATGAAGTTTTAAAACGGTTCCGACGACATTGTAATATTAAAAATTCCAAAATCTCTCTAAAAAATTTATCAATTTCAATAAATCAGAGGTGTATCGCTGTAATAAAAGCAAATGGCGGTCCAACAAAATATTATTAATTAACAAGTGTTTATTCCATTACTTCGGGGTTTCCCCATAAATTGCAGGGATGTCCCTTTTTTTTTTTTTCAAAAATTTGGTCATGAATGTATTTAAAGTGAAACAATAAGCCAATTGCTTTCAAAAGTTTTGTAATTTTAGCAAAAAAAGGCTCCAATTTGTATTAAATATATTTGCCCAATTTTTTTTTTCCCAGCACTGTATAATGATCTTCAATGAACTACCAAAAGCCGTGAATTTGTTGTGACTCAGAGTGATGAAATTAATATTCGTGTTCTAAATTCGGTTAGATCTTAAAGAAAAATTCGTTATTCAGCTTCATCAGTAATAAATTACTTTTATCTTGCTTCTATATCTTAATTAATTTTAATTTTAATTTCTTCAGATAACATTTTCAATGTGATTTACGATCCGTTGAAAAGTATCAGATCGTCAAATAAAATCAATATTTTATGTATATTTTTTGTCAGAATGATTCTATTTATATCCAAATAGATTTATAATATAATGTCAATTCGAATAACCCACATAATTGTTGAGCGTGTAGGACGTAAAGTTATTTTAGTAGTTTTACTGCATAGTTATCGCGGTTAGATAAGTTCGTATAATACACAATTACAATGTTCTTATATTTGTGGAATAGATCATTTTCGACACATTAGAAATGTTATCAAATTATTATTTTTTTCACTATGTACTTGCCGTACTATTTCAAAATGCATTCCCTTACTTGATAACACTATTTGAATTACTCGGTAATATATTTTTGTCATGTACATTCATTGTGCGATTAAAAATTATGGGTAATCGATATGCTATTTGCAATTTAGTTTCATTCACAAATCAGTCAAGAACGAATCAAAATGGGGAATCGTCCAAAATTAAAGATAAATATTGACAATCGACCTACACCACCCTGTCTATTTTCGTGGTGTCAAAGTACTAAATTTTAATTACATTAAATCAAATTTAATAATAATAATTTGTAACCATAATTTCTAATTTTTTATTTTTTTATTTTTGTATCATTGCAGGCAGTTCAACCGATTTATCACCATCACTAATTGGTTACTACGATAATTTATCAAATAATTTTATATCATCACCGACGAAAAGTCCAACGCCAAATGAACAACACACTAAAACCAGCTCACCAAATAAAATTTGTAATTTAAGATTACTTTCGCCAACTGTGCAACGTATGATATTCCATTCTTCGGGCACAATGAAGGATGAAAAAATAAAGCAAAAATCGTCGAGTCAGTCGACGACTGAAAATAATACACATAGTGTTAGTAATAGCATATTTTATGTAAATACTACGCCTAAAACTAGTACACCAGTTAAGTCAACCGCATCTTCAGGGAAAAAAATTAATCTGCCGCTCACAACACTGACACAACAATTATCATTATCGAGTAATGATTTATTAGATATAGAGGAGGGTGGCGGCAGCGAATTAAGCAATAAACCAACGAATAATGATTGTATTGAGGTGCCGGAAAATAATCACAGTTTTTTATACGATCATTTAAATAGTCGCACTAGTTCAAGTGTGCTGGAAACATCCTTCGACAACGACAATAATACAGATAATAACAATAACAATAATAGTAATAATGGTTATGATCCTGAAAACGATTCATTATCATCCAATAATAGTTTTTTAAAAAAACAAATACAATCGTCATTAAATATTCATCATACCGACACCGATGATGATGATGATGATGACGATGGACGTTATCATCACTATAATGACGCCAAAAATTACTATGTAAATCTACCCAATGATCTACCGAAATCATTAATTGTCGAAGCAAAAAATTCTAGTCTGCATGAAAAGTATGAAGTCGATGGTAATGTATCAGCGACAATTTCTCGTGATAATGAATATAATAATAATAATAGTAATAGTAATAATAATAATAATAATAATAGTGTTAATAGTAATAGGGGCAATACTAGTGTAGAAAATTGTAAAAGCAAAGCTTTACATATAATTGAGTCAAATCCGTCGCGGAGTAATTCAAGTGAATATATAAATAGTAATATGAATAAGATTATCAATAATAATTTATTAAAAGTGAAATCAAGTGATATCAGTGACTTACAGACAAAACAAAATCGTCCCCTATCAGCTACATCGATTACGTCAACAACATCGACGAGCTCTTGTTCTAGTTCCGAAAATCAATTGGCATCAAAACATGCAGTCTCATATTTGGCTAGTGTCGAAAGTCTTGCCGATCACAGTGAAAGTGAATTAACTGTAAATAATAATAATTTAACCGTTACAGAGAAGTTGGTACTCGAAATTGTTGGAACAGAAAAAAGTTATGTGGATGATTTAAGGCAAATTATAAATGGGTGAGTAGCCGCTGTATTTTGTTGATGAAATTGTATGCGGTGTTTCCAAAAATAGTAAATTTTTATGTAAAACATTCATTCATTATCGTTGTTTTTTGGAATTTTTTTGGTATCAACATCATATTAAGCTTTAATTTGATTTAATTACGTTTTTTTTTTTCTAATTTGATTTACTTACAGTTATTTAAAAGACTGGAAAGAACGAGCCTGTTTAAAGGAAGAGGAATTACGAATACTTTTTAGTAATATCATTGAAATCTACGATTTCAGTACGGTTCTATTAAAGGAATTAATAAATTCTGGAACCGATCCAGATGAAATAGCAGATTGTTTCATTCAGCAAAAGGATAAGTTTGATGTATATACCACATACTGGTGCGTATTAATTAGATACAATGGATTTATGGCATTTTATGATTGATATTTTTATTCTACAGTACAAGCTATTTGGAAGCAATATCGTTACTTACATCGCTGGCCAAAGCATCGCACACCAACGCACTCTTGGTTTCAACGCAGAAACTTCTAAAACACAGATTAGGTTTAGGTTCTTATCTACTAAAACCAGTGCAAAGGATATTGAAATATCATTTATTGCTTGAAAATTTAAGAAAACACAATGATACAGAGAATATACGTACGGCGCATGAACTTATGCGTGAAGTAGCAAATCATATAGATCAAGTGAAAAAGTCGTTGGAACAACAAAGTCGAGTTAAGGAATTATCGGGTATATTAGATGGATGGTTAGGGCCCGAACTTACAGTACTCGGTGAATTGCGACATGAAGGGATTCTTATGGAAAGTAATAAACCAAGAATCGTACTCTTATTTGCCACCATGTTGATTATAACCAAACGAAAGGAAGACGGACGATTACAATGTAAAACTTATATCCACGTAAGTTTAACAACTATTCCATTTTAATTTGATTGATTAATGATTAGTAACATTTTTGTTTTCTCTCTCTCTCTCTCATCAAATAGCATAAAAATTTAATGCTTATCGAGCATATCCCAGGCGAACCAACTAGTTTCAATGTAATCCCGTTTAGTGAGCCACGAAATTTAATAAAGTTAACAGCAAAAAATCGCGACTCGAAACGTTTATGGGCTCAACTAATCAAACAAGTAATGTTAGAGCATTTCGATATACCAAATCGGGCAAAAGAGCTGGTATTTAAGCTAGGTGATGAGGAAGGTATGTTTTCTGAATACGTATTCTGTTATTCTAATTTTTTTTTTTTATAAATTATTGATAAATATTTTATTTCCACTTCAAAAACCCAAATCAATCGATCACTTATCACAAAAATACTATGTACTACACAAATTCATCAAATTGGGTGGGGATTCACATGAAAACAAAATTAAAGGTTTAAAGTAACTATAAGTAGTAGTTTAAATAGAAATTGTGGTAAAACACGTACACGCATAATTTATAATAATGAAGGTAAAAAAAAAAAAAAAAAATTAAATTAAATTGAATGGATTGATTATGAATTTTTTTGGTTTGATCACACACTGTTTTATGATCCTTTATTTATTGTTCGCTGCACTTGATCAAAATTTGATTTAATAAATTGAAATAATAATTATGTGGAGGAGTGTCATGTGAAAGTCATAACCACATCTCCACAATATCACCGTATATCTAAAAGCTGCAATATCACATTTTTATTTTGCTTCGTGTTTTTTTTTTTTTACTTTACATTGACTTGAATGTTCTATGAAACATGCATGCTAATACGCTCAGTCTAAATAGTTTAAATACCTCTTGGGTATATCGGATCTGTTTTTAATCATATCATAATCGTAGTTAAAATAGCATGTAATGTAGATGCCTGAATGTTTAAGTCAATGCTTGTTTTCCTTTATAAATATAACATTAAAACATGAGAAAATTATTAAGGCTGAAGTATCAAAGTAGTTGCTTTAATTTTTACAGATAATGAAGACGATTACGATGATTTAAAGCCGTTGAATCGAAGCTTATCGGTAAAAGATTTACGGAAAAAATTTAGTAGGTTAGTTCAAGGTTGCAACAAAATTTTAAATTATACATATTCCAAAAAAGCTTAAAGCTTATTTTTTCAGTTAATATTCATTTGTCACAAAAAAAAAAATACGATTTTCATTTATTATTTTTGGCTATTACCTTTTTGTACTATACACTTAACATGATGCTTGGATACCAGCCTTATTAGTTTAAGAAAACAATTTATAGTTTTACATTTTTATTTATAATTTAATATTTTATATCATCATAAACATTATATAGAATTTGTGAGTGTCTACAAAAAAAAATAAAACAGGTTAGCCTTTCACCAATCTCTAGCCTAATATCAGCATTAGTAGACCCGGTCTTAATTTATAGATGTGAATATTGTACTTGTTACAATTTGACCCTACACTAATATGATCTTGTAACTTTCCTAGAACATCATCAGATAAATAGTCTGGTCGAATACCTAATTTTCTACGAGTGAAACCAAATTTTCATTGGACAAACCGAAAGGTTTTGCCAGAAACCATTATAACGAAAAAAAATCCTTATAACGGAAAGCAAATCCTCCTCAAATGATTTTATATGAAAATATGTCAGGAAACAGAAATCTTTGGAACGGAACGGAATTGTTACAAAATTCCAATAAAATAAATCTTCTACAAGACGGAAATTTAAATTTATGAGGTTTATTTGTCATTTTTAAACTACAAAATAACAAATGACTAATTTTAGGACCTTCCATAATGGGCCTACTAAAGCCAAACCGAGGAAACCGAATATTTCTAAGAACCTGCGAAATTAAGAACAGTGACGATAATGACTTTTTCTTTGCATAGTTGACCCTAAACATTCTTTGTTATTACCTTAGCGAAGTTTCATTCTAAATCGAATGGATCATCGAAAATGTGGGCCGCGATTATATTTCCTGCTGCGCGATGTTCTTGTCAGATTTTATTTTAAGGGCTAATAAGCATCTATGACTACTACTAAGCCTACTACTGGAAGGCCACCGAGTTTATGGAATGATTGATTCAAAAACAGCCTTATAAGATTTGGTGATTGGAGTGAATCGACCTAAATTAGACGACGAAAACAATATGAATATGTGGATAATAGCTACGTTGAAAACATGAGCCTGCTTGCGGAAAGTTCAAGACTAAATAAAGTTGAAGACAATGTCTGGGTGATATTCGAGAGCCATGTGAGTATATACTGGATACTTGGTAGTCAACTGTGATGACGCTAGCGACGGTCTCCGGATGTATTAAACGTAGAGTTCAGGGTTAAAAGAGTAGGCTTATCATTGCTTGTTTGGATAACTACTGGATCGTATTGAATAAATAAAGATCACATTATTCTATATAACGTTGTCCAAGAATTGAAGAATCTTAAATAGTACAGAATACAACGGTGGCGACTAGAAATATAGAACTCACGTGAATAAAAAAAATATTTCAGTTGAACAATGCTACACGCGGCGATATAACTATACATACATTGAAGATGGAAAAGCTACTGGAAAGTTTTTTGCAAAATTTTGGGAAATTCGTTTACAATGCAGAACCGATTTTCACCGAAGATACGGCATCAATGACAGAATAGGCGAAAGTTGGGTTGTTGGTACAGAAACTCGAGTCGCAAGATTACCTAAAGTTTGTCAACACTATTTTGCCGCGTAAACCAATGGAGATTACATTGAAAGTTGTCGTCAAAGAGCTGAAACGCATTTATGGGCGGAAAGAATCGCTTTTTTCTATGCGATATAAATGCCTAAACATCACGAAAAGCGAATGCGAACGTTACGAAACGTACGCTGTGTGAAAAATTTGTCATCGCAGCATGTTCGGCGGAAGATTTCAAGGCTCTGCTGTTCATTCAGGGCCTCGACAAACCACAGGACTCGATCATACTGGAAAAGCTGCTGTTAATGCCAGATGCTCAATACACAGAAACACAGGCAGCCACAGAGGAGTAGTTGTCGTCAAGGCACAATGGAACCAGAGCAGAACCTACGGCGCCCATCCTTCCACACAGATGGACTAAATCGTAGCAATGGCCTGACTGTGAAGTACCTGTGTCTATTATGTTGCGATATCCATTTCCATCAAGATTATTTAAGTGAAAGACATCCATCCGGATACAAGAATGGATATTATTAGACAACAGCTCGTGTTAGAGCGAAACGACCACGGTGAGGCCAGGGTCACAATTGACACACAAATCCGTCATGCCGTCAATGAATAACCGTACGGGCTATTCTTAAAGAATTGCATTCGGGCCACCCAGGGACAACACGCATGAAGCTGTTAGCGCGAAGCAAGGTTTACTGGTCCGAAATTGACAACGACATCGAGACCCACGTGATGCGGAAGGGTGTTACCAATACATGCCTTCGTATGCAGTAAGAATAAAGTCGTCGTACAAAGTAATAAGAGGATATGAGATGAAGACGAAGCAGATCCAACTCAAGCTATCCGAAGAACGAGGCGGTATGCGTAACTGAAGAATGAAAAAACAGTTTAACGATTACCACGGGGCCAAGTGGAAGGAGTACAATGTCGGAAACGCCATTTATTTCAAATCCGTTCTTTAGTCGAACGGCAAAACAATCGTCTCGTTCGAGCTCACACAAATAAACTGAAGTGCCGTTATGCCAAGTCAGTTGATGAGAAGAAGTCGGCGAACCGATGATCGTGCTTCAGAAACAACTTGCTGGTTTGAATGAACCAATCGAAACCGAAGAGGTCAATGAAGCCACTCAGGATGTCGTGCAAGAGCCAACGGCATTATTTAAAGCAAATATTTTACCTGGGGAAGAGTATGATGACGCCAGCGGCGGTATCTAGAGGTATTAAAAGTAGACTTCAGGCTTAAAAGTAGGTAGCCATAGATTATCATTGGCTTTCTGAACATAGGTTAAAGACCACATTATTCCAAATAACGTTGTCCAAGAATTGAAGAATCTTAAGTAGTACAGAAGACAATAGTCAACTATTACTAGCTTATTACTAACAAGATATCGTCGCAATGTTGTAAATTCGCCATCCACAAAGCACGAATAAAACGCTAGTTTTCAGATGCTTACGTTGAACACTGATTACCTCCAATCGTAAAATAATTTGTTCATTCAAAGATCCTATTAAACGGAAAATTCCTTAAGCCGGCAAATACCGCTGCAATGAAATTCCGTCTTAGAGGATTTTCGCTGAAACTAAGGAAAGGAGAATAAGTTTCGTTATAGGCGGACTAACTTAATAACAAAAACCTGACGAGACACAACATTTGCAATAAATTATGGGAGCAGATATAACGAAAATCCAAATGTATGAGACTGAGACATGCTAGTATAAAATGGATTTTGCGATTTATAAAGGGTACGAACTATCCACCGACTACCAATCACCCAAAGAAATTTGTTGGAATTCTTTGTTTAGGGGAAGAGGCGGGGAAGATATTTAAATACCTGAGATCGATGGTAACTGAGCAAAATCGTTTGACATTCGAAAGTTGCTGATCCAAAATCGTTAGGAGGTCGTTCATAAACTAGCTCACGCTATTTTTGATCATTTTTAATCCCCTAGAAAGATTTACTCTCTTATGAAACGTCACAAATTTAGAACCCTCTCCCCGCTCATTTCAACGTACTTTTAGTATTTTACGCTTAAACGCGTGACATCACAATCTATAATACTTCCTCCTTCCATCTTCACAAATAATCACGTTAGCTGTCATCCCTCCCCCCCAAAAGAGCGTTTAGCTGTTTATAGATGACTCTTAATTATGTTTGAGCGATTAAATAAGGATGAGTCTCGACGAAGTTCCCACAGTCGAGGAAATAGAATATGGAGTGTCCTAGATGTGAGCCCTTGTCATAATTGTGAATTAAAAACCATAATTAAAAGTTTCCTCTCCACGGTTTTTAATTATGCAAGTTCCCTTACTTAGCTAGAAAAAAGGTTAAGCAAATACTGTTGTAGACACTCAAATTAAGGCAACATAAAAACATTGTGCATTGTCCTTAAACCATTTTGTTTTTTTTTTTATAAATATCGCTTTTTATCATTTTTAATTGAAACTTTATTTGCGGTTTCAGTACTACACACGAGATTTGTGATTAAATGATGAACAATGATTTACTAGAAACTAATATTTAAATTTTTTAATTTTTTTTTTATGTTTTTAGAACGAACATCCGATAAAAATACTTGGAAATGGGGGCATTCATCAACACCTGAATATTTAGAACGACGCAATCAATATCGTCGTAGTGAAATGCGTTATCGTTCGAAAAAGGCTCGTAAAAATCTAGTGCAATCAACAAAGTCACTGGATGATAGTTTTATTAAATCAAAATCGACTTCAACCCAATCCCTTATCAACAGTAATAATGATTTAAGTTTGATTGGTAGTTCAATTAGCAGCAACATTAATTGTATTCATACGTCGGAACATCACGATAACCATAAACATGACCATCAACAGGGTGATTGCAATTGTCAAATTGTTAAAACGGAATTAAGTAATACGTTAAAATCTAATCGAAGTAAATCAGAAACTCGTGTTCCCGCAAATTTCTATAAAATTCATACACTTAATCGGGGTAATGTAATTAATAATTCGCAATCAGCACCACCGACTGATTCCACCGATGACCTGCACGAAGTTAAAATGTATACTAAAAAAAATATTCCGAAACGTATTGAGAAAATTAAAAAAAGCCGAAGTAAAAGTCTTAAGGAAAACTCTAAATTTTATATGGAACTCAAAATAACTGAATCATCGGATAATATACCGAGTGAAGTGAACAACGAAATTGAAGAGAATGAACGGCACGCCGATAAGAATAAATATCTTGAACAGCAGGATGATGTTTTCCATGCAGATAACACCGTTAACAAAAATGACACGCAAATTATAACCGAATTACTAAAAGAAAATAAAAATTTTGATCGACTTCTTTCGGCCACGGGCGGCCCAGTGAAAAAATCTCAAAAATCGAAAAAATTAAACGAAAATTCGAATGAAAAGAAAAATCAGTTAAATGGCAGTTTGGATAAAAATAACAGTAGCTGTAGTAGCAGCAGTGGTAATATTTCTACAACACCAATGCTGGACACAAACACGCAATTGGTCAAGAAACAAGCCGAATTAATATTGAAGCTGAACGAAATCGAAATGGATTTGAATAGTCGAAAAGCAGAACCTATATATGAATCACTTAAACGGAATGTTCATGTTCCGTATAAATATTGTCCGTCGCCAAATTTACAACGATCCAAATCGCAACCGCATCCAAATACGCAAGCAATTAAAGTGAAAAAAGTTGAACGTCCCGATTCAGACTATGTAACACTCGATTTCAATGCCGTAATCCATTACAATCAAAATTTAATCAGTAACAGTAGCAATTCTGCACCAATTCCTAGCACCGCCAGTATTAGTAGCGTTGATATAATGCAGCTGAGGAGCAGTGACTCAAATATAAATTACACAAATCACAACAGTAAGTTGAGTAAATTAAATGAGCGTCGTGTTTCAGATGTTACCGAATTATGTCGTCAAAGTGTTATATATAAACAAGGTAGTGAAAATTTAGGATCACGTATCGCACACTTAGATTATGCTGATCCAAAAACATTAATGCCATCAGTCCAATCGCAATGTAACATTTTAATTAATAAGAACTCGTTAAAATCATCCAATCAAGAACGTGACTCAGTTGTATCGTTAACATCGTCCAATGATAGTGTGAATAATAATAATAATAATAATCAATCCACCACCGATGGGTCATTAACAATGAATCATAATGATTCGTATTATGAAGATAAAATTGAGGAATTGCTGGAAAATAATGACATTCGTGATTCAGCGATTTATAGTGATGATAATAATGATAAAAAATTTATTGTGACCAAATCTAAATCGCTAACCACCGGTAATCATCTTAATACACCACCCCCGTTACCTGCCAAACCAAATAAATTACTATCGAAATACGATAGAAGTATTAGTGATGGTGGGGTCCTTAAAAAGAATAGCAATAGTGAAATTAATAATTGTAGCAATAATAATGTTAGTAATGATAATGAATTGGGTGGCGATAAGAGTAAAAGTAGTTGGGTTTTACAGCAGATAAAAAATTTTAATAGCTGTAAATAAAAAAAATAAAAACATCCGTCTTTCACGATATTTACTTCTACATAATTTCGTATGCGTAACTCTATTTATATCGTACTAGAAGGGGTCAAAGACCCTTTATATTATTTATTTCAACAACAAAAACATCTTTAACGTTTAAAAGAAACCGAACGTTTTTGTTTGTTGACAAGTCCTTTTAGACGTAATTAAAAATATTATGAATTAATAAATTGGTTTGTCGGTTTTATTTTAAATAAACACGCATGAATAGTAATTAATAATTTAAAATCAACCAAATATATTTTTTTTTGTTTTAAATGAAATTTTTAAAAATGTATTTAATTTATTTTCTTTTGCCATAATAAATATAATTTTATGTTTATGTTTTGTTTGTTTTTATTATTATTATTTGTAATAGTTTTATTAATTATAAATTATGTAATACTATTTTTAATTATGTATATAATTATTAATATTAATAAAATTAAGAAACTTTTGATGTTTTGTGCAAAATGTAAAAAAAAATTTGATTTCTTCTTGAATTTTTATTTTTTTATTAATAAACTGTCATCAAAACTCAACAATCGTTCAACACAATTAATTGTTTGATTGTAAATAGCGTATTACAGGTTCACAACAATCCAATTATAAAAGGTGTTTCGCCAAACTCGGCCAGATAGATGAGCCACCAGAGATGATTCTGTACTGATGAAGCCTGAATTGTTTTCACTCAATTCGGTATCTAGGAGTATGAAGGCCGAGCAAACCCAATCTTCATGCTCCGCAGCTTCCATCTGCAGCTGCTACCATCCCAAACCATTCAGTGCAGCTACCTCAGGCTCCCAAATAACTTATTTCTACTTATTTACATAATGCATGTTTCTTGGCTTACAACGGTTGAAACGTGGTCAGTTTTCGATATGTTTGTGAACTTTCCAAGTAAAAAAATTTGAAGATTGTTAACTAAACTTCTTCGAATTTGAACAGTTTATTGTTAAAAAATAACTTCAAATTTTTTTTACTTTCTCTGTTACTTAGAAACTAGTCTACAGCTTAATAATCTAAGTAGTGGTTCGTGAAACAAGAGCTGGTGAGCTTTCTACGAAAATAATTTTGTGTTGTCGTTTAGAGATGGATGTCCATCCGCGAATCAAAGCCATTCAGCCAAAGCCACCATCAAATATCAAAGCCATTCATTAGGGCGATTGGGTAAAACCGTCACAGAAAGATAATTCAGAAGGAGAAAACCAATCAGCGAATCTACAAGGCTATTTGTAGCCAGATGACATTCAGAATGTGGAATTTAAATTATTGCAAGTCGAGCATTATTTGGGGACAACTTGCTGGTTTTGCTATTGCGGCAATTATGGGTTCCTTCCCTTCCTGTGGGTGTGTCGTCTTTGTTATAGTTAATAAAGTTAAGTAAGTACGGTACACGCTCTTTTATTTCTTTGATTTGGCGAAGGTAAAATATTATAGTGTTAATTTGCCATTTAGTGTAGGCAATAATTGTTAGTTTGTACAACATTTAAGCCGGTATTCCATTATGAAAAATTTACTGACTGCTGGAAAAAATGAAAGAAGACAAAAAAAAATGTTACATTAGAGTGACAAAGAAAAAACAATTTTTTTATTTTTTATTTTATAGCAAAATTGTATGGATACATTTTGACAGCAAACAAAAACATAACCAACAAATATGAACAAAATTATGCGTTATTCTTAATTCGTATATTTTCACCTCTCAAAATTATCTAAAAAATTAAATATTATTTTCACCCATATCAGAATTATTTTTTTTTCATTTATTTTCCGTCACAGAATAAAAAATAAAAAATATCTTTACCATAAAAATGACGTACTATGAAAATTAATATTGTGTGCGAGAAATATGTTATCATCCGTACACAAAATTTATGTAGATGTGTTAGAGGGTTGCAATAAAAAGTACTCCATTTGATACTTTTGTCAATAATTATGGCATCACACTAACACAGCCACAACTTTTTTGTAATAAAAATGTTTACTGACGAAGTTGGGTGTCTCATTCACACAACCACCGATTTTATATTTTTATCTCAATATATTTTTGCTGATAAACATTTTTTCACAATGGAATACCGGCTTTATAGTAATATTAAATTAGCATTTCTTGTTAATGTTTAATGTGAACGCACCCAAATATTGTCAAACTTATTATGTAAAAATATGTAAACTCACCTTAAGTCTTTTTTGACATTCGTTGTAATAAAAACCACACCAAATCTAGCAGTCTATCTAGCACGTTGTTTTATTTTATTATTTTGATAATCGTGCAAAAAGTAATTCTTAATCATCGGCTCAAATTAACAGGTTATGGGCCGAGTATTGTGATCATCGTATAAAGGAATCAACGATAATCAGGGAAATCACAGAACCACAGTATTTTTCGAGAAATTACATATTTTCATAGTAATAATCTTGATTCGAAAATTCATAACCTCAAAAATGGCTGATACAACGAAGATACAAATTATCAAACTAAACGACGAGAATTATTAGGTTTGGCTATACAAAATCGAACTTTTACTGATAAAGGAAGACTTGTGGTCAGAAGAGGCAATTCAATTAGCGGTTTGGAACAAAAGTGATGGTAGAGCTCGTGCACATATTGGTCTTTCAATTGAGGACAACCAAATCATACACGTAAGGAACATATACTAAAGATACATGTTAAACCGAAAGTGGTCTGACTGAAAACGTCCGAGATAAATTCAACATGTAATCGGCGGCTTGGCTGAAAGCAAACATTATTAACAAGAAGATCTTCTTGTTAATAATCTTTGCTTTCAGTCAAGTCGCCCTGTACATATTGAATTTATCTCGGACGTTTTCAGTCAGACCACTTTCGGTTTAACATGTATCTTTAGTAATAGTGACGGCCAAAGCGATGTGGGAATCATTCCGGTATTATCATCAAAAATCAACTTTGTCCATAAATAAATACCATGGACGAATGTATCGACGAATTAATTACTTTGGGTGAGCCATTAGCAAAGACTTTCGCAGTTTCGTTGTACCTGTCAAGTTTATCGGAAAGCTACAGTGTTTTGTTAACAGCTCTCGAATCACGTGCTGAGACTGACTTGACAAAGAGTATGGTGAAAAACAAATTGTTGGAAGAATATAAACGTCGGCAAGATATCGAAAATATGAGTACCAGTGAAGAAAATGCTCTTAAAGTTTACAAACAAGGCGCAAGTTTTGAAATTTCCCAAATGTATTGTTTTTTCTGCAAGAAAACGGGGCACATAAAAAGTGATTGTCGTAAATATGCAATTTGGAAAAAGAAGAAGGATTCGGGAAACCAAAGCCAGAAACAGGCAAATATAGCTGAAAACGAAAGTGACGCAGTGGAAGCGTACGTATGCTTACTCGCTGGTCATTAGAATAAATTAAATATATCTGAATGGTGTGTAGACTACATGAGCAGCGTCTAGTCGTTTTTCGAATGTTTAAACAAATCCACGATGAAATCAGTAACATTAGCCGATGGTAGTAATTTACCAATTAAAGGAACCGGCATTATTGAATTCAGTGTTTCAGCCACAAAGTTCAGATTGTGTGACGTACAGTTTGTACCTGGACTTAAGTGTAATTTACTGTCAGTTATCAAACTAGCTAAAAGCGGTTGCACCATCACGTTTAAAGGAAAACAATGTGAAATCAACAAGAACGGAAACACATTATTTATCCTTAAATCCACCAATGATGTCTACAAGTTGAATCAACAAGCGCTCAATGTAATTCAAGCAGGAAAATCGAAATGCATTCATGAATGTCATAAGGTACTTGGCCATCGCAATTTAATCGATATAAGGAAAATGGTGGAATTTGCAGCAAACATGAAGATAGCTAATTGTGACCATAATGATACGTGTGAAATCTGTCTTCAATGTAAGAAAACCAGAGATTTATTTCCGCAAAAATCATTCACTAGGTCAGCGGGTAAATTAGATCTAATACACACCGACGTATGCGGACCATTACAAATACCAACACCAAGAGGTAATAAATATATACTGACTCTCATTGATGATCATTCGAGATCTGACGTTTGCGGAAAGGTGATGGAATTTGTCGAAATGATGAAAACGCAATACGGCATGTTACTTAAAGTAATTAGGTCAGACAGAGGTGATGAATATGTGGATAATGAACTGCGGAACTATCTAAAATCAAAAGGAGTTAAATCCCAGTTTACAGTACCTAACACGCCAGAACAAAACGGAGTTGCCGAACGTAAAAATCGGACCTTAATTGAAATGATACGGTGCATGTTGACAATCTCAGGTTTGCATAAACAGTATTGGGGCGAAGCGGTGACTACGGCGAATCACATAATCAATCGTCTACCAACTAGAAGCTTAAAAACTACTCCGTATGAGATGTGGCATGGTAAATTACCAGATTTAAATTATTTTCATACTTTTGGAGCACTTGTGTATGTATACAGACGTCCCGAAAGAACAGCGTAAAAAGTTGGATGACACAGCTGAAAAATTATTCTTCGTGGGTTGGTACCATTGACATCTCGATCGACCATCAAACGAAATCAGCAGACAGCGATGAACACCAACTCAATGAACTAACATCTCAAAATGAAGATGATTTTAGACCCAGAAGGGAAGAAGAGCAGCCTACACGACGTTCTACAAGACCAAATAAGGGTGTGCCACCAAAACGGTTAATAATGGAAATTAATAAGGCGACAAAAGAAATAAACTCGGATCCTGTTAGATATGAAGAAGCAATAAACGGCCCAAATTCTGAAAATTGGATAACGGCTATGAATGAAGAGATGGACTCACTTCATAATTTTGGAACTTGGAAGATAACTAAATTACCACCAGGAGAAAATGCAATTGTTTCCAAATGGGTCTATAAGAAGAAACCCGATCAATAAAGGTTACATCGTTCGATTCAAAGCTCGTTTGGTAGCGCAAGGTTTTTCACAAAAATTTGGTCGAGATTACGACGAAGTTTTTGCACCCGTAGCCAGCCCGACAACATTGAAGATTCTTTTGGCAGTAGCAGGAAAAAGGAAGATGGAAGTTAAACATTTTAACATTCAAACTGCTTACTTAAATGGAGATCTATCGCATAACGTCTACATGAAACAGCCGAAAGGATACACGATGGGTGACAGTAGTCAAGTATGTAAACTTATTAAAAATTTATATGGTTTCAAACAGGGCGCAAAAGAATGGAACAAGAAGTTTGACACTGTTATGCAGGAGAACAAGTATGTCGATGATATTGTTGTAGTCTCAACAAATATCAAACTAATCGATGTTTTTGAAATTTCTATGAATAACAATTTTATCATAAAACATCTCTGAAATTTACAATCCTATCTTGGTATCCAATTCAACAGAGATGATAAAGGCATGTTCTATTTAAATCAAGAGAAATATATCTTAAACAAGGTTCGTGAATTCAATCTGGAGGATGCCAAAGACTCGTCTGTACCGATAAATGTCGGATATTTAAGCCAATCAATGAACCAGGAACCGTTCGAGTCACACGAAATCTATCGGAGTGCAATCGGATCTTTACTTATCTACCAACACTAGGCCGGATATCTCCATTGCAACGTCAATATTGGCAAGACGTGTGAGTGATCCAAAACAATGTGACTGGAATGAGGTAAAGAGAGTTTTCAGATATTTGAAAGCTACAAAATCCCTAAAGCTTAAATTGGGAAACGAAGAAAACTATATAAGTTTCAAATGCTACGTTGACGCCGATTGGGCCGGAGACCATATTGACAGGAAATCCAGTAGTGGCTATTGTTTTATTTTCAATGGTGCTTTGATCTCGTTGGTTAGTTGAAAACAAACATCTGTCTCTTTGTCTTCGACAGAAGCAGAATTCATCGCATTTTCTGAAGCAGTACGCGATCTAATCTGGATGGAGCGCTTATTAAATGATGTGGACGAGACTATTGAAACTCCAATCAATAAATTCGAAGACAATCAAGGATGCATAAAATTGCTTAACAATCAAATTTGTCATCAGCGTGTAAAACATAATGACATCAAATACAAATTCGTACATGATTACATAACTTCGAACAAGATAACAGCCATTTATTGTCCAAAATTGCGGATATGCTGACGAAGCCACTAGATGGATGAAAGTTGGCTAAATACACCAGTGCAATTGGTAACTACATGTTGAGAAGGGGTTAGTTTGTACAACATTTATAGTAATATTAAATTAGCATTTCTCTTGTTAATGTTTATTGTGAACGCAACCTAATTTTGTGAAACATATTAGGTATGTAAAAATATGTAAACCCTCCTTAAGCCTTTTTTGACCTTCGTTATAATAAAACCCACACCAAATCTAGCAATCTATCTAGCATGTTGTTTTATTTTATTGTTTTGATAATCGTGCAAAAAGTAATTCTTAATCATCTGCTCAAATTAACAATAATAAAGGGTTTTCCAATAAGAAGTTTCATTTTGATATTCATTTTGCAAAATTGCGATTGTTTCGTTGCTTGTGTGGCACGTAGCGCCGTCTTGCTGAAAATAAACGTCGTTCACATCAATATCTTCCAATTCCGGCCATAAAATCATTAATTATAGCTCGGTAGCGCAATCCATTCACCGTAACATTTGCACCAGTCTCATTTTCGAAAAATTTGATGCACATTTTGATGCATTTGAAGGACCCAATATACCCAAGGTATCGTACCATTTTTAGTAATGGCGACAGCTTCAAAATTGACAGCTGCCCAAATAGAAGGCTATTCAAAATGAAAAATATTATTGGAAAACCCGTTATAAGGCAAGAGCCGATTTTCTGACGGCCATATCCTTAATAATTTAATTGGGTAGTGCAAACATGTGTATATCGATCAACAATAATGTCGCTTCTGTATAATATTCTGTGGCCGTGCCAATGGCAAAATTAACTGCATTATCGACATGTCATTATATTATAGTACGACATAAAAAGGGAAAGATGGCGCCAATTATAACTTAAGAGAATCGAATTATGACTATTGTGAATAATTTCTATCTGTCATTTGACAATTGTGTAGTTTTATTATCACAGAATCACATTCAAATAGATAAAATAATTTTATTTTAAATACTACTTAGTGTAATTACCAAAAAAAAATCAAACAATAACTATTTAAATATGTATCGCCCAAGTTTATTTAATTTCTCACGAAATTTGGTTAACCTAACCACAAAAATAACGAATCGCCGTTTTAGTTCAAGTTTGCCAATGATGAGGCTTCAGGCACCAAAACATCCGGTACCTAATAAATATACGGTCAAAAACTATGAATACTGTATTAACTGGTGTGCACATACTATTTTATTTGTAGACTGGCCTTCTTTCTAGAAATATGCCGCTTTTCAATAACAGCACAAAAATGATGACATTTTCTTCCTCCCAAAATCAGAAATCTAAAAAAATTGTTGGTTACTGGCTTTTAGGATGTAGCGGGATGGTATTTGTTGCTGTTATTTTAGGTGTGACAATAATTTATATAATAATTCTAGCCAGTATATGTTACGTAATTACGACCGAAATAATTCCAATAACATTTCGGTTTGATTAATTCGTTAAATACATAAATATTTCGTTTTTAGTAAAAAATGTGTTTTTATTTTAAGGCGGCGTAACCCGCCTTACCGAATCTGGATTGTCCATGGTCACATGGAAGTTGCTTGGAGAAAAAATGCCACGAACGCAAAAAGAATGGGAGGCAGAATTTCTAAATTACCAACAATATCCAGAATATAAAATGTAAGTAAAGGAGACTGAGCCTAATTAAGTGCTTAATCGTTGAGTTAATCTTTAGATTTATTCCATAGAAAAAATCGTGATATTACATTGAGCGAATTCAAATTTATTTGGATGATGGAATACGGACATCGCATGTGGGGCCGAGCTATAGGAATTTTCTTCACTCTACCGGCTGTTGCTTTTTGGGCGAAAGGTTATTTTGCTAAACCAATGAAAATTCGTGTAATTGCATTCGGCGCCTTGATCGGCCTCCAAGGTCTGATGGGCTGGTATATGGTAAAATCGGGTCTTGAAGATCGTTTTCATGGTGAAAATGATGTACCACGAGTTTCACAATATCGTTTGGCATCACATCTAAGTTTTGCATTCGTATTATACACATTATTTGTATGGAATGCTTTCGATCATCTGTTGCCTGCAATCAAACCATCAGCGGAAGCTATAACTGCTACAGCCATTAAATTCCGTCGACTGGCGCATGTCACCAAAGGTATGATATTTTTAACGGCTCTGTCTGGTGCTTTTGTTGCCGGTTTAGATGCGGGACTCGTTTATAACTCCTTTCCAAAAATGGCCGATCGATGGATTCCATCCGATTTGTTGGCTTTGTCGCCAAAAATCAAAAATTTTACAGAAAATCCTACTACTGTACAATTTGATCATCGAATCCTTGGTACAACAACATTACTATTAATTTCCGGATTATATATTATGAGTAAACGAATTCATAATCTTCCACCAAGAGCATATAAGGCTGCAGCTGCTGTTGCTGTCATGGGATGGTTGCAAGTTGCTTTAGGAATAACCACTCTGCTTACGTATGTTCCCGTGTCGATAGCAGCTTGTCATCAATCTGGCTCATTGATTCTATTAACAGTAGCAATTTGGATGACACACGAAATTAAGTATTTAAAACGAATTATTTAAAACGTTTAAAACGAATCGTAGCTGTCCAAGTCCATATAGATGATGATCTATCTATGATAAATTGAAAAATTAAACTTTTTATTAAATTTCGAAACGAACATTACAATTAGCTTGACGTGATGTTTTCTTCTATTGTCTATTATGCACAGCCCAAGGTACAAAATGTTTATTCCAACACATCGTGATTCTACTTGGTATCACATTTCTAGCAAACTCATACCTATGTGGTGATCTTGATGTTACATGTTCTTCATGACATTTTCACATCGGTTCAATTATTTTTTTGGCCAGGCGATGGCAAGCTTGTTCTACACAAATATATTTTTTAAACTTAAGCCTAGCCACTTTTCGCTGCACTGTTCTTTTTTGCCTTTGCTTAAAAATTGATAAGTGTTTTCCGATAAAATATTTGTCCATTTTCTTAGCTTAGAATTTACAAAATGAGGTAATTTTCAATATTTTATGAGGTTAGTATGGCCATTGTTTTAGAAATTTATTAGCCCGTAAAATATGGGATTTGAGCAATATTTTGTATTTAAGAATAGAAAATAACGAGAACGTTGGGAAGTTGCATCGAAAAATATATACCTATTTAATAATAAGTTTAGTTGATAAATCAGATATCGCGAATCGTAAAATAATTGGACAGATTTAAAAGTGCATTTATCAGTTTTATAGATAAATAATTTCCTAATTTTAATATGTAATAAAACATGTGTATAGGTAAATGTAATAAATAAATTAAGTAGAATAAAATTTATAGATTGAAAAGCCGTTTTTATTTTCATTCTTCCTATAGAAAAAAGAAGTGATTTATAAAAATTATTCTTATATGTAGCGTAATTACAATTTTAAAATATGTATTTATTACAATAAATTTTAGAACTTAATTTGCCTAACGAATTTTTAAATATAAAATCTATAATTCATATATAAAAATAAAGATTACAAAAATAATGTTCGGCGACAAAAAAACACAAGCTTAATAAAAAATAAGCCTTTACAACATAATTAACAAACGAACGATTATAAGTTTGATATATTGAGCCTCTCCTCCTACAGTGGATTGAATTGATGTTGACTAGAAGACGATACTTTCAAATTGAAAAGAGTATTTAGTCGGCTTTTTGTTTAATGCTTCTAAAATTGAATAATTATAAGGATGTGCTTGTAACAAAAATATATAATCATATTTTCCCTTTTAGCTTATTTATAATGAAAAATTCATTGTGAAATCGTATTCGATTGTTGGTATTACAGTTTGGACAAATTTGAGAAATATAATAAGATACATGTGAACCCCTAATTCACCACCACCCTCTTCAACCGTTTGGATTATCTTTTTCATTATATCGGCATGCTTGCATGGATGAACTGATCCCATGTTTGGACCCGGAAGATGAGGATGACTTTCCATAGTAACCGTTTTTTTAGCATGATCTTGACTTACATCCTCATACATTTGTTCAACAGTTAATAGTTTACGATTTTCATCGTAGCCAATCATCCATAGTCTTGGCGTTTGATATAACTTATCGTAAGTTATATGTAAATCATAAGTTCTAGTCTTTACAACGGAATCATCGTTATTATTTGCGCCATTTGGCTCCGATTCATTTATCTTGGGCGGTGGTTTTCGGGCAATTGTAGCAGTTGCTAAATCAACCTGTTCTAATTTACCACTACTCTCAAACTCTTCCATGTCATCAAATCCTCCATCTTCGTCATCATCATCATCATCACCATTATTGTTTGCACTATAATTATCCATATCAGCCACTTCATTTTCTTTCTCCTGATCAAATTTACTATTATCTAGTGTCATATCCGACACCTTATCACTTAAATCAGTGGCTGCATGATGTGTTTCTACCCAACCACCATCTAAATCTTCTTCGACAACAATTTCCTCTCCAGTGTATTCCATCTGTTTACAGCGTTGGGAACATGCAACTTTTCTCGTTATCAAAAATTGTTTTTCTTTTGGCAAAAAATTTCGTATTCTCGATTCATCACCAGTTGCCCATTCCCATGAAGGACAATGATGAACAAGATGGTCTCCAGCAGCAATAAATTCTTCGGGTGTTATCATACCAGTTTCTCGAAATTTTGATTCCTATTCAGTTTTAAAGTATATAAAATAAGCGTATTCTTATTGGATATTTACTTGGATTTACAAACCGTTGAAACTTTAGAAATGGATTCGGCAACGCTGAAAGCGGCCCCTTTTATCATATTCTTTATATTTTGCATTTTTATTTTAACAAGACGACGATTTTTTAATTTTTTTTTTGTCTTTGTCGTCTAAAAACAAGACGTCAAAAAGTCAAAATTGATTAATTGCCATGAAGTGAAATGCAATTAATTGTTTATAACACTTTTTTTTTGTAGCACAGTTCTATCTGACATCTACCGGTAAATATTTTAACGTAGATAAAACGTGGTCTGAATAAAATGCAAAATTTTTGTTTTTAAATATTTTTTTATTCTAATTATATTTACAAACATTGAATTACAAATTAAAAAAATAATAATAAATATAAATTATGTTATCATAAAAAGAAAATTTGATTCAAATAAATTTATAATTGATTTTTTCTAGATTCAATTTGAGTTTGAATTTTTTTTACACAACCGTTGCTACGGTTTCCGTTACGATGAAAAAATGAATTGATCGAATTCATTGTATGGTTTTCTAAATTATCTGAGATTCCCCATTCTACCGATATACTTTGATGTCGTCCAATTGTATTACAATTCAGTGATCCCGTCGATGATGATGAAGATGATGATGATTTTGATGATTTTAAAAAATTACCGCTACTACTGCTACTACTACTATAATTATTACTAGATCCGTTACGACCATATTTATCGAGTAATCTCAATAGGCAATCTTTGGTTGTCTTTGCTGAATCTTCTAATAAAACGGTTTTGTGTTGCTGATGTGTTGGCGCTAATGGAACATCACGGCTTGCATAATTGATACGGAATTTTGTTCGTCGAATCGATGGTGATGAGCTTAGTGACGAAGCCCATACAGGAGATTTTGTATTATTATTTGATAAATCATTGTTGCCATTAATTTGTGAAAATATTGATTCTCGAAATGAGGTAAGTGACCGCCGATTACTTTGATTGTAGTTTTCATTGGTGATACTACTATTGCCTGTGGTAAAATTTCGTCCATTAAAATGAATCATTTCGGAACGTTCACTTCTATCCGATAGGTAGTTTTCCTCTAATTTATCGAATGATGATGAATTTGATCGCATTTTACTAAGTAATGATTGTTTTAGGGTTTCATTCGGTATTTTAACTCTATGATTGTAAGCCTCATTTAGTTTTGATTTGTAAACCTCAGGTTTCTTCATTAATTCTGGTTTTCTAATATCTTTTGGTTCACGATAAATAATTTCTTCTTTTTTATTAACGTTATTGTAATCTTTGTTCAGATCAATATTTTCAATGTTACTTTTATCAATGATACCATTGGAATGAATTGGTGTATGATTTTCACCGGCTGTAATACCAATATCGATATTCATTTGCGATAACATTAAGAGACGCTCAGATAATTTTTTGATTTCATCCGCCAAACTTATTTGGTCATAATTTGTCTTTTCTTTCGTCACAATAACTTTACTATCGGAGCTGCGACGTTCAAATGGTTGTAGATTAGTTTGGTTTTCACTTGGGATATTATCATTATATTCAAGGTTATTGTCGTCAGTGGTATCAATATTTTTATTACTACTATTATCATTATCGTTATTATTCACATTATTTAATACATCATTATTATCACTATTTATACTATTGTTGTCATTGTTAGTATTTTTGTTGTTGTTCTCCTCATTATTTTCTATATCAAGACCATTTGTACATGTAATTGATTCACAAGGAGATGGCGAGCAACCTGAAAACATAAGCAAATATATTGAGATAATGCAATATGAGGGAGTTTTGTGTACACGTATTATGTTGTTATTTTATATGTAATTGCAAACCACACATAGTTTGTTAAAAAATTAAGGCATTTCATGTAAATAAGCGTTTGGTTTAATATTTACAAACGATGATATTAAATTAAAGTGACGTGAAACTATGCGGATATGCATGATGAATTTACATATATACGAAAATTGTATTTCTAAGCCATAATTACTTACTATCTATTAAGCTAAAGTAATTTAATTAATATTTCTTAACAGTAGATAATTCTATTGAAATTATGATTCCATAAGTGAATAGAACCATTATGAATATCAGCAAAATTCATAAATAAAGAGAAATAGTAAATTAGTAAATTAATTTAATTTTAAATTAAATAAGGTCTGAGAATAAATTTGGATATTGAACTAAAGCTTTATAAAATATATTGTACGGATGGTAAGCGATTAGCAGAAGCGATTAAAAGAAAAAAAAAAGATTAAATTTTAATTAATTAAACAACCAACCAGAACTAAAACAGAATAATTTTATAGTATATAATATATCTTGTCGCTTCTGGATAAATTGAATGGATCCATTCCCTAATCAAAATTTATTCAGACCACTGGTGTATATCAGTATTCAGAGAGTATATAGAAACAGATAGGAAGATAACATCCAAAGCACAGCAATTTAATAACAAATGCTAATTACCTACCTCTTGATGATAAGTTACTATTAGCATTTAGTTCTAATTGTATCGGTGGTGATATATAATTATTTTCTATATCAAAAATGTACGGACTATTGGGATGTTCACCCCATCGTTGGACAAATTCTTTTAAATTTTCTTTTGTCTTTTCTAAAATACCATTTTCCAATTTTAATTCGATATCTTTTGTGATTGGCAATGATATTGCTGGCTTTGTTGGATATTCTATCGCTTGAATTTGTGGTGGTGATAATGGTGGTGGTGGTGGTGGTAGTGATGTCGTCTCTATTATAGGTGGCGATGTAATAATTGGTAAAAATTCTGTAATAATTGGCTTAAATTTCGGTGGTGGTAATATTATTGGCTTAGGTGCTAATTGTGGTCGTAAACATGGCCGCCTTTTTAACCATTTATGTTCTAAACATTCGGCCGCCGTCATTCGTTCATTTATATCTTTTAATAGTAATTTTGAAATAAAATTGATGGCTTCCGGTGATATATCATTAAAAGCTTCATCATCAAAATCATATTTGGATACTGTAACATTTGTCATTGTTTCGATATCGTTTTCTCCCATGAACGGTGATAATCCGGATAGCAGTACATAACAAATAACACCTACACTCCACATATCCGTCCCAAATGATATTGTATCAAAGTTGACTACTTCCGGCGCTACGAATTCTGGTGTGCCAAATAAAACTTGTAATTTTTTGTCCGGATCATATTTCCGAGCCAGACCAAAATCTATAATTTTAATACGGTTTCCTTCGCGTGTCGTACACAAAATGTTTTCCGGTTTCAAATCTAAATGCAATATTGAATTACGATGAACAAATTCCATGGCCTCGCACACTTGTCGTATTATCACAATACACGCTTTTTCCGTTAACAAATAATTGTCATCTATCACACGTTCAAATAATTCACCACCCTCAATTCTGAAATGAAATCACAAAGATATTTTTTTTTTAAAATAAATTATGAACTTGAAGTTTTCTTAGTGTGCGCATGTATTTAAGAAATTACAAATTAGTCGACAATCATTAAAAAAAAAAAAAACAACACACGACGACCAGTGGTTGTATATAAATCTACGTCATTATTATAAATTAAGAATTTTTTTTTTTTTTCGTTTACTTACAATTCCAATATCACCCACATATTTTTACAATATTCGTAAGCATCATATAATTGTATAATTTTGGGATGCTGCAAAGAATTCATGATTTCAACTTCCCTTTCAACATTACGACGATCATCACGTTTCGGTATTGGTATATTTTTTGCGGCTAATTTTAATCCAGTCGACTTTTCACGACAATTATATACTGTGCCAAATTTACCACGTCCAATTTCTTCAATTAATTCATAATATTCGTTTACGTCGATGCCACGTTTTAATGTTACGTCACGCTGTGGCAAAGTTGGTTCTGGTGTAACATCTTAAAATAAATAAAAAAAAAAAAAAATTATTTTACAGCTAAAAAACATAATTTCCTAATTTGTAGAGTGGCTCAATTTTTTGTTTTCCAAATATTGCACCTGTTTTGTCATTATAATTAGAATTTTCTTAATTCCGCCTCACGATGATTACCGCAATAAATATTCCGATATGAGTAAAATTAAACAGCAAAAATAAAAATACAATGAACAATTGGTATTTTTAACCATCGAATAACCTTCAAAAGTTATAAATAATTAAAACAATTAAACACATCACAAGAGTTTATATCAAATTGATTCATAAAGAGTGTGGTGATGTTTAGTTATTTTAATTTTAAACCTCCACTACTACAGTTTTTAGGTTTGGCAAAATTTTGGCTTTGAAAAATATCAAAGGATTGCAACAAATGTTAAACAATTTGCCGCATTAGCTATTCTCGTGTCTCTCATTCATATATTTTCAAAACAATATAATATTTAGCAAGATTGCAACATATGGATACATTTTTCTTTTCTTAAAGTTTTTATTTCCTTTTTAGACAAAAAATACAAAAAAATATGAATACCTTTCTAACCACCAAATTCTGTATTGGAATTTTCTGACACAGGACAAATGGTATCAATTTAAATTCATTGAACCAGTAGTTTTTACAATTTTACACAATAACTTCATACGTAAGTTGGCAAACAATTCTTCTAAATCATTTTTTTTTATACATACTTCAGGTTCAGCCGGATTTGTTTGCCAAATGGATCTGTGCCAGATTACTAAATATTCAGGAATTTTACTTTTTGATAAATATGGCATTAATTGTATTGTGTAATAATGTTGTTTGGTCATTATTATAATTTGTATCCTCTCTGAATTTAAGTGAGAATAATTAAAATTTAGTATAATGTAGGTCCGGATTCAGCACAATGGTTAAAGTGGTTAACATTCAGAAAAACTACAGAAATATTCTAATTATATTAGAAAAATTCCATAAACTGAATTTACAAATTTCGCTCGAAATTGAAATGTATGAGATTGTTAACTGTATAGAAAGATATGGGCTCTCCTAGTTCCAACCCCGCAGCCTTATCGAAGCCATCCTTTTCATCGACTGTTGTTCATCTAGCATATTATGCTTATTTAGGTCTTCGATCCACCTAAATGTAAGCAAGCACTTCTACAAATTATTTAGAAAAACAATTATTTAAGTTGTATTAGGTAAGAGTTTTTTTAAATCGTAATGGCCGCGGGCCTCATACCAATTTTTTCGACTAAACCATTGATTTTTCTAAATGAATAATAGACTAGTTCATATCAGTCCTTCATAGATGGTGTTAGGGTCAACAAAACAAGCTGTGACTGACTTTTCATTATTCTAATTTTTATTTGTTTAAAATTTGTTTTTGCTTAAAATACAAAGCATAAGATATTAGCCGCATTTCTTGACGTATGATCTGATCCAGATCAGGACTGTGTTCATAAACTCTACATTGTAACAATATTAGCTATATTTTGTTGAGAAATTTACAACAACAATTGCACGTGACAGGAATTAAATAATTCGAACAAAAAATTTGAGTTATTTAATTCTTGCTCGAACAAATAAAATACGTAACTGCTTGAATGAAAAACAGAAGAAATACCAACATAGATTATAAAAATTAAATCGAAAAAATATTTCGCGGCTTGTTCTGTTGAGAAAAAAATAATTCGAATTAATTTTTTTTTCAACAAAATACAGCTATTGTTAACAATGACAGTTCTAAAGCGTTCATAAACCTCGGTTGTAACCACAGCAACATGCTTTTTGTTGTTCATAAACCTAAACCAAAATTTCCCCTTATTGTTATAAACGTCATTTTCAATCCTACTCAATACTGCCTTTCTAGCTGTCAAATGTAAGAAAAACTGTAATGTAAGAAATTCAATTGAATTATCGAAATAAAAAATGTATTCATTTGCTTTAGACGAGCAAAATAATTTCATTATTCAAAATAATGAAATTTTGCGTGTTGATAACGATACTGTAAGATGATAATAACATTACATTATTGTTATAATATTGTTACGTTTTTGCCTTGTCAATCAAGGTTCGTATCACTGGATTGTGAATAATACAAACTCAATTCAATTTATCACCAACGAATTTATTTATTTCACAAAATTTATTACAACACAGTTTATCAATCAAAATTCACAAAATCACTTTATATAAATTATTCTCAAATTTTACTAATCACTTTTACTTCTTATTTCGCACAAAAACACTTTTTAAATCACTTTTTAATTCCTTTTTAATCTTTATACTATCGCTTTCCAAATATTACTAATAATCTTACAAGTTTACACTATCGCGTTCCAAATACGAATAATCCAATTCGATCTTGTTCGCCTTTTTATATACACAAACCAAGCTTCTCGAAAGTTCACGACTTTTCCAGTTGGAATAGCGTAGAAACATTACGTAACAATTTTTATCATGGAAAATTCCATTTAGTACAGTAAACATTGAGCTATTAGTTTTACTTATTCTATTACACACTAGGTGTCACCGTCACACTACCCCCCACCTAAGCCTGTTCGTCCCGAACAGGACCCAAATCACCTCCTCTGTATTGGGCCAGCCTCTCCAAATGCACCACCTTTGGTTTACCTCGATGTCCCTTCCGTATCCGATAAACCACGTCGTTCATCCTTGTGATGACAGTATAAGGTCCTTCCCATGCTGGTTGCAGCTTCGGTGATAATCCCTTTTTCCGTTGCGGGTTGTGAAGCCATACTAATTGCCCTTCCTGGAAGCCCTGGTTATTTGCTCGTATGTCATATCGAGCCTTCATCCGGTCACTTGACATCCGTATTTTCTCCCGAACAAATTGATGAATCTCATTAAGTTCCTCTTTCATTCGGTCTACGTAATCTTGTCCACATAAAGCCGATGATGGTACAGCCCCAAACTTTAGATCTCCAGGTAACCGTAGATTATCTCCAAATAACGTTTTAGCTGGTGTCATTCCGGTTGTGTCATGTATAGCTGATCGATAGGCCATCAGAAACATCGGTATATGTCGATCCCAGTTGCGTTGGTTTTTCTCAACGACCTTTGCTAGATATTCCTCCAATGTACCATTGAATCTTTCCACCATACCGTCAGACTGTGGATGCAAAGGCGTTGTTCTCGTTTTATTTATACCGAGCATCTGGCATATTTCTTGAAACACCACCGATTCAAAATTCCGTCCTTGATCGGTATGAATCTCCATCGGCACTCCAAATCTGCTAATCCAATTGTTTACCACGGCATCAGCTATTGTTGTCGTCTCCTGATTGGGAATGGGGTACACCTCCGGCCATTTGCTGAAATAATCCATGATTACTAGCACATATTTGTTGCCGCTCTCAGTGGTGGGAAATGGGCCCGCTACATCCATTGCAATTCTTTCGAATGGTGCTCCAACGTTATATTGCTTCATGGTTCCACGACTTTTGCGTGCGGGTCCCTTCACCGCCGCACATTGGTCACATTTTTGGCACCATTCTATCACAGACTGCCTACATCCTGCCCAGTAGAATCGTTGACGTATCTTTGCTAGAGTTTTATTAATTCCAAGGTGGCCCCCACTTGCTCCTCCATGATACTCATTCAGAATTTCTACAATCCGGCACTTTGGTATCACCAGCAACAATTGCTTCACTTTGCCATCCGTGCTTTCCCACAATCGTTTTAAACAGCCATTCTCAAGACGGAGGCTATCCCATTGAGCCCAATAAGCCTTGACAATGGGAGTTTTGTCCGCGATCTCGCTCCAAGTTGGCCGGTGTTCCTTTTCCTTCCAATCCATTATAACTGATAAATCCGTATCATCCAATTGCTCTTTCCTGATCATTTCGTCGGTCCACTCCTCATCAGGCAGCACTTGCGTAAGCCTAACGTCGATGATGCCTTCCTTTGCTTCAACATGGCCACAATGTTTACATTCTACTGGACACGGCCGTCTTGATAATGCGTCGGCATTTCTGTGTGCACTTCCCTTCCGATGTTCAATTTGGAAATCGTAGCTTTGAAGACGTTCGATCCAGCGTGCTACTTGTCCTTCTGGATTCTTAAATTGTAACAGCCACCGTAAAGCGCCGTGATCTGTCCGTAAATGGAATTTTTGGCCATAAAGATATTTATGGAAATGCTTGACACACTCCACTATAGCCAACAATTCTTTCCGTGTCACGCAGTAATTACGCTCCGGTTTTGATAATGTTTTGGAGAAGTACGCAATAACTCTTTCTTGACCATTAATTTTCTGTGATAACACACCTCCTATACCGTCATTACTTGCATCGGTGTCCAAAATAAATTTCACGTTGGGTATAGGGTACGCGAGGATTGGCGCGGCACACAACCGTCTCCTTAGTTCCACGAATGCTTCTTCCTGGTCATTCTTCCATTCGAATGCCTTGTTCTTCCTGGTCAACTCGTGTAAACTCTTGGCGATGTTGGCGAATCCTGGCACGAAGCGTCTATAATAGGTGCACAATCCGAGAAAGCTTCGTAATTCGTGTAAATTTTTAGGTCTTGGCCAGTTCTTAACCGCTGCGATCTTTTCTTCGTCGGTGTGAATTCCATTAATCGTTACGAGATGACCCAAATATTTGACTTCAGTTCTGAACAGCTTACACTTCTTTGGACTTAACTTCAATCCGGCAGCCTGTATCCGATCCAAAACTTCCGCCAAGTTCTTTAGATGCTCGTCAAAATCCTTCCCCATAACGATGATGTCGTCCAGATATATTAGGCAAGTCTTCCAATGTAATCCCTTTAACACGCGCTCCATTAATCGTTCAAAAGTCGCGGGGGCATTACATAATCCGAACGGCATAACATTAAATTGCCAAAGTCCGTTACCCACACTGAACGCTGTTTTCTCGCGATCTTCCTCATGGACTTCCACCTGCCAATAGCCGCTTTGTAGATCTAATGTCGAAAATATTTGAGCACCCGATAATGTGTCTAACGTGTCATCGATCCTTGGCAGTGGGTAGCTATCTTTTTTCGTCACAGCATTGAGTTTTCGATAATCAACGCAAAATCTCATGCTACCGTCCTTCTTCTCGACCAATACTACCGGTGAGCTCCATGGGCTATTAGATGGTTCAATTACTCCTGCTGCCTGCATATCTGTTACCATTCGATTGACTTCTTCTTGTTTTGCCAAAGGTAGCCTCCTGGGTGGTTGACGAATTGGCATCTCTGCTCCCGTATCAATGCGGTGCTTTACCATTGAGGTCCTTCCGTTATTATCCGATGTACTGCAGAATATGGACGTGTACCGTTTGAGTAGTTGATGTGCAGAATTTTTCTGTGCCTCGGTAAGATCTTCGGTCCATTTCTGCATAAGTTGTTCTACCATTTCTTTCTGCCCTTGCATGTCGGCTTTTTCAACCGGACTTCTCTGTTCACACTTTACTATAGTTGAAACCTCGTTACATTTTCCGATGACTGTCCCTTTCTTGATGGTTTTCGTCTTATCCGAGAGATTTAGAGTCCTAATTGGTACTCTATAGTCGTTGTCTGGTTTAACTAGGGCTTTCCCGATTATAATTTCCTTGGCTCCGTTCTCCTCTTCGTTAGCTTCCACAACCCACAACCTGGGTGACCCAGAACCTCCCTCCAATTTTCCCCATAGGATCGTCTCCGAATTCGGTGGCAGCTTCTCCCGATGATCAATAATAATTCGCCTGATAGTTGCTCCGGCACTGCTAGATTGAAGTGGCAACTCGATGTTATCGTAACTTAAAACTCCTCGTCCAACATCCACCACGAAGCCATTTGCCCTCATGAAGTCCATCCCCATTATGACTTCATCCACAATATCTGCAATCAGCACTTCGTGTTGGAAAAGAGTTCTCCCGATTTTTATTTTCACGATCTTTTTGCCTTTTATTATTGAACTATCTCCAGTTGCTGTTTGTAACTTTAATCCATTAGCTGGTTGTACACCTCCATCGATCAGATCTTTACGGACAATCGTGCGATTTGCTCCCGTATCCAGAGTGATGATGCAATCCGTGCCATCAATGTCGCCTTTGATTGTTAAGCTGTCACCGCCTCTTGCTACTTTCGAAACGCGGATGGAGGTTATGGGGCAATCGGTTGTGGGAGTCAGCTTCTGCCCCTTTAAGCTGACTCGTTGTAGTTTAACGGCTCCGCCGTCATTTGGCCTTCTTGCCTAGCCAACGCCTGCTCTCCGCTTGGTCGTCGCTGCATAGGAGATGGTGATCTTCCCCTTTTTCTTCTTAATTCCCAGCAGTCGCGAGAGATGTGACCGACCTTATCACATGCCCAACATTTGATTTTGCCGCTTCCATCTCGGTATCTTGGTGTTGACCGCTCGTTGTTTATGCTTGTATCGATTTCTACTCGGCGTATTTTCATTGACGGTTTGGTGATGGCTTGTGCAGTTTCATTTGTTAACGCACAAGCGATGGTTTCCGCAAAGGTTGCTTTAGGTGACAACATCACCGCCCTGCGTGTCTCTGGATCTCGAATGCCGTCAATGAATGCGTCAATTTTTAGCCTTTCCATATAATCAGCCGACGTACTGGTATGTGCTAGATGTACTAGTCGCTCGATTGCCGATGAAAATTCCTGAAGTGATTCTCCTCCCTTTTGGTAGCGGCTTTTCAATTCCATTCGATAGATTTCCCGCTTGTGATCACTGCCGTACTTCCGATCCAGCGCCTTCATAATTTCGAGATAGCTGCTGCGCTCTTGTTCCGGGATGGTTTGTAAAGCCTCTGCTGCTTCGCCTTTGAGGGCCACTATTAATGCCGCGACACGATGTTCGTCGTTCCAATGATTTTGATTGGCTGCCGTCTCAAATTGAAATTTGAAAATGACGAAAGATGTTGTTCCGTCGAATGTTGGTGGCTTTATCTTGATTGATTGGACGGTTTGTACCACTTGTGTTGTTGTTCCACTTGCCTTGATATCAGTTAGTTCTTTCTCGAGCCGTTGGCATTTTTCTTCAACCTGCTGAACCTCCGTTTTGACAAGTTGAACTTCCTTTTGCAGTTTTTGGTCAACCTGTTGAATCTCCATTTGCAGCTTCTCTACTTCGCCGTGTATGTTAGCAGATAATTCGAGAAGTTTCTCGTCCATTCTCTTATGACCATCAGTAATTTGGCTTTTAATTTCTTCTCCTTGTTTCTCCACCCGGTGTTGAAGTTCTTCGTTTGATTGTTTCATAGTCTCCAACTGCCGCACATTTTGTTGTTCCATTTCATTCTTAATTTCTTGGTTTGACTGCTCAATTTTCACCATTTGTCGTTCGTTTTGTTGTTTCATGAGACACATCTGTCCTGTCATTTGGTTCATAGCAGCTATTAACTGCGACAAATCGAAACTTCCAGAATGTTCTTGTGTCTTTTCGACCAACGGTTGTTTATCTTCTGCTTTCTGCTCTATGGTTGCTGCATCCGTTACTTTCTCTCCAAAATCATAATGTTCCGCGTCCAGCCCTTCGTTCTGCATGGCCTCACGTAGTCGCGCTTGTAAAGCTGCTTTAGTACCATCAGTAACCAAACCCCGTTTCTCTAGTTCTCTTTTTAATTCTGGAACTTTTAATTCGTTGAGAATCATTTTCTTTATCTTTTTATTCACAATCCCACCGCTGTCACCAAATTGTTACGTTTTTGCCTTGTCAATCAAGGTTCGTATCACTGGATTGTGAATAATACAAACTCAATTCAATTTATCACCAACGAATTTATTTATTTCACAAAATTTATTACAACACAGTTTATCAATCAAAATTCACAAAATCACTTTATATAAATTATTCTCAAATTTTACTAATCACTTTTACTTCTTATTTCGCACAAAAACACTTTTTAAATCACTTTTTAATTCCTTTTTAATCTTTATACTATCGCTTTCCAAATATTACTAATAATCTTACAAGTTTACACTATCGCGTTCCAAATACGAATAATCCAATTCGATCTTGTTCGCCTTTTTATATACACAAACCAAGCTTCTCGAAAGTTCACGACTTTTCCAGTTGGAATAGCGTAGAAACATTACGTAACAATTTTTATCATGGAAAATTCCATTTAGTACAGTAAACATTGAGCTATTAGTTTTACTTATTCTATTACACACTAGGTGTCACCGTCACAATATTATAAAGCTTAGGTAAATATTTTGTTGTTTTGTGTTTTATTCTTCAATTGTCTTCGTTCCACGTTTTCATTTGACATTTTTACGTTGACGTTTGTAACTCGTTGTAAGTGGAAATGTCGTTTGTACAATGACAGTTGTAACAATGTTCTACAATGTTGAGTTTATGAACGCACTCCAGGTCATGTCTCATGAAACTACACCAAAATGCGTAAAACAAACAAACAGCAAATTTCAATTTTTTGTCTCGTTTCGTTTTGAATCTGCCTCTTCATACTCGTACAGACTCGTACTTTATTCATGATATTGTTACGGTGAAACCTATGGTACAATATAGAACAAGTTAAATTAATAGCTCAATGTTTTACTGTACTAAAATGGAATTTTTCATGATAAAACTGTTCTAAATATTTCTACACTATTCTTTCTGGAAAGGTCATGAAATTTCTAGAAGTTTTGATTTGAGTATATAAAAAGCAAACGAGATCGAATTGGATTTATTAGTATGTATTTGGAAAGCGAAAGTGTAAAGATTAAAAAGTGAATTAGTGCGATTTACAAATTATAAGTGAACAGTAAAATTGTGCGAAAATTATAATAAGCGATTTTGTAAATTTTAGTTAATATATTATGTTGTATTAATTTTTGTGGTCAATAAATAAATCCGTTTGTGATTAATTGAAGTGGTTTGCTTTATTCACAATCCAGTGATTCGCACGACAAGCGTGCCAAAAATTGGATCGATTCTTGTATCGCCTTAAAACACGGGGAATTTTTTCGACGCGGAATCCGTATGCTGCCTGAAAGATGGGAAAAAGTCGTAGCTAACGATGGACAATACTTTGAATAAAATACATTGTACCAATTTCTCTGAATAAAGCTTCGAAGTTATAAAAAAACCCACGAAACTTATTTGTACCCCCGATATTTCATATTTTAATGAGTAGTCCGAAAAAAAAAATCGGAACGGATTTTGATTTTAGTCCATATTACATATTTTTTTCGTGCTGGGTGATTTTTTATAAATTTAGCAAAGAAACATACCATTAAAAAAAATTAGAATGGTTTTCGGACTAACTTCACTACATAGCGAAATCTAGATACATCGAAGCTAAAGATACTGGAGAAATTTGTTCGCTGGATTGAAATTTGGTTGTAATTTTTGAAAATGTAAAATTTTCTTATTTCTCTTCCAAACTGAATTTTCATTCGCTAAAATGAAAATCTTGTTATATAGAAATGTTGCAAAACTAAATGAGTTGCGAATCTTTGTTAAATTGAAATTTTCGTAAATTGGTATTCTCTATAAAGGGAATACACTATATTTTGGTTTGACCAATTATAAAGGAAAATCATAATATTATCGTCCTTTCAAAACATCACAAAATAAAACATACCGTTTCGATTGCAATCCCAGGCCATACCGATGTTTAACCGAAACTGTACGAAATTTTCCTTCGCTACCGAAAATCGTGCTGGATTCTTTTCGAACTTTTTCGGCAAAACGACCGAAGTGAATTAGTTAAGGAATTGGTAAAGTGACATTCACAGTAGCACAGTCATACTATTGGTTTCATTTATTTCATTTTTAAAGTGGGTGCTTTCAAAAATTCAGCAACTTGTAGTTATTGCAGTAATTATTGCAGTCACACCAGATATTACAGATGGTATATAGATAGACGGCTTAAAAATATCAAATTACGAATATTTTTGTACCGAAATAATTTTTGAATACCTTCACATTTATTAATTTGTATGTTACTTATAGATGAACATAAAAAAGATTGAAAACAAGGTGAAAAAGGAGATTCGATCAGGTTTTCTAATCTTTAAACTAAGTACAACATGAAAACCACAAAATGACGTATTGTAATGTACGAGCTTGGTAAAAGAATGGTGGGGTTAGCAAAAGAAGGATATATTCGCCGCCTCATTGAAAAGATTGAGTCAACTAGTTCTGTTCTCGATCAACCAAAGCATGTGTAGCACAGCCGGCTCTAGACCTCTGGGCGAGATTTCGTTGATCCGTCACTCTTAATTATTATTTTCTATAATTTGTTTCTGTTTTGATCCGACATTTCATTTGTAATATGTTTGGAACTAGATTCTGGATTTCAACCATTTGTGAAAGGATTTCAGTTTAAGTATTTTCTGTAGGAAAATGGAGCGATTACCGAATTTATGTGTACAAATTATTAGGAGACTAAAATTTTAATTTGTTGCTTACATTGATTGAACTTCATAATTTCAGCCATATTTGTATTCTACTTCCGAATAATGGTTTTCTTCCTACTCATACAAGACCCTTCAGTTTGGTGAGGAACTGACCTGATATTAGAAATGTTTATCTTCCAACGAGTGTTGCTGTCTTTTTGTTTCTGACGATTTGACAATCAGTTAATTTTAATATCGAGGATGTTTACTGGTGGCTTTTTGACATAAAAATCGGTAAATTTTCGACATATATTATTCCAGCTAACTTCATTTTAACAAAATATTCCAACAGTCAAAACTATGTAGGATAATTTGATATGTGTCCGTAATCAAATGATTTAAGGTTCAAAAGAATGTATCCGTTCAGCGTTTCGTATTAGAACTGTCAATTTGATAATTTTTGCGGACGACATAACCTAAAACTGTAAATGATTGTATATAATAATTGTACATATTTTAAAAATAGTCTGGTAACAGCTAAATTGTTTTTCTTGTCCTTTGAAACTGATTTATTTCGAATCAAAAAATTATTTTTACTTGAAGGAATTGCTTATTACGAAATAGTTAGGCAAACGGAACGGATTCATTATATTTTGTGAAATGGCGGTTTGGGGCGGATAAAAAAGGACGGAGATGCATTCTGTTTGAGTCTTTAAAGATAGTTGCTCATATTTGAATATTTATTAATATTAATAGATATTTGATTCATCAAATTTGGTTGAATTTTTACTGATATTGAATTTCTATTCTTTTTAAATAAATTATGATCAGGAGATACATTGGAAGCGTAAAATACTTTTGCAGTTCGCACCCAAAATTTAGCACTTATAATTCTGCACCCTGGGCTAACATGCAACATCGCACACACCTTGAGCTGGCCAAGCGTGATATTTCAAACCTCTTGATTTTTCATCATGCATAAGAAAGAACTTTTTGGATATGGAACTCCTCATTGTTTGGTCAGATGGCACTACGTGACACACAAAAGATCGTGAGATTTGACATCTTTAGATTTGTTTCTGCGTAGGGTTATGTTAAGTCACTCGTCTACGCCAGTAAGCAATGAATGATTCTGGGGATAAATTGTCCCTGTGATGCCTCATTTATGCCAAAATATCATGGAAAATTGGGCCAAACGAATGTGCACCGCTCTCCGAAGCCATTGTATTATATTATTTTCAAGTATTAATGGCATCGAGTGCTCACTGACATAAAAGTATTGTAGAAATTAAACTCCGTTTGTTTTTTATTCAATTTTAAAATTCGTAAATTGAAAAAGGAAAATCCTATAACGTAAAAACTGAGCATTGATTGGTCATAAAATAAGACTTGAGGCTTTTTTACATCTAGTATGTAGGTGAAAATCGGAATTCTTAAGTCTCATTTTGCGACCAAAATTCATGATTTTTCATGAAATAAACAAAACACATTTTTAACAACAAAATAAAATATGTTTTATTTATATAGATAGAATTCACGAAATTCAGAAGATAAGTTGTAGATTTCAGGTACACAATTTAATAAAGGACCAAATATAACTGTAATATAAAGTAAATACACCTGAACCTGTTTCTACGTAGTATAGATATGTTCCAGTTAGAGGAAAGAGTGATTCGTTTTAATGGCTATATTACAAAATGCTCACGCACATAACACTACAAATATAGAAATTTTTTGGATGTGTCATTAGAAAATACTGGAATGACACAATAAAATATCTACTGTTTAGGAAAACATTGAATATAGTTCAATAGTCAAAAATATCGATAATATTCGATAGTGTTATTGATAATTTACCGCCTCCTATAGTAGCAAGCAGTTATCGTCTTGGTTAGTGAGCGTAGCGAACAGGGCCGGGACCATCTAGTAAAACAGGATATCGCCTTGGTACCAGGGCTGCGGAGTCCGAGCAAAAATGTTCGGCTCCTGCCCCGGCTCCGACTCCGGAAATGTATAAACTTATTAACGACTCCGGCTCCAGCTCCGACTCCGGCTCCAGCTCCAGTTCCGGCTCCGGATCCGAATCCAGCTCCAGATCCGGCTCCAACTCTGACTCCAGCTCCTACCCCGACATCAAAAATATATCTTTCTATGTGTAAAGCAAATAGGGTTTTCATTTCCATGAAATGCTGTTATTTATGTGCTGAAAATCTGTGGATATTTAGCAAGCAGGCAGTAGCTGAACGATAGCGTGTCGGTGTTAACTTACAAAGGCCGTCGGTTCAAACCCAAGAGCCGATATTTCCTTTTTTTATTTACTGCGGCGCTTTAACTGGGAGGGTTTCTATTGATTTATTACCGATTGCAAGGTCACATGTTCGAAATTTGTCAGATTCAGTAGGTCCCTGTTAATTCTTCTTGATGTTTTTCTTTTAATTTTTTTTTTGTTTGGCTTAGCATCAGTAATTTTTCGTGAAATGTGATGACAAAATACTTAATTAGATTTCTTCCTACGCGTATCTCGACTTAAATTTCGCGAGATTTTGAGAGTTAAACCCGGTACGCTGCTGAAGTGAAATGAAATTTCTCATATAAAAATGACACAAGCGAAAACGAAAATGAAAATTTCATCGCTGAACTTCATTTTCTGGTGCGCAGTTTAGCTAGCGAAATGGGAGTTTTCATATCAGTATACAGATGTCTCTATTTATCTCTAAACATTTTTCACTTCATTTTTATCTTACTGGGGCCCTATTCTCGAATTCCACATCCATTTTCCACATGCGGACATCTGTCAAAATTCATAAAAACGTTCGGAAATTTAAATTCCTGTATTCTTGAATTCGCTATGGAATTTTTTCGGTACTAATATCGTTTTCCAGTTACAACAAAGAGTAGCGAAAGAGTAGAAAACGAGTAGAAAGAGCTGTCGAAAAGACAATTTTTTGACATTTTAAGTGGAACATACAAAAAAATATTTTTAAATGGCTTTGCTTTTTTGTATGGGTGTGTGAATATACGTATTAATTGTCAAATTACTATTTTGACAATTATACGTCAACTTTGCAATGTAATGCAATGTAGATGTAAATATATTAGTTAGAGTAGTTTGCTACTCCGTCAATTTAGACGGATTTCAAGATGGCGGATTGGAGTAGCTTAAAGTACTTTTCATACCAGGCGCCTCGGCTTTGAGCTTCGTAAATACAAATTTTTTATTTCGTTTTTTAATAATGTAAATTAGTTTTATTCGATTGATACCGTTTAATTTTATAGTAATAAATTCAATTTGTTGAAAAATAATTTATTTTTAAGTGATACTTAAAAAAAAACAAAATATATTACAATGAAGTTATCTACAAAGCCAAGGCAATGCGTTCCACACTCGACTGCGACATTTTAAAGTAGTACAAAGCGAAGTGCTTTCTCAACATAACCTACAAATCACATGTTTTGCACAAATATTTCATACTTACCAAAAAATCTAGCTCATATGCACGTTACAAATTTAGAATATTTTGGTTCTTGCTATAATTCACGTGTAAAATAGGCCTAAATAAAATATTTGATAGCAACCGAATGTTCAAAGCCAACGCCACCGGTATGAAAGGGTCTCAGCTTCACATTTGTGGTAACTAAATATTTCGAGGCGAGGCGCCTGGTATGAAAAGTACTTTAGAGTAGAGTAGTGTGTAAGTGGAAAACGACATAAGGGAATATTTCCGAATGGGTATAAGCAGGTGAAAAAAATTCCCCATATATGAAAACGTCAATAATTACATAGATTTTGACAGATGTCCGCTAAATTTTGACAATTTCATTTGAGTTTTTGCGTTTTGAGGATCGAAGTAAATTTTATTGTATAAAATACGTTGTCAGAGACAACATGAAGTTGTACACACTAAAATATTTATGAAACTCGTCAAACTAAATTTTCACGTCAGATTTATCTTCCTAAATTTTTGGAGATCAGTGAAAATGGCATTTCACTTGAACAGCGTACTATATGCTTTAAAAAAGACGAAGATTTTTCGAGGAGAAACCCTAACTTCGGCTAGTCCGATTTTGAATTCCAATTTGAACTGCGCTAATGCATACATATATAAATAATTGGGCTACGTAAGCAAAACAAAATCGGAACCGGAGTCTGTGCATTCCACAAGACTCCGGCTCCGGCTCCGACTCCACAGCCCTGCTTTATACAATACAACTATAAATCATTTATAGATTTTAATGGTATAACGTTTTTTCTTATTTAACCTTCCTGTCAACCCGACACACCTGGGTGTGTATTTGGATTTTCCATTTTTTGGAAATAATGGAAATTTCTTGTCATACTGAGTTTTTCAGTAGTCGCCAATAAAATTGGGTCAACATTTATGATTTTCATATAAAATGCACTATAAAATTTAATACACACCAGGGTATGCACGTATTAATGAAAAGTAGTTCGATACTCGTGTTGAGACAAAGGTTAAAATTTAGAATTGTCACACATAATCAAATCCCGTCATGCCGGGATATTTTAAGAAGAATCCTGCGATTTGGAAAAGTATTAAAATTTAATTTTATACAATAACATTTCGATTTTTGAAACTACATAATTGTGAATTGAGCTGTCTCTTATTTCCGATTATCCCTTAAATCCGAATGTAGATAATTTGAATATACCATACAGAAAGAACTTAGATATTTCTTTACAGATTCTGATGAAATTAGGCATTATAATGGAAATTGGTTTCTAAAATGAATTTTAGATGAAGTTCTGGAATACAGCCACTTTGAAATAAACAAAGCCACTTCTTAACCGGTTATGATGAAACTGGGTAAGTACGATAAATTGTGGAATTTGGCCAATTAGAAATCAACTTGGCCATTTTTTAACCGATTGTATGAATTTCTGGAATATGACCATTTCGTTTATACTATACTGGTATATACTGGTATGTAACTACTCTGAAAATCATAAATAGTTTGTGAGTAAACATATGTATATATGGGACGTTTTACGTCTAACGCGCCACTTCCATGCCCAAAATGTAAAGCATCCAAAGACTATCTTAAGGGTACCAATATTTTTGTTGAAACGTCTACTTTCGAATGCCGAACAGCATTTTTGAAAAAACCAAATAGCGGCTCAGTATGGCGGCGAGAATTAGAAAACCCAGGAATAGATAATAAGGAAATTAAATTATTTAGCTTAGTTAAGTTAAAAAAAAGTTGAAAACTGAGTAAAAATGTAATTTTGAGTAACAGGTTAGAGTACCAAAAGGTATTTTTGGAAACACCGCACCATGGCGCAGTTCTAATATGGCTGGTGGTCAATTATGACAATTTTCGGAGTCCCTTGTCCTAATTCAGCAAAATGAAAATTATGCTCAAACATTTTTAAAACAGCGCGGGGATCCACCAAAGGACTGACTATATACGTACTTAAACATCACACAGCAAACTAAGTGCCAAAAAAGAATTTTGCAACCAGAACAAAGAAGTACTAAAAATGCTACCTAAATGAACCTAAATTTGACAACACATTAACTATTCTTGCACGAATGATTCCTGTGAAACTAAATCTAAATTTTGAGTCGGAAGCATGCGCCAGCAGAAAAATGTATAGCAATCGTCAAAAACAAAATTGCAGGATTTTGGTCTTTCTTTGGAAGAATATTTCATGGTTATAAACATGACAGATGGTGCCATCATAATGGTTAAGGCTGGTTCATTGATTTTTTAATTACCACCAGCTATGTTTTGCTCATGGCATTCAACTGGCCGTAATATATGTATGTGCTCTACAAAAAAATCCAACATTCGGAACAAATTCTAAGTGAAGTCACCAATGATTCTACCTGAATTACCATAATGAAAATAATTCCACAATAAGCAATTCTTAAATAAAATATAAAATAAAAATTATAATTTATAGGTGAACACTGACTGCTGACCCAGATCATTAACACTTTACCTCGCCATATGTTTGATATTATTCCTGTTGCATTGTTTCATTGTAAAAAGGCAAAAGCGTAAAAAATTGATTAAATTAAATTAAACAAGAATTATTTGATTAAAATTGCTTACAATATTACGTGTAAACAAAATTCCTCTACTTTTTACGTTTAATTTATTAATTTGTGATTTTGAATTGTTCGCCAATTTATTTAATCAGACAAACGGTATGTAGACTTAAGAACTGGGGTAAATATTTATATTTATATTGACTGCTTGTACTAAAATTGATTATTTATTGGTGAACGCCATAGGTATATAAATTCAACGTTTTCAAATTGAGAAACAAATTTGACCTTGTTCTTCAAAAAGGTCTAAAATCCTTTTCCATTTTCGTCGTGTATATATGTTTTTCAATTTGATTTATCATCTAAGAAATCAACTATGTCTAATAACAAAAACAACGATGTGTACATAATATATAAAGGCAAGAACATAAAATGTTATAAAGAAAAACTAATCTAAAATCAAAAGCAAAACGTTAAAGTAATAAATTTTTGTACAGCAGCAGCACCAACAACAACAACAACAAAAAATTAGTTTTTCCTACAAAAAAGGGAACTTGCATGCACGTCTTCTGGTAAACAACATCAAAATTCGTAGTCACATATGTTTTCAATGGTCAATTCTTAACATTTCATAATGAATAATTGAGTATTTTTTTTGTCGTAATCTTGTTACAAATTTTTTTTTTTTTAAAGATAGCCTAGCTACATTTGTACTTGGGGAAAATTAAAGTAAAACGTAAAGAAAGTGAAAATATAAAATTGGAACGGATATTTATTTTGTCGTTATTGTGTATTCTGCTTGTATAATCCAATTAAACTGCCCCTTAAGAAATATTGCTTGGACATAAAGTAGAGAAAAGGATTATAGCTTGGTGCGGGTGTAATTTTATAGTTTTATTGGTTTTATCCTCCTTTATGCGATTATAATGTATACGATGATTTTAATCTATCTTGTGAATGCATCATATTAATATTGAAAATGGAATATTCACCCTAATATCATAGAAAGTTCTTTTACGGCAATAATTTTCATTTTCTTTAGGTTTTTTTTTTTTTCTAAATGCAATCTACTTACAGTACAATCTTATATTAAATTTTTATAAGATACTAAAAAAGGCACAAAATTTTGAATCTTCCAAAGTTCATTGTTTTCGTATTTTCCATTGTGTCTGATACTTTAAATACAATCTTTAAGAATTCTTAAAAATATTCGTTGATAAAAGATGAAACATTTTTGATATATGTAAATATATACAGAATGGAAAACAGATAACAACAACAAACAAACAAACACTAAGGAAACTTAATTTAATTATGATTTGTACTGCGTGACTGCTTTCAAAAGATTTTTTTTTAGATACTCGTATGTGGCCGATCTGACAAAATCTGATTAAATTGAAATGAATCATAATATACGGATTCGATACAACGGACACACGTCATTTTCGAACCCAAATTAAATCAAATTAGGAACAAACCAAATCTTTAGAGTTTTCTTTCAAACAAAAAAAAAAAAAAAAATGTTCAATCTATTTTGAGGAACAATAAAACTAACAATAAGTAAATTAAATCTTAGTTCTTGACCTTTTTTTGCATCTATCTAAATTTGGCACAAGTCTAAAAGAAATAAATCAATTTATAATTGAGAAACGCAAATATAAAAATAAAAACTAAAATTAAGTTCCTATTATACTTGTACAACTATTTGTGCAACAATTAGTCATATTGCAAATTTACTTAATTTGTATATTTCGAGTGGATGAACAAGATAGAAAGAATTTCATCGTTTATGGTCAACTGTGCTACAATCTGTAAAGAAAAATGTCTAACACAGCACATGTGTGTATATCATGTCAAAACAATTATGTCAGAAGTTCGTTATAATATTTTCAAGGTTTTATTTCCTCAAAACGTATTAATATTTGATTGCTTTTAGAAAATTAGGAAGAATACCCTAGTTATCTCTCGTTATACAATAAACAACTGGTAGGGTTTATTTCCTCCCTATTTATTTAAAGCTGTTGATGATAATAGGGTTATAAACCAAAAGATTTGCATCAACTTTAGTTTTCTACTTCTTCTCTGATTGAATAATTCAAAAACTTTTGTTCTTTGGTTACATTAAAATTTACATAATTTATAGTGTTATAAATGAGGTGAACTTATGGATCGATCAAGAGGCATAGAATGCTTGAAATACACTTCAAACAACACTTCGGACACATAAACTTTCCCATCATTCAAAAAATCAATTCAATTCAATTCTTAAATTTCAATAATTTGAAATCAGACTTCAATTATGTGTTGTTTGTTGTGTTGCAGTCATTTTTTGATTTTAACGACAAAGTTAGATTTCAAAATTTTGCAACTATAGAGGTGTTTTGGTACGTCCTATTATAAATGAGCTCATGTTCAAAATCGGGCGTCCCGAAAGCTAAATATAAATTAATAAATCGGCAATAAATATGAAAAATGTTTTAAAAATATTTTCGAAAACTTTGTATTTTTGTATACGGAAAGTCCGATAGTAAAAAACGAAATTTTTAAATTTTTGAAATTTTTCCAATGTTTTATGAATTTGCAAATTTATTAATTTTGAACCCAAACGTTTCAACTGTGTGAAATATCATATTTCATGATTAGGATAAAGCACAAACATTTTTAACTTCCTACTCCACTCATATTATATCCAAACAAACAATTTAGGTCCAAAGTTTTTACAGCTAAATCTAATTTTCTAATTTTTCTTCTTTTCCCCTATGCCCTATAATTCGTAGGTATCATGTTTTGCGAACAATTTTTTAATTTCTTAAATCGGGTGAAGGAATATTTTGGGTTGCTGGCTTGCGGACATAGATCAGTTAAATTATGCCATCTTAAATTTGGAAAAAGTTCAATAAAAGTCATTAACCCTTGTTAGTTTCATATAAATTTCGAAAAATTCTTGAAAATTGATTAAATTTTAAGAAATCATTTTTAAGGTCCATCCCATTAATTTATTAAGATCATAAGAAATATTTAAATTTGATTTAAAGTATGGAATGTAGGTGTTTAACCGTAGTTTTTAAATTAGTTTTCACATAATTTAATTGAATGTCACCCTGTTTAATACCATAGACCACCGAGTGAAGTCAGTAGTAATTAGTTTATAAAAGCAAAAAGCAAACAAAAACGAAAGAACAAAAAAGGAATGATAATAAAACGGTGCATTACAATAAAAATAGAAAAAAAAAGAATTGGAGAGTTACACCACGTTTACATTAGTAGAATAAAAGTATGTAGCAAAAAAGTATCGTCATGTGAACTCAAATTTAAATATTTAAATATTTTATCACATACTTTTTTGATATTTCGGTAAAGTATGTATCAAAAAAGTATTAGTATATTACGTTGTAATGTGAACCCTAACTAATAACTATATGTTAATGTCATTCGTATATTTGTTGTCAAAATTAAAATTGATTACGTTTTTTTGTTTCTAACTGCAATTTCGGGTGTTAATCAAATAATTTGCCGATATATCTAATAGAGTTTGAGAAGAAATTCACAACACATAAATTGAATTGAATACAGAAGCCTATCTGTCAAAACAACAAACTTTTATAGTATGCGTTCACACTACAAATCGCCACACTAGTGTGAACTGCAGCGGAAAAATAATTAAATAGCAAAAAAGTACATACTTATTAGGTACGTATAATGTAAACGTGGTATTAGTCTCGTTTACATACTAGTGCAAGAAGCACCATTTATTTTGTATTTTGTGTTAAAATAAAATTAAAGAAAATAAAGGTGTACAAAAATATAAAAGGTGAGATTTTTATTTCTCGGAAAAATACAGTCCGCATCGCATCGCAACATTTGGTCCTGTAGAGCCGGATCAGACTACTTATACATAATTATCATCGGACACACGGTTGTCTACGCATAACGAATTATTAACCTACAACGGGTTTATTGTCAAAATAATTATAATCGAACACGATTGTCAGCACGTATCATACAGTAGCGATGATCTTGAAAGTAACAAATAACCTTTATAAGCTATATAAATTAAAATACAATCGGACACGCGGGTGTCACCGCCTAACCTAAAATTTGTATGAAGTACGGTTTAGCCACAAATTGAAACAACGATTTCCAGTTTTCTACATATATCTTTAAACCTGTTAGGCACACGACTTGTCCACAGAACAATAGCGAAGCACGCAGAATTTGGGTTTTATAATTGAATATTAAATATAGCAATCCAGTGGCTATAAAAAAAACCACCAGAAACAAAATTTTCAATTATCATCACATTAATAGTGTTGGCGCCATCTACCAGCAACTAGCTAGTATCATTTAGATTTCATTTTATTTTTAAAATTATTTTGATATTGTTTATTATTATAACTCAACATTTCTGTAATTCGACATTATTATTGTAAAGCCGATTGAATTCGTTCTCAGTTTCAAGCAAGAGGCTCAAATTAAAATAAACAAAAAGAAATTTGCCACATTAAAGGCAAAGTTAACTAACATTAAAAAAATTATAGATCAAGCTACGAACGACACAAAACCTTCAGATTATACTGTGTGATTAGATTCATTGCGCAGAACCTTCATTGAATTCGAATCTATTCAGAACAATCTGACTGAACAAGTAGATGACGATCAGGAATTTTCAAATTTAATTGAATCCTTTACGGGATTCGAAGAAACTTATTTTTTACTTCTTAGTAGACTTCAAAGTTCGTTGCCTGAACACACTCAGGACCACGATAGTAATTTAGTGCTTTCAAGGCGAGGGTCCAATGACGTATCAAATACATCCGATTCAGCTGAAATACAGTTGGAATCCGTTAAAGCTGAAGCGGCTAAACTACCACAAATACAAGTACCTACATTCAGCGGCGATCCTTCCCAATGGCTTACTTTTAAGGATACGTATATTGTGCTTATCCACAACAACGAGAAAATATCTAATATTATGAAGTTCATTTACCTTCTCGATAAACTTAAGGGTGACGCACGCGAAACTGTAGGGCACATAACTTTGACAGCTGCTGGTTATCACAGTGCATGGTCTGATCTAATTCAAACTTATGACAATGCACGACTTATTGTTGAGGTGCACATCGATGCACTATGTAATCTTTCGCAGATCAAAAAGGATAGTGCACAGGAACTTCGGATACTTTCGAATGCCTGTCGCAATCACATATCATCTCTTGAGGCTTGCGGGCTGGAGATTGCTGGTTTGGGAGAGCAGATTCTAATTCACATAATTACCAAAAAATTTGACGTTCAATTACGTAAAGATTGGGAAGATAGACTGACTGCTATCGAAATGCCTACTTGGCCACAATTGAAAGAATTTCTACGAATAAAACGTAGAGTGCTGGAATCGGTTACCAACAAAAAGAGAGTCAGATAGCCAGTGTACCAACTCAGTTAAATTTAATAATAAGACTACTAACAACTTCAACAAAGGCTACAAAAAGGGCAATTCATTTGTTTTATCAAATGAGTCTGCGAAAGACGGCAACAATCGATTTCCACATCACAAGATAAACACAAAAGAAATAGATAACGGACAAAACTTGTGTGGGATGTGTCAGACTAAATATCATCCTTTATTTGTGTGTCAATCTTATTTCAAACTATCCCCTGTCGAGCACTTACAAAGAGCAAGGGATTTTAAAGTTTGTATTAACTGTCTGGGAAAGTCACACGCTGTGGATGCATGTAAATCGATTGGCTGTCGAGTCTGTAACTCTAGACATCATACGTTGTTGCACGATTCGATTCGACATAATACAGCCGAATTGGCTACTCTTAGTATCCAAGATTCACAAAATATGCACACAGCAACAAATACACAGAACATTATTATTTATTATTATTAAATTTATCTTTATTTCAGTTTATTTATATACATATATTAAAGAAAAACAATTATTGCAAATTAGAAATAAAGTAAAGCTCCATTAGATTTATATTAAAATCTGTGGTGGAGCAACAATTATACAATTCAACAAAATTAAACTAATACAACTTAACATACAATAACAAGCTCAAATTTAGTATCATTTGACATACAATAATTCAATTGCACCACTAAAAGTATTGCTCAATGTTATCTAAACCGAGCAGCCAGGATCGAATTTCACGTTTTAATTTGTATTTCCGCACATTGCTTAGACTTTTAATATCGTTAGGTAACATGTGGAAAAAGAATGTAGCCATATAAAGATAGAATCTTCTAAATTTTTCGCTATTGCAACGAACGCCGGCAAAGTTATTTGGCTTTCTCGTATTATATATGCTTACAGTTCGATTGTGAAAACTGTTACTTCGATTAAAAAACATTTTGAGGACTTTATAAATATAGAGATATCTAAATGGTAATAAATTTAGTTCACGAAACAACGGAACTGTTGGTGTTGTCTGAGGGCGCTTGTAAATTAATTTAATGATTCTTTTTTGTGCGATATACAGATCCTCAATATTAGTAAAATAAGTACCACCCCAACTGGATATGCCATACATTACTATTGATTCTACTAGAGCATGGTATAATTTCCTTAATGTAACCTGTAACGGAATTAATTTACAATTCCGTTACCAATCCAAACCATAATTCTCAAAACGACAAATCGGCATACACTTCGAGGTAAAACCTCAAAACGATATCACAAATAATATCGGTTATTATCTCATTAAACGACCATGCCGAGATTCCACATTCTTTCTGTGTTTACGTCACTCCAATTACTGTATATGCTCACACGGTAGTTGAATAAACGTAAATACAAAAATAATGTAACACGATCCTTGTTTTTATGTAGATAAGAACAAATAATTTTCAAGGCAAAAGTGTAGCACGAGTAATGAACTTGGTTACTCGAAGCTACCGCTTAGTTTTGATGAATTTCATTTTTTTTTTTTTTTTTGTATTTTTTTGTTGTTTTTGTACTTTGGTTTTTAACAAAAAAAAGGTACAACAACAAAAACCTATGAAAATTGCCACTATCGTCTTACCAATATATTTTGTTGTCATCAAAGTGCATAAATTTTGATGATGGCGATGTCACGTTGTCCATGTCACGTTGTCCATGTCACGTTGTTGGACATTTTTTATGCACTTTTATGACGAATCGACAAGAAAAATTGGTATAAATAATGTACATTTTTTTTTGAAGAGGTGAGTCTTTTTGTGGAACCAAAAGAGGTGTTGGGAAAGTAAAAGCAGTAAAAAAAAAATTTTCAGTTGGAATAAAGTATAATTTCAAAGTAATTTTGTGTTTTTCTGTATTTTTTTTTTTGGCTGCTTTGTGGAGAACAACACTGGGTAAGTATTGGGTTCTTAAGAACCCGTTTAGACTGAAAGGAGCTTGGTTGGTTTGCCTCTATTGAGGCGGGAGCATCGTGTGCTTCGACGCCATAGGCGTTGCACTCCCTTTCCAAACCAGCCACCTCCGAACAGTCGCAATATCTAATTAACCAAAACTAGTCTCATACTAACCCGTGGGCTTGCTGCCCGAAATATCGCTGTTCCATTTATGTGTAGTTTAAGGTAGTCATGTTACCTTAAACAACACGATAAACAACCACGGGCGCGGACCTTATTCAGGGCATATCAACCACTAATTTGGGTCCTTTTACATTATATGTCCTAACCCCAATTCCCTTCCTTGATGGCATGATGTCATCACTGTCCCTTTCCAAACAAATTATGCGGTAATCAAGATTACCACTGGTACACCCCAACCACCCACGACCAAGCTACCCCTACCAGACTGAGCTGCAGGTAGCTAAGCCGCAGGGGATGTAGCCACCAGTGATAATAAATTCGAGAAGCGGGTTGCCTCAGCTAAGCTGAGGGAATTCGTTTCAAGTGGCGCCCAAAAAGGGGCCAAAATTGGCCCAACAAAGCTGGTAAAATTTACCAAGAAGTCTATTTGTTTGAAGTGGTGTTCTGCGACTGAATTTGTACAATTGGACGGTGCTTGGGTAAGCACTGCATTGGTTCCTAGAATGTGCATATCTCTTTCCTGCCGACGAGTTGAGCGGATGGTAAAAGAGATGCACATGTTCAGGCAACCTAATGCAGGAGCCCATATCCGGCCAAGTATGGTTAAGTTGCACATCACTAAAAACATAGTTTATATCAAGTTGTACGGTTTTCGATACCATGTATAACTAATTCTATGGCATGAACTTAACCGTGAAGAATGGTATTGTCCCCCGAATTAATGCGCATCATCTCTTTCCGTACCGGCGTATACCGGAGAGGTATTAAGAGCTGCACATTCCCAGTAAATTTGGAACATCTTTCCGCACCCGAGTTCATGCTGTGGAACTAACCTAACATCTAACCCACAGTTTAATTTGCACCGTTTATTACAGGCGGATGTAAAATCAATAATTTTAAAAATAAGGATTTCAAAGTCGCAGTGTATAGTTAGTTCTTGCGTAAATTCACTTCGTATCCTTTTAAAATTAATTTTCATCCTTCGGGATGGGGTTCGCAAGTCCTCCCATTGTTAGTTTTAGTCGCGTTCAGAGTATAATATGTTTAGCTGTTCAATCCGGTTTTCTATCAGTGAACGGATATTGATGAGGTCTTGGACATAAGCTAAACATCATTATACTACACACTGTGGAAATCCTTGGTGGTAACCGGCGAGTTATCATCCCTAATAGACAGCCATAGCAGCTGATGTTAGAGTGTCTGTAAAGGCCTCATAAATATCAGTTGACTTACATGGTAATCTTTCGGTCACCCTCGCAGGTGAGCTCCTCTGAAGTCAGAGTAAGACTGCCAACTGCGGCTAAGGGGGCAAGAATTTTGCCATGGTCTATTGGGTACCATTTATGTTACCTGGTTTCAAGTTCACCATAGTAGCGAGGATCACCTTCATAGGTTAAGACGACCGCTGCGAGATTGGGAACAAGGAAACAGGTTCATCAAAATTTTTTTTAGTATTCAATTCCCTTTCCTTTCCTTGTCTGATCCAAATTAGGGGGATTTATGTCTCGGGATAAGGGTAATGTTCCCGTGGTTGTTTTAACTCATACAAAACAGATAAACAAACCAGTAGTTAGTTATTATTCATCCATAGATAGTATATCAAGAAAATGGACATAAGCTTTCTCGAACCAGACGAGCTCCTCATAGAGTTCGAGATAAGGGCATTAGGTGAGGAGGCGAAGCGTGAGGTAACAGACGCATTAAAGGCCACGCTTACGCACAAGATGCAGCAAGAGCAGGCAGATACGTGCCTCAAACCGCAAGACGCCCATATAGCGGCTCGCAAAGAGCCGCAGGCGGAAGCAACGGCCTGTTTGCGGAAAGTACAGGATATCTATCGGCAACTGTGCGAACAACTTGCCGCGGATCAACCCGAGGTCGAGATACACCCGGCTATAACCACCCGCCTCGAACACGTTCAAGGTCGAGTGTATCGAAGTTCACTCTCGCCGACATTCCATGCACAAACAACGGCTTGGTCTAAAGCATTTCGACAGCTCGTCGTAATAATTGCCCAGGTAAAAGGCAAGCAAATTACATCGAAAGCAGCGAGTGAGCGGTTGGAACGTTTGGTTTTTGGCCGTCCAAAGATTAGAGGCAAGATGAAGCGAGTTGAGGCTCTGGTAGTGGATACAGTAAGCTCAAACGAGAGTACGGAACATGAGATTGCAACCTGTCAAAAGGAGTTATGGCTGGTGCAGCAGTTCTGGTTAAAACAGATCAGGACAGGTGCTTCAGTGGATGATGTATATTCTGATATTAGAGCCAGGTTAATGCACATCCATGGGACGTGGTACCGCTATAGCAATGTAACATGCCCAATATTACGAACACGGTTACAGCGCGTATATATAACGGTGCGCATGCTGCGTCAGATGAATATTGATTTATATAAAGACGTGAGTTCACCGAGCGATGTAGCTGCCAAACTATCCAGGCTGGTAATAATATGTGAAAAGCCAGCAGAACAGAAAGAAGATCAGGGAGATGGAGAGATAGAATCAAATGTAGCGAAAATTGGTGAAGTTGAACTTTTGAAAGAAATAGAGTTCAAGAAGGCAGAAGAAGTGCAAGAGGAAGATCATGCACAAGCGGAGCTAGTGGTCAATCCCATTGAGACAAGTAAATCACAGAGTGCCAACACAAATAATGTGTTGCAAGTGGATCATTCGGAACCCGAGCTATCAGGTGGCGCATGCTTCGCTGTAAACCAGAAACACTTTGCGTTGTGTAAGGTGGCTACTAAGACCATTGGTAAGAACAGAGGCCAAATTAGGACCGTTTCCGATAAGCGCGTGTATAAATCTCGGCTGCGGCGCAGAGCAAGGGCGTGGGGCTGTTTGAAGAGGTTCCGCGGCGCCCGCATAGTTGAGCAATCTCAAATAAAGATTAAAAGGCAGAGGGATGACAGAGCGTGGGGCTGGTTAAGGAGACTAAGCTGCGCTCGCATGAAGGCTGAGACCCACGCGTTGATTCAATGGCTAGTGATGCCATTACAAATACCAGTAAATCATCTATTAGGTGCTCTGGATTTGCGATTAGAGGATGAGGTGCTGGCCAAGTCGAATCGGCGACTGGTTTCAGCAAAAATATAAATTTTTCGTGGTTACCATTTTACTTTTACAATACCTACCCACTAGTACTTAGGTGATGTAAAGGTAAAATGAAGGCTGGTATGTTTCTGGTTTATCGCCATACACCAAGAAACACCAGTACTTAGTATTAAGAGTTTATTAGTATTAGGAATTAGTTAAGTTTAGAGAGGGAGTCGAAGAAATAATAACATAACAAAGGAAATAGAATAGGGGGAGAGAGGCTCGAGGAGGTCTCCAGGGCTCACAGTTGGAGTTATTCTCCGTGAGTCCGGGACAGGGAGATATTGAGGGAGAAAGGAACGCGTTCGTGTGACAAGATGCAGAGAATACCGCTTCGCGTTTAGACCACCTGAACCTTCTTGGGCAGGGAACAGTAAGGAGATGTAAACGCGAGGTGAAGACTGGTATATATCGGCTTCCAATATACCAGTATTAAAATAAAATTTTAGTTTCTAATATATTTAAATCGTTAAAAGTAGAAGAAGTTTACTTCTGTGTTTCTTGTTTCTTAGTGTATAATTAAATAAAAAAAAAATAAATAAAAAGGGGTAGTAATACTTCTGTTTTTTTTTGTCTCCATTCTCCAACCAGCAGGAGTCATGTTAAGTTTATGGATGGCAATCTTTATCACCGTACAAGCAGTCTATGGCCAAGGGAACCAGAGTCTATACTTCCAGGAATTTAAGGCTGAGCCGGGGATATACTTCGCCGAGGAGGGTAGGGCTAGAGTCTCGACAAGTGTTTGGACTATAGTGGCATATTACAACCTCTCAGGCTACTGGATGGAGTGGGAGCACTTAAAGCAGACACAAGTGCACCTCCAAGCAGCGTGTAACCAAAACCCAAATACCACAAGATATATTAGGCATTGTGAGGCACTGTTGGGTCCAATGTCGTACCTAATGGACCAAATAGAGGATACCAATAGTCTTCTGCGAGCTCAACACCACCGTAAGAAGCGAGCTCCTCTGGACTTTATCGGTAACATAGCCGGAGACTTATTTGGGGTACTTAACCAACGGGATGCTCAGCGATATCAGGAGCAGATAGAACATTTAAATGCCGGAATTCTAAAGACCCAAACAATGCTTAAAAATCAAGTACACGTGTTGGACATGACAGGCAATCTCATTCGCAAGGAGCAAGTCGCAATGGAGAAGCACTACCAGCTGATGCAGAACGAAATCCAGGCGGTAGTATTACATGAGGAGTTTATGGATATGTTATTTCAGCTATCGGCGGCCGTTTTTATGTATAAGGATATACAAGGAGATATGATAGATATTCTAGCCGACGTGCACCATGGGCGCGCAAGTGCACGTTTACTACCACCGACTCAGTTTGCAAATCAGTTATGGGAAATAGGCAAGCAGATTCCGATAAACCTACACGTACCAAGTTCCAAAACACACTGGATAGATGTATATCGGTTATTAACGACCAGGGCAGCCATTGTTAAGGACCAAGTAATATTTGAGGTCCAGATACCGCTAGTCCAGGGGGAGGATTACCAGATATTCAATGTTATCCCCGTTCCAACAAAATACCATAGCGGCTATGCATACCTAGAGCCGCAGTCCCAATACGTGTTGGTTAGTAGTACTAGGGTCTGGTACCAACCGATAAGCGCAGTGAGGTTGAGCGAATGTAAGCGCTGGGAAGAGGGAACGGTAATCTGCCAGTTAGAAGGCCCAATGTATAAAGTCGCTTCGCCAGAAGAACATTGTGAGATGGCCCTTTTATCACATGTTAAAGAGCCACCAAGTAAATGTCTCGTGAGGACAGCCTTACCCTCAGTGTTCATACATCCACTAAGGGGTAATCGGTGGGTGATGGTATTGCCACACGAACTCGTGTTTGATTTAATCTGTCAGCTACGGGTACAAACAGTAACTCTGAACGGCAGCGGGATACTAGCCTTGAAGCCAGGATGCAGTTTGAGAAGCTCTTCCATAGTAATCAGAGCCAAGACCACTTATGAAACTAACTTTTACGCGGATGTGGTACCCCGTTTTAACCTCACACAAAAAACAGAGGAACGGGCGGTAGTACTACACACCGGAGGGCTAGATGTCGAGGTGTCCGAACTCCAACAAGCAGTCAACAAGCTAAAAGAAGAAGAACCGTGGACACAGCTGGACTATCATCACTTGGGGAACTATACAGTAACCGGCTCGGCCCTGGTATTAGTAGTGATTTTACTTCTACTGATGTGTCGACTCTGGCAACGTCAAAGGAGTTCTCAAAGAGAGAGGCAAGCAAGTCGACCACAACCAGCAGAAAGAGGGACCCGTCGTGACCATCGGCAGGAAAACTTAGTCTGATGATGGAGAATGGGAGACATAGGATAAGTAGGGTAGGGTAGCATTAAGGTATAAGGGAAAAGGTAATAAGGAAAAAAAAAAAAATAAATAAAAATAAAAAAAAATATATAAAAAAAAAAAAAAAAGGAAAACCTTCCCCTATTAGGATAGGCCCATAGTGTAAGACCGTAATAGTTTAGGTTGAAAATTGGAAGAAAAAAAAAAAAACATAAAAAAAAAAAAAAAAAAAAAAAAAAAAAAAAAAAAATAAAAATAATAAAACAAGTCCCAATTTTCAACATTAGTCATGTAGGTTTAGTAATTAAAGATATTCTTGTATAAAATACAGTTGCCCGGCTCTGAGACTAGTTCAGGGTGTGGGGCGTCCGCCACGTTGGACTACTTAAAGGCTGATCAACTCCACCCGTCCTTCCCATCAATAAGGCATGAGATCCTTTTTATCTCAGGGTTTGGGTTTTCCCCACGCTGTAACGGAATTAATTTACAATTCCGTTACCAATCCAAACCATAATTCTCAAAACGACAAATCGGCATACACTTCGAGGTAAAACCTCAAAACGATATCACAAATAATATCGGTTATTATCTCATTAAACGACCATGCCGAGATTCCACATTCTTTCTGTGTTTACGTCACTCCAATTACTGTATATGCTCACACGGTAGTTGAATAAACGTAAATACAAAAATAATGTAACACGATCCTTGTTTTTATGTAGATAAGAACAAATAATTTTCAAGGCAAAAGTGTAGCACGAGTAATGAACTTGGTTACTCGAAGCTACCGCTTAGTTTTGATGAATTTCATTTTTTTTTTTTTTTTTGTATTTTTTTGTTGTTTTTGTACTTTGGTTTTTAACAAAAAAAAGGTACAACAACAAAAACCTATGAAAATTGCCACTATCGTCTTACCAATATATTTTGTTGTCATCAAAGTGCATAAATTTTGATGATGGCGATGTCACGTTGTCCATGTCACGTTGTCCATGTCACGTTGTTGGACATTTTTTATGCACTTTTATGACGAATCGACAAGAAAAATTGGTATAAATAATGTACATTTTTTTTTGAAGAGGTGAGTCTTTTTGTGGAACCAAAAGAGGTGTTGGGAAAGTAAAAGCAGTAAAAAAAAAATTTTCAGTTGGAATAAAGTATAATTTCAAAGTAATTTTGTGTTTTTCTGTATTTTTTTTTTGGCTGCTTTGTGGAGAACAACACTGGGTAAGTATTGGGTTCTTAAGAACCCGTTTAGACTGAAAGGAGCTTGGTTGGTTTGCCTCTATTGAGGCGGGAGCATCGTGTGCTTCGACGCCATAGGCGTTGCACTCCCTTTCCAAACCAGCCACCTCCGAACAGTCGCAATATCTAATTAACCAAAACTAGTCTCATACTAACCCGTGGGCTTGCTGCCCGAAATATCGCTGTTCCATTTATGTGTAGTTTAAGGTAGTCATGTTACCTTAAACAACACGATAAACAACCACGGGCGCGGACCTTATTCAGGGCATATCAACCACTAATTTGGGTCCTTTTACATTATATGTCCTAACCCCAATTCCCTTCCTTGATGGCATGATGTCATCACTGTCCCTTTCCAAACAAATTATGCGGTAATCAAGATTACCACTGGTACACCCCAACCACCCACGACCAAGCTACCCCTACCAGACTGAGCTGCAGGTAGCTAAGCCGCAGGGGATGTAGCCACCAGTGATAATAAATTCGAGAAGCGGGTTGCCTCAGCTAAGCTGAGGGAATTCGTTTCAAACCCTTGGGCAAATTTTGCTAAGATTATAGAATTTATGAATGGCCCAGATTACGCTTTTCCTAGTATTATTGATGTGTGACTTCCAGTTAAGTAGTGAATCCATTGTTAAACCCAGATATTTAAATTCATGTACCAGCTCAAGCACAAAACACTGAGGCGAGCATAGATTTCTATCGCATGAATACGTGTGGTACGTTTGAGGGTGCGCTAGGGAAACCGCATCTCTTCGCCCAAAATGCATGAGTTTTGATTTGTCGCTAACAATAAGCCGATTATGATAAAACCATTGACTTAGGCTGTCCAGATCCTTTTCAAGAATACGACTAATTTCCCAAGTACTATCAGTCATAGGAATAGCGTAGCTAAGGGCCAAATCATCAGCAAAAGCAGTGGGATTTCCTATGAAATCAACGTCAAAAATCGAATTAAAATAAATCAAAAATAATAATGGACCCAAAACAGATCCTTGAGGGACGCCACACCTAACAGCACCTGGGTTACTTAATGTTTCGCCTATTCTAACAATTTGACGCCGATTTTGAAGGTAACTTGTAAACCAATCTAGAATTGTGCCTCGAATACCAATATTACATAGTTTAGCTAGCATTATTTCATGGTTGACTACATCGAAAGCTTTAGAAATGTCAACAAACAATGCTGTAGGCTTTTGCGAACTGTTCATAGCTGTAAATATCTGACTAAGGAAATCAATTAGTGCTTCTTCAGTGGATTTACCAGCAGTAAAACCATATTGTTTATTGTGTAAAAAATTAACTTTATCAAGATAATGCACTAACCGACGTTTTATTAGTTTCTCAAAGACTTTAGCTACGGTGCTTAGCAGAGAAATCGGCCTATAATTGTTCAGCTGTAATTCATCGCCTTTTTTGAATATTGGAATTACAATTGCCAATTTTAAATTATTTGGAAAAATTCCATTATCAAGGCTCAGATTATACAAGAATTTTAAAACATCCACTAAGTACCAAGCGCAGTTTTTAACAACCAAGTTATCAATTCCATCAGCACCTTTAGATCGTTTGTTTTTTAAATTATTAATTTCAATAATAATTTCCGAAGCAGTTATAGGCTCAAAATAACAAGACGAAACGTAATTATTTGACTGTGACCCAAAGATAAATTTATTACGTTCAATATCATCATTTCTAGTAGCACTAAATGTGGAAGTTAATTCTTTGGATATGTTTATAAAAAAATTGTTAAATTCATTAGAAATCGACTTAGAACATGTAAGGATATCTTCAGTTCGAAGTTGATATATTTGAGTTATTTGCTTACTTCGAGAATTACGTCCTAACACCTCATCTACAATCTTCCAAGTAGCCTTGGAATTATTAATGGAAGAATCAAATTTGTTCTTGTAGAATACGTTCTTTGCAGTATGAACATCCAATTTAACCTGCTTTGAGAGATTGACTACATATTTTTCCAGTTTCTTATTGAAAGGATATCGATTTAATTTCTTTGAAAATTTTTTTAATTTGTTCATCTTGCGCAAAAGATTACAATTCATCCATGGTTTCAATTTTGTGATTTTCCGACTATCAGTGATAAAAGTGGATGATGCTATGTGAGACCTTAGAATATCGACAAAATTTTCAAAAGCAATATTACAATTGGATTGAGAATACACAGAATTCCAATTTTCAAAGTTTAAAAGATCGTTTAGTTTGGTGAAATTCACCTGTGAAATATTTGATCTATAATTAACTGTACCTGAACTCAACATTAATGCAAATATATCGACTATAATCAAATTATGATCAGAAAAATGCATAGGTAGGTTTCTAATGTTAAAATCAAATATTTGCTCACTTTTCAGGAAGACATGGTCCAGACAAGCTAACATTCTAGTTGGTTCATTTAAAAAGTTTATTAAACCATGTGAAGCCAGCATTGTTTGGTAACCAAACGACTCATTGATATCTAAAAGATTTAAATTAATGTCACCCAGAATAGCTACGTTACTTTTTGTAAGCGTACGCAACAAACTTTCCAGCTCATCGCAGAACCCATTAATAGACCCATTATTAAATCGGTAGATACAAATGAATATCCAATTTCTCCCTGCAATGTCAAGATCAAAACGAATAATATCTGCTGTCATCCAATTGTAAACTTGGATTAAGTAATTACCAAAGTTATTGCGAATAAAAACACCAACACCCCCAGAACGGTAACTGTCATTACAGCAAGCCCTAAAGTTGTAACCCGGTAAACTAAACTCACAGCATTCTTTAGAATAAATCCATATTTCAGTCACAAAAATTAAATCGGGAATCTCGTTAAGGCTTGCCACATATAAACTAAAAGTATCAAAATTTGCCCGTAAACTTCTAATGTTCTGCACCAATATCCTAAAATTAGAATTTCGTATCTTACTCATAAAAAATGAATGAAATATAGATAATAAAATATACAGGTAAAAGCAAGATTATAAAAAAATATTGATACTGTTGTTTACGAGTAAAAATAAAAAAATTGTAGTTATTGTAGCATTTGATTCCGCAGAAATGTAAAGTTGGGTACAGCACTAATAAAAAGCTTATTCGATGTTTTGAATTAATCACGTTAATTGTCAGTGCTACCAACAAATTAAAACTGAAATTGTTAGTAAAAAATATAACTGTCAATCCTTTATAAACAAATACAAATGAGATTTGTTTTGTTGAAATCAAAACAAAAATGGCAGAAAAGTATGTAAAAATAACCAATAAATATTGAGCTTGTAATAGTAAGAAAATTTGCATACCTAAAGAATTAAAAAATATTTGATTCCCGATTGATCTCACAATCGCTATTTTTTCTCCCAATTGGATTGTGTGCTTGAAGAAGCCGAAAAATATCATTGAGTGATTGTACTCGATAAACATCTGAATCTGCCGATTTCCGTAGATTTATTTGTCCATTAGTACACCACAAATATTTATAATTGTACGTTGTTTTAATTTTCTTCGCTTCACGATATAACTGGGACTGGAACGCTGTTAATCGGTGCATAATGAAAATGCGTTGCTCAGGATGGTTTTGCGGCAACATTACATCCAAATCGTTAGTGAAAAGTGACTTCTTTTTCTTCATCTGCAGCAAAATGTTATTCTTAATATCATTCGTCGTGAATTTGACAACTAATAAATCATTAGAGAATGATTTAGATGTATATTCTTTATATGAGACAGTGCTCTTGCTTTTGGGAATTGCATGAATGTTCACTATGTCATCATAATTAATTTCCACTCCTATTTTTTTGACGGTGTTGATAACCACATCACGAATATCACCATGTTGACTGGGTAGACCGACAATTGTTATGCTACTCGAGTTTAATTTCTGGCTTGGTTTATCATTTTCAGCTTCTAGTAAATGAATCTTGGAAGTCTGAATCGACATCTGGTTCTCTAAGGTATCTACCCTGGATTTAAGTATTTCGTTTTCCGATGCAAGCGATATAAGCATGGCTTTCAGGTTATCAAGAGTAGATAGCTTTTTTTCCATACGTTTCAGCAGGATCATAACATCAGATAAATTAGGCAAATCATCCATTGCGTCAGAATCATGGGAATCCACTTCATCAATTATTATTGATTGGTTCGAAGAAGAATTACGACAAACATGACACAGCCATTTTGCTGAGCGCTTCTTTATTCCATCTAGTAATTCCTCGGAAATGTTTGCACATCTTATGTGAAACGTATTATCACATGAGCCCGCGCATTTGACGCCAGGAAATTTCGCTTTGGTAATGTTCATAGAACAAATGTTGCACGTAGACATTATAATAACTATTATATATGTTTATATTATTATTCCTTATGAAATTATAGATTGTATAAATAGTTATATTTATATATAACAATACAATTTTCCGAAGAAAATTTATTTTTCAAAACATTAATTTATTTTGACGTGTGTCACGTTCGACGACTAGATTGAAAATGACTGTACATGCGAACAAGTACAGAAATATTGTTGTCAACAGCAGTAATACAGATTCAAGACAAGTCAGGTAACCATCATAATTGCCGAGCACTTTTGGATTCAGGTAGTCAATCCAATTTTATTGTTTCATCACTAGCAAATAAACTTGGCATTTACAAGACTAGTATTACCATTTTGACGATAAGTGGTATCAATCAAACAAAGACATTAATATCCCAAGGTGTTTCAACCTAACCCTACCAAATCAAATCTCGTTCAAGCCGTTATAACAAATTTTTAAACTTCCTAGTTGTTCCGCAAATATCTGGTGCATTGCCACAACAAGTTTGAATATTTCATCATGGAATATACCGTCAAATCTGGCATTGGCTGATCCCAGCTTTTACATTTCAAGACCAGTGGAAGCACTATTGGGTGCATAAGTATTTTTTGAAATACTCGGAATGAGTCAGATTAAACTTAACCAAGGTATTCCGACAATTCATGAATCCTTGTTTGGATGGATAATTAGTGGTAAATCTGAGACTCCACTGAATCGTATCCAACAATCCTTTCATACACAGACTGAGACAGATTGTTTCGACGAACTCTCACAATCAATCAAAAGATTCTGGGAGATTGAAACCATTCCTGCAATAAAATTTCTCTCAGACGACGAAAATCAGTGTGAGGAAATATTTTCAAAAACATTCTCCAGAACAGAGTCTGGCAGATATGTTGTATCACTTCCAGTAAGAAATAACGCAACCCTAGGGGAATCGAAAACAAGTGCATTAAAAAGGTTTCATTATTTGGAGAAAAGGTTAAGCTCGAGCTAAAACTTGGATATACGGAATTCATTAATGAGTATCTTAGCTTAGGTCATATGATAGAAAGCCCGGATCAATCGAACCACACATACTTTTTGCCACACCACGCCGTCCTGAAACCCACGAGTTCGAGCACGAAATTACGAGTGGTCTTCAACGCGTTGGCCAAGACATTGGCAATTAAGAAGGTAATTCATCCAAGACTTCAACTTGCGAAATTTTTAATGGTTTTAACAAGAAATGTACCATTTAGATATATAATTCGTAAGCATCGATAGAAACAAATAGAAAGTTTCTGAAATATTTTTTATGGCTAAGACCGAGTTCCAGACTCAGACGACAACAAATCGCTCAATAGGACAAAATTAATTCTATTTTTCTCGAATTTTTTGATTGCACTCTAAGACCATCTTTGACCAATAAGTTTATACGAATAGAACAGTAATCAAACATGCGCAAGGTGATGAAGTGTTAGATATCATAATCGCTTCATTTATACCTGAAATTAGACCGTTACTTAACATTAGAAATTGATAGGAATAGGGCCGAAAGGCCGAATGTCGAAAGGCCGAAAGGGTTATAATACCGAATATCAAAAAGCCGAATTTCGAAAGGTCGAATGTGTCAAATGGCCGAATAGGTCGAAAGGCCGTTTGTGTCGAAATTGATTTTAATTTTTCATCTTTTTATGAATGACAATTTTCAAAATTTATATTTTTATCAACATTTTTGTATAAAAATGTTTAATAGTATATCGCCTTAAATATTAAAATCTTCCTACGTTTTTTTTGTCATATAATTGAAAATTAATTAATTATAATGAAAAAAGGAAAATAAATAATTTTTTTTCCTAAAAAATTTGATCACATTAGTATGATACACATGATTTATAACAACGTATTTTCAATTTATTTAAATCATTTTAAAATTCGGCCTTTCGACCTAATCGGCCTTTCCACACGTTCAGCCATTCGACCCATTCGGCCTTTCGTCCCATTCGGTCTTTACACATTCGGACTTTCGACACATTCGGCCTTACGACACATTCGTACTTTCGACATTCGGCTTTTCGACACATTTGGCCATACGATATTCGACCTTTCGACATTCGGCCTTTCGACATTCGGCCTTTCGACCCATTCACACTCTCGGAGTTCGGCCTTTTGACGTTCGGCCAATTTGTAAAGCACAAAGTGGGTGGTGTTCGAAAATTTGACGTTTTCTATACAAAATTCTATATGTACAAACAAAGTGTATGTATAAAGAGAATAGAATGAGGAGAATAGTCACCTATACGTGATCAATATATGTACATATACTTAAACCAGAAATAGAACTATTCATATCATTGAACATTTTCCGATTTCTGGATGATGGATGTTCACGACACTTTTACACTCAAGATAAATGAAAAATTACAGCAAGAGAATTAAAATCACGTCCCAGTTTACAAGATGCTTCTCACAACAGCGAAAGAGAAAAATCAATTTCTATGAATTAAAATGCTAATGAATTTATTTTGTATTTGGCAAAAATTATCATAGGATTTGGCTGTGATAATTTGACTATTTTGCAAAAGTAATTGATGGAATTGCTTTGTACCTATAATTCATAGCATATTTAGAATTATATTTTACAAACAAAAGAATTAAAATTATTAACCGAACAGATACAAAGAAAATTCTAGACAACAAGTCATTTTGAAAGCAAACAACGTTTACAATTCTCATTGATAATAAAAAGTTTATTACCGACCGAATTTTTAATCCGCTATTTTGATAATTTTGGCAAAATCGTTATTCCAAAGACATTATGTACTTTCTTTTAGCTATTAAAAATACTTTCAGATTTCGATTTTAAGTTTTGCAGTTCCATTTGTCTTTTTGTTACAGAAGGTATCTTTTGAAATACAAAAATAATATTCCTTAGATTACTGTATTGTACAAGGCATAGAAATTAACTTTGTTTTTAAAAATGCTATTCCTTAGTTATCAACTTATTTTGAAGCGATTAAAAGAAATCACAAGATAACAGGTATATGTATAAATAGATACGCCGCCAAGTAACAAAGTCTATTTGGATGACGACATTTTTCACCGATTTTTTTTTTAAATTTGTCATCGGCGCTACAGTGCCGGCAACGAAATTTGGTATCAAAAATATTAGCAGGAGTATTTTTACTGACGATGACTTGGGCTATTGTGGGGCAAAGTGTTTTCTAATGTGAAAATACGAATTGCGGTGGGGCATGACAAAGAGAGAGCTTAAAATTTCGTACTGTTAAAGAGATTGCTATATACACCAAGTTGGGATTTTGTAAATTCGAGGGGGTTGGCTAGAGGGCGTTTTATGAAATGGAGCAAAATCAGTTTTTTTTTAAAAAACGTTTTTTCTTGTGTAAATAAAACAAATTCGGGGTGGGCTGTGTCGTGTACACGGTAAAATGATATTTTGTGATTTGCAATTTTGATTTTGATTTAAAATAATTTAACCAGCATTGTTTCTTTACGCAAAAATTCGCCACAGTGGTTCAAGCATTATTAAATCCCTCGAAATCAGAAGTTCGCGGCCCTGCTTTTCTCACCGCCTTATGACATTTTTGCGATAATATTATGCGTGAGGCATGAAGCCTAAGGATCAACCTAAGCAATCATAAAAAAGGTAATGCGTATTGTTGATCAGTAATTGCCTACGACCAAAGGCAAAATTTCGTGTCACTCACTTTCTGAACATGTGGCTCTGAGATTTAAGACGTTATGATATCAAAAAGCAGTTAATAGTTAGTGTCCTGCATCTACTTTTTTGGTATCAGTTGTTATCATCACTTATTGTGACGTAATTCTCACTCATAACGAAAATTTAACTTTTTACTTTTAACTTTACTTGTTGGGCCAAATTTTAAAATACTCCGAATTACCAAATTTTGAAAATTATAACTCGGATGAAATTTTAAAATTTTTACCTGTGATTTTCGATGGAAATGATTGAATTTTAAATAGTCTGACTCAAAGAAACGGATATATTTTCGAGTTTTTATGAGTAATTGAATGTATTTGAAATACCAAATTTCTACCTAACCTTTTACCTAAAATCTTATTTTGTTTTAAAATTCGGAAACATTAAAGTTTGGGAACATTAAATCCGAGATGAGATTATAAGCCTTTCAAATAATTTAAAACTGTTTAAATCCTGAAAATTTTGTGTCTTGTAAAATAAACGGATTTTAAGACGGTTGAGTTCAAATGAGCTTTATTTGAGCTTAATTTTTTTTAAAATACAATTTTATAGGTTATCATCGTGAATTTTAATGAGTTTGATTTGTTTTCATTAGCAAACTTTTGATTCTTCTAAAACATAAGTAAATGCTTGTAAAAAATTTATGTATGCAGATTTCCTACTGCTTTTATTTTTAAATTAATGGGCCGAATGCATAAAATCTAGCATAATATGCTATTTTCGTGAGATTTCAAGCAAATACTAAGATTTATATGTATAAATATGAAGCAATTGCTTCTACTTGTTTCTTTTGATCTGCTTCATTCGATAAGCATAAACACTAGCATTTGCTATATTTTAGAAGCAAATGCTAGGAATTTCCCATTTTGCTAGTTTGCAGCTTAAAATCAGTTCGGTGATTAATAATTCGTCGTTATAATCATAAATATGGCTGCGTCAGACGTGAACACATGTAAAAAAATGGAGGTGTGGCCAACACATGACTTTCTTTTACGAACAGAGAATTTTGAGAAATTTTATTTTTTTCTTAATTTTTTTTTTAAATTTTTAAATTTTTTTTTTAATTTTTAATTTTTTATTTTTATTTGTTTTTAATTTTTGGAAACATTTTATATATTAAGTAGTTTTTTGTAAACCTTATACTTTTTAAGATATTTGCAAAATAAATTTTCTGGGCCAAGGGAGTGGCCACTTCCGGTTATCCGATTTAGAGTAAAATTCACTGGGACCTCCCAATTTATCAAAAAAACTTAAATCTGAAGTTTCAGTTTGATTGGTTAAACCATCTGGGCTGTAGAGAGGACACAGACAGACTGACAGACTGACAGACTGACAGACTGACAGACTGACAGACTGACAGACTGACAGACTGACAGACTGACAGACTGACAGACTGATAGACTGACAGACTGACAGACTGACAGACTGACAGACTGACAGACTGACAGACAGACAGACAGACACCATTTCGAAACCCACTTTTTCGGACTCAGGGGACCTCAAAACAAATAAATCTCTAAAAATCTCGAGGTCCAAAATTTTCATGATTACTATACTTTATTTTACTAGAGTAAAAGAAAGTAAAATTAAGCCAGTTTAATAAAAATATTGTTACGTAATTACCTGATTATTTTATAGTGAATTTGTCTGAAAACAGAGAAAGAGCCGATAGCCCTGTTGAAATGTAAAATGCGAATGTTTCTGGTGAAAAAGTGTTCAATCGATCATTTTCAAAGGGAAGAGTAGTAATTGAATGTGGGTTTGAGCAATTTACCGACGCTTTCCAATCTTAGATTATAAAGAAACAGTTGTTCTTCGTAATACATCTAGGAAAATTTTATGGTGCTTCATTTAGCATAACATTGCAAAATATTTAGATCACTTGCCTCGATCTTTTGCTTTTAGGAGATGTTTTTACTTGAAGCAAATGTTGGACAGAAAGCATTTGCGTTTAGGATTTGCTGTTTTTTATGCATTCGAGCCATTGTCCTTCGATTACTTAGAGAACCCGTTTACTTACAAGATTTTAAAATACCTTAAAACTGTGTGCAATTATTTTATTTAAATTTTTTTTAGGTATATGATTAATTCTATTCCACTTCTAGTTATAGTGCTTACCACCAGAATAGTTATATCAAGCATATTAATTTGTGACGGTGGTCGGTCGCCATGTAAATTGTCAAAAATTAGCAAATACATAAATGTCTTCCTCAATTACCAGTCACTATATGAATGTAATACGAAAAATAATTTTATATTGTGAAGCTACAATACATTACGACTTGCCCAAACACAGCTTATGTAATGTTAAACTTTTAGACTTTTCTAAACTTGGCAGATTTCTTTAATTTTACAAGACTATTTCTATTCTTATTACTGTGACCAATAAAACGCTGCTACTATCGAGAATATTTGTTATAAATTAAAACACGTGTTCTACAAATGTAGTTCAGTTCCTTGATGCGCAAAATTATTTTTGCAAATTACCTAAGAAAAGTTATATCCCTAACTAAATATACATTAATTATTGCTTATCATTCAGGTCCAAACTCCTACACACCAAATAAAACAAAACAAAATGAAATATTATAGAAAATAATAACTAATTAAAATTTTTCGAATAATTCAAGATAATTTAAGTCTGCAAAAAAGTTGTAATCCTTTTACAAAAAAAAAAAAACAGAAATAATTTTTTTTGTTTTAAGAATCCGTTTTTCATTTTAATTTAGATAATTTTAAGTAAACATAAAAAAATACTTCACATTATCCAATTAAAAAAAAAAAATACAGGGTTAATTAAAATTAATGGGGTTAATTTTGTGTTTTCAGCTAATAGCAAAAAATTATAAATAAAAAGTTTAGCTCAGTTTTATCATGTAATTAAATCAATAAATTTGTTAGGAACATTTATAGTAGAGTACAGGAAGAAAAAAAAAATTCTCGACGAGATTTATTTTATTTACATTGATTAAAATTTTAAAATTAGAATAAAAAAAAACAAAATTTTTTTTCACTTTTTTATGAAAATGGAAATACGAAATACACGAATTAAATTTATAAATAACTGTATAGTATTTTGTTTAGTCTGCTCAATAAATGTATTATGAAGCAGAGAAGAAAATTCACAAATGTATACGCATTAAGGTCGATTTATATTATCAGTTCCTTTCAGTTCCTACTCGTATCGTGTCAGACAAAAAAAACATTGTTACATGTACTTTCTATATGAGTATTTATATTATCCGTTCCTTTCCGTTCCTACTCGTACCGACACAGACACATATTGTTGAAAAGAATGTTTTGTATGATATCTGAAGGCGAAAAAATACGAAAGAATAGCGAAACAAACAAAAATTGCAAATTGCTACTAAAATATTTTTGTATTTTTCTGTGTTTTACTCTATACGTAACCAAAAGATACAAATTTGTGTATACGATAATCATACGAAGAAAATGCCTGAATTGAAAGGTACGGATAATATAAATTGATGATGTCTGATACGATACGAGTAGGAACTGAAAGGAACTGATAATATAAATCAACCTTTAATTTTAATTCAAAAATAATAATTTTTATGAATACACCGAGCATAAAAACTACTAGAGCTTGATTAGGCTACCGTAATAATAAGACAAAATGTTATACAAATCTTGCTGGAACGCTGCAATAATGAAGATTTGAAAGGAGAACCTTATAAAAAACGGTAAGGATTTGAATGCAAAGTCTCACGCAAAATCAAAACTTTTGCTCTAATTGCGCAGAATGATTTAGTAAAGGGGTTTCGATAGTGAATGTAGACAACTATTGATACCTAAAAGTTGTATAGTTAAAATCTGAAAACTCGAAGAAAATTAATTTCGGATTGGATTCTTCTCATCTCAGATTTTGAATTCATCGTGAATGCTCCTGAATTAAGAGGACGGAAGCAATAATTTAAGAATGAAAACACGTAAACGCGTAACTATTTGGGTTTTAAGTTTGTCTTACACAAAATTGGTCGACAAATATCAATCAATAGCTGTTTGTCCAACCAGTTAGGAAATATATACCTCAAAAAAGGACGTTTCCTAACGTGTCTCGTGTCTAAAAAAATCTTTAAATCGATGAAATTTTTTATTAACTTCAACTTCTCTAATAAATCGAGTAAGCACAAACTGGTGTTGGAATAAATCTTACATCACCAGTAGCCTTATTTTTGCCGGGGAATTTGGAATTGAAAATTGATGAATTGTGACTTTTGATGTGAAAACATCTTTACCACCTGCAAGGATAAAAATCCTTTTTTGATTACAATTTTATTTTTCAATTTTACAATTTAGTTTTTATTAATTTTTTAAAAGAAAATTTAGAAATATTAAAATCAAACACATCAAAATTACAATTAAATTGTCGACAAATCGCCGGAACCGGAGCATTATGTGCGTAATTAGATTTAATTGTCGGCAAATATATAAAATTCCTAATCCGAATAGGTTTACAGGGCACATGAATATCAATTTTTGCAAGTAGTTTAGGGAAGTCAATCGAACTGTTAAGCAGATCAGCGATGAATGTTGAAGCAGCACATCTACGTCTTACAAGCAATGAATCCAAATTAGCAATTCTACAGCGGTCACCGTATGATGGCAAATTCTTTTTATTCAGCCACATTGGAAGGTTCGGATCAAATGGCCAATTCAATTTATGAAGATAGTAAATAATAAATTACTTCTGTATTCGTTCAATTCTATCGATATAAATATTGTAAGCAGGATCCCAAATTATCGACGCGTATTCCAAATTAGACCGAACAATGGAACAATACAAAGTTTTAATTGATTGTGGATTACGAAAAACTTTTGTAATACGATGAATAAAGCCAAGTAGAGAATTAGACTTAGCTACTATTAAATTAATATGGTCTCGGAAATTCAATTGATGGTCCAGGACAACACCTAAATCTTTAAATGTCATAACTCGTTCTAGCTGGTGATTACCAATAAGATATTGATGAAGAATAACTGCTTTTTTCCTAGAGAAGCTCATAATCTTACACTTTTCCAAATTTAAGTTCAATTTATTCATAACTGACCATTTATACAGCAAATCAAGATCACTCTGCATTTCATTACATTGTTGCGGGCTACATACACTTCTTGATATTTTCAAGTCATCTGCATATAACTCACAGTCGCAGTACTGAAACAAAGAAGCAATTTCATTGATGAAGACATTAAATAATACAGGTCCTAGGTGGGAGCCCTGAGGCACTCCAGAATGAACTTCAATCATCTTAGATGTAAACTCGTTAATTTGAACTACCTGCTTCCGATCACGCAGATACGATCCAATCCAATCCAAAAACAATCCACTCACTCCAAATCTGTCCAGTTTGGCAAGAAGTAACTCAAACTGAGGTGAGTCAAATGCTTTCGCAAAATCAGTGAAAACCACATCAAGCTGACATTTAGAGTCAAAGGCACTACTGAATACTTTAGATGTTAAACTTAAAAGATTTGTAGTGGTAGAACGATGCCTGACGAATCCATGTTGTTGAAGTGATAATAAAGGTTTAACATTAAAATACAAATAATCAGAAATAATAAGCTCAAATAATTTTGGAATTGATGATAATATAGATATGCCACGATAATTTTTAAAAATGGGAATTATAATTGACTTTTTCCGTACCAACGGAAATACACCACTCTTCAGAGACGCATTAAATATCAGAGATAGTGGTAATGATAGCGAGCTGTTAAGATCTTTAAGTATTTTTGCAGGTATGTTATCAAAACCACATCCCGATTTCATCTTGGATATACCAAGGCTGACATCTTTTACTGAAATATAAGGTACTATATTCCAATTAAATTTTGATGATGCGAACTACGAGGTCCTAATGAAATATCAATAGCATTATCATTGTATTTTTGATAGACTGATTGGAAAAATTCAGCAAATAATTCACATATGTGTCCTCAGCATTACAGGCAGTTACATCATTTAACGACATCATTTGTCGATAACCAGAACCTTTTCTTTTGACATCAACAAAAGGCCAACATAGTTTTGGGTTTGAAATTAAATTATTTTCCAGCCGTGGAATATAGCTCCTAAAGGCTTGGCGTTGTTCCTTATCAAATTCCCCGCGTAGTTGTAGAAAAGTATTTAGACAATCCAAGTTATCACCAAATTCTTTGGCAAATGTGTGTGCCTTATTCTTTTTGTTTCTTAAATTGACCAAATTGTTGTCAAACCATGGAGGATGGTTATTCTTACGTTCATAGCATTTAGGTACATGTTTGTCGAAAGCATCAAATAAAACCAAATAAAATGAGTCGACTAGAGCATTAACATCGCTCCATTTAGAATTGAAAGTTTCTTCCCAATCCACCAATTCAAAAAACTCCTGCAGACCGGCAATATCAGCCTTATTAAAATTGTAATTTAACCTTGGTTGTGTATTGTTGATGAATTTACAAAACAGCTCCTGGCAGTCAAAGTTAATTTCCAATCCACTGTGGTGAAATCTATCCGGAACAAAAGGATCCAACGACTTAGTAACCAATCCACAATTAGGATCATTCAATAAAACTAGATCCAGAATTCTACCATTCAAGTTAGCAACTTTACAAATTTGATGTAAATTTAAAGACAACATGGCATCAATAAAAATCTGTTCCACATCACTCGAAATATTGGATGAAAAAACAGAAGCAGTTTCATCATCATCAGTACACCAACATAAACCCAGAAGATTGAAGTCACCCAAATCACACATATGGTGTCATGTGCGTTACACTGTGATACAAAATAATAAATATTTGCACAGTGTAAACTATAAACCTCAGCAGAGCTTAGAGGTGGGACTTATGCAGCATATAAATATAATGATTTCACTGTCCAAGATAATTTTACAGCAACATATTCCACAGTAATATTTGGATATACTACATCACAGTTTATAATTGAATTATGCACAGCTACAAGAACTCCACCACCATCAGATTTATCATTTGTTAGGCTGGAACGGTCACATCTATACGTTACATAATTATCATCAAAAAATTCAGAACTTAAAACAGCAGGTTTCATCCATGTTTCAGATAAAACATTTATCGGATAACATGACGACGATAGAAATAATGAAAACTGTGTTGATTTTGTACGCATACCACCAACATTTTGATAATAGATTTAGATTGAATTAGGCATTGAATTAAATGCCAATTTAGAGCACACACCACCAACATTTTGATAAAAAATAGTGCTAACGTCTTTAATAATTCCAAATTCATTCTGTAAGAGCTGAGCGTGGGACTAAAAAATTATTGTTCATTGATTTCCGACGTGAATTTAAAAATTCTTTAATCAAGACTCCAGAAGGCCACGCCGATGAATCAAGCATTTGGTCAAATTTGCTTACAGGAATACCGATTTTAAATGATACATAATCGCGATCATCATTACGTCGAAAGCAATATAATACAGGTTTCTCGACTACAAATTTGTTTTTGATATACATCATGAGATAATCATCAGTAACGTCCTTACATAATCGAGAAATAAAAATCCACCGTAGCGGCTCAACGGAACGCAAAGTAGAGTTCAAATCACCACTACCAATAAAAATTTTTTTAGGCGAGTCCATATTATTGTCTAACGATTTAGCAGTTGAAGCCATTTTTATGTTATTATTCTCATTTCTCTTAGATCTTGTAAGTATTGGTGTGGCAAATTCCATATCAGTATTGAAAATGTGTAATCAGTAATTAATATTGCATCCGGTGATATTGAAATCCTTTTAGTAAAGGTAAAAATGGCCAAAGGAAATCTTTTCGTTTGTGCTACGTATGTTCCCGGAAAATCTACAAGTGAATTCCTTAATGAATTTATCGATATAATTGGAAATAAGATTCAACCCAAAAATGGAAGAAAATGATAGTTTGTGCGTCGTGGGTGATTTTAACTTTTCAAACTTAAATTGGAAACGAATTGACGGTATATTTACACCGTTTGGTAACACTGCCAATACTTCTTTCGTGATAGATTCATTTTTTGAAATGGGTCTAAGGCAACATAACGAAGTGCACAATCAGAATGGCTCACTTTTGGATCTTGCAGGACAACAGGCTCGCTCATCAAGTATTCATCATATACCGTTGTTAATTAAGTTAGTTTTTCAATGTTTTGACGATTATGTTCCAAATGATAATATTTTAATCTTTGATTTTAGAAATGGTGATTATGACTCTCTAAATGGATTTCTTGAAAGTATTTCCTGGGATTTCCTTTGTAATGAGAAAGATATTGAAATTATGACTAGCCGGTTTTACGAAATTTTGTATGTCGGGATGGATCTATTCATTCCAAAAATTGTCAACAAACATAATTCGTATTGTGAAAAGTGGTTTAACAAAAAACTTGTTAATTTATATAACCGTAAAACCAAGGCATACAAACTGTATAAAAAGACGAACACATCAGCTGTTAGATATTGAATCTGGTATCAAGTCCAATCCATCGTGTTTCTGGCATTATATTAACTCTAAAAGAAAATCTGTTGGTTATCCTTTACCCATGAGTTATAATGATAGGCAAGCTCTTTTTCTAAATGCTGTTTGTGAATTATTTGCAACATTTTTCAAATTCGTTTATTCAGTCGAAAATGTTTTAACATCTCCCAGTGACCAAGTCTTGGTCAATAATCATATTCACTGTATTTCTTCTTTTACGGGGGAACAAATCAAAATGGCTTTAGTTGGAATTAATAGTAAAATGTCTATGGTCCCTGATCATATTCCCTTACTACTCTTAAATAATTGAGCCGAAGCCTTAAGTGGCTATTTAACACATTTATTTAATTACAGCCTTAGGCAAGGTATTTTTCCCCAGTGGTGGAAACCATCGTATGTAATTCCAGTATTTAAATTGGGACCTAAAAATTCAGTTGAGAATTATAGAGGAATAGCTATATTATCTGTTATCCCTAAACTTTTTGAAAAACTGGTAAAGGATTCTATTTATCTTAATATTAAAAACTTAATTGTTCCCCAACAGCACGGTTTTTTTTCTGGTAGATCAACGACAACCAATCTTGCTGTATTTGTTAATGATGCGATATACTGTTTAGAAAAAGGTGCCCAAGTTGATACTATCTAAACAGATTAAAGTGAATTCTAATTTTCTTCCTATAACATGGTTATCATCTTATTTATCGTAAAAGTCTCAACTTGTAAGTATTGGTCAAAATTATTCTGAGAAGTTTACAGTCTCATCTGGTGTTCCTCAGGGCAGTCATTTAGGTCCATTATTATTTATTCTATTTGTTAATGATGTTGTTATATATTTTAAGTTTTGTAAATGTCTGTTATATGCAGATGACCTTAAAATTTACGCTACTATCCGAAATGGTGCAGACGTTTTATTGGTACAACAGTACCTTAATCGGTTTAGTGATTAGACTACCGAAAATCGTTTAGCTCTCAATATCTCCAAATGTAAAAGTATGTCATTTGCACGAATTCAGATATTAATTGTAGCTCCGTACAATTTACAAAACGTGGAAATAGATAGAGTTACTCAGTTTAGTGATTTAGGTGTTTTTTTACAGGTAACCTAAGTTTTACTAAACATATAGAAATGATTGTAGCTAGAGCCGACTCTTGATGCTTGGCATGCAGTATTTGCTCGGGATGTAATTTGTGCTAAGATTGATTGCCCGGTATTGCTTGACTTATATTCATTTTACGTTCCTAAGAGAATTCTTCGTCCACGACAGTTAAGACTGAGTATTGCTTTTCATCATACGAATTATGGAATTGATGAACCGGTCGTGCGTACGTCAAAATATTTTAACCAATATTCAGAACTTTTCGATTTTAACATTTCAAGGGATTTTTTTAAGAGTCGTATTCGAAATAATAATTTGTAACACATTTTATATACAAAATTATTGGTATTGTAACCTATGCTATTTGTTAGTGCTGATAATAAATAAATAAATAAATAAACAAAAGTCGTGGAGACGAAGTTTACTCAAGACCTAACCACAATGAAATACAAAACATCAGATAATCTAGATGATATATACACCAGTGTAAACCTGAAAAACATGCAGCTTCCAAAGCGGACTTTCTTGAGTTTCCCCCAGCCAAAAATATCTAAATTTAGATCACAATTTCCAACTCAAAAGAGAAAATCATTTTTAGGTATGATGAAATTTATGCCACTCATCGACAGGGAGTTTTATCAACATTTGATTGCCTCCAAATGGAACCAGGAGGAATAATTATTTCTAGTATTGTTACTATGTGAATAGTTTATAAATGACATTAAAATCTGAATTTTTCAATGAAAGAGTGAAATGTTATATTTATGCAATTTTATTTTTATTTTTTTAAATAAAATCGAAGTGAACACAATTTTTACTGTGATTTTACTGGAAACCGTTTTATGAAATGATTTTTTAGAAACACAATGATATTACTTCAATCGTATAAAGTTCCAAGTGCCCATAGAAGCATATTCCACAAGAAAAACAAATAATTTTGCGAAACAGATTTCTATCATAAAATAACAAAAAGTTCGTATCCCCTTATAAAGATTACAAAATAACAGCTGAACGATTGAAATAAACTAAAGAATATTTGAAATATTAGGCTCTTCCGGATCATACCCAGATAATCATATTTTATGAGTAGTGAAGCAATCAGGAGTTTTGTAATTCGCTATTACTTCGACTACATGGTTCCTTTCTTTATATAAATTAACCATGGGTATAGTCAGCAGATACAGTGAGTTGTATGAAGAACTGTACATACGCAAGAGGCACGTAGTATTGCTACTTTTCAATATTCGTTACCATTACGTCGTTACAACCCATGAAATATTAAATGATTTCATTTTACTTAATCTAAATGTGCTTTCAATTTATTTTTGAATTTATTTTGCTTTAAATACATGCATAGAAAATGCTATAAAATTGAAAATAACGCAAAACATATTAAAAATTAAATTCATCATTTTTTATTTCTAATAGCGTTAAGGTTAAGTTGACAATTTTATAAAATGAAATGTAGCTGGTTGATATGTTTTGTGAATTCCAAGATATTGTGAATCATATCGGTAAACATTTTTTCAATAATGCTAAAATAATATTTTTACCGTTTCTGAATTACGTAAATAAATATTCGGCGAGTACGGCAATGCAATTCACAATACCTCGGAATTCACAAAGCTTGTGAAACTATGGATTTTTACTGTTTTGCAGATAAAGCCATCAGCTACAGTCCTGGTAACAAAAATAATCAGCTTAATGATCTCTTTTTCGGTGCATAAACAATGATGAATTTTTGGCAATTTTTTTTTGTTACGGCATAACTGCAACGTATTTCGAAAAGTCGTAATAATATTTTTTACTTTACCTGCCTCTTGTGTATGTACCGTTCGTTATACAAAACCCTGTATATGAGATGGCTGAAAATAAATTTTTTTGTAATCCTGGTTCAGATCGAAATTGCTGAACTCTTAACGGTTTCACTATTCGCATGGACCCCTTTACCAAATAGAATTTAGATAAAAAAATTCTTAAAATTATTAATATAACGATATTGGTTTTTATTTTATGCGAATTCAATCAAAATATTTTAATTTAGATTCCAAATTAAGATTTTGTTGAAATTCCAGCTAAGAATTTGTAACAACCTATTAAATTTTTAGATTTTCCAGCCATCTTTCGATTTTCAGGGATTCTATGTTCGTATGAAAATAAGATTACAAATTAACAGCCTTCTTAATATTAAAATTGCTAGTTGATGTTTGCGGTACAGAATTTGCGCCCGTGCAAATTTTCTGGATTATTTTGGTTTTATTCTTAAAAACATTCGATTTTACAGCCCGAGCGCAAAAAAGTTCTAATGCTGAAAACCATGCGTACAATTTCTGCATGCAACTGGTGCTGCTGCAGGCGTTTATTTTCTGACGTATGCAGAATTTTGCGTGGCATGCAGAATACATGTATTTAATTCCATATAAACTAGTGTTTACTAATTTCGATGCATGCATAATTCTGCACGTCTGTTTTTTTTTTTGAATATTACGTTATTTGGTCACAAATTAATTAATTTGTATCCTCCGTTATGTCACTAGTCACAAAAACCAAATTAAAAAAATTTGATACAAATTTTATTAGATTCGTTTTCTTTTAAGTAATGTAGCCTGTCTACTGGATAAGCAGAAAAATTAGAAATGATCAAAGTACTTTTTTTGGGTCGAAAGTATACTTCGGTACTATTTCAAATTCAAAGGGGCAAGTGGCAATAAACGTAACCAGTAGCATACTAAATATAAAACTTAAAATCAAAATAAAATGTACGGTTACGTATGCAGTAGGGTAAATGGTACAATAATGGACACTAGAAAAACTTGATGTAGTTATTCGGCACTCAGATTTTATTAGCATTTTGAGCCAAAATGCGATTTTAGAGTTGTGTGAGTGTGTAATAAATCTGTTTTCTTTTATCCTACTAAATTGATTGGTGCTGCTCATTTTTGTTTTATTAAATTCTCTTATAAGAAATTTAGTGTTGAAGTGAACGTGGTGAGAGACAGAAGTGCTTATTGACATTTGTTGTAAATTTATTAAGAACAAGGTAAGTTATTTTATTAATTTTTTAATATTGTATAATAATTTTCAATTGAGTATTACTAATACCATTACTAATATTATAACTTCGCGTGATTTAATTATTCGCCATGCTGTGTCTATTATTATACCTTTGAAAACTAGTTATGGTCATAGTGATGATTACTATGATAAAATGAGGAGCCGATAATTGTACCTGTGACGCGGTCATTAATGGAAGAATTGGAAAGAAGACAGCATCTAAAATGTTTAATGTTCCTCGGTCAACAATACAGTACAAATTATCCACAAAAGTTAAAAAAATTCGCCCAGAGCCAATGACTATTCTAACTTAGATCATCCTTTTGGAGAACATAATCGACCTGGTAAAGGATGGTACAATCTGTTTTTGAAAAGGTATCCTTGCATAACCACCAGGCCCCAGAAGCGGTAATTATTTTCTAATAGATTTTTAAAATATGTAGGTTTGATCAAATTGAAAACTATTTAAAAGAAAAGAACTTTAGTTCCATATTATCCCAACCATCTCGTATTTTGAATGGAGACGAGACAAATTTCATGCTATGCCCCAAGTCAAAAAGCGTGTTAGCAAAAGTTGGCAGCAAAAATGTCTACGAAGTTTAGCAGGGTGCCTCTAAGTCGTGCTTGACGGTAATGTTTAGTTTCTCAGCCGTAGGACAAATGATACCTCCGAAACATTGGGATGTGGGAAGAAGCGAGAGTGGTTGGATGACAAAAGAAGTGTTCATTGAATATATTTCTAACGTATTTCATCCGCATATTATTAAAAATAATATAAAACTGCCAGTTATTTTATTTGTGGATGGGCACGTGACACCCCTGACATACGAGCTAAGCATTTTGTGTAACAAACTGCAAATAATTTTAATTGCACTGTATCCGAATGCCACACGGATATTACTGCCATGTGATGTTTCAGCATTTAAGCCATTGAAATCAGCTTGGCAAAAGCTAGTTTTAAATTGGAGATGCGAAAATGTCGATAACACCCTTACTAGAGAAACGTTTGCTCCACTGTTACAGCAAGCTGTAAACAAATCAGTCAACCCGGTGACCATAAAAAATGGTTTCAAGGCGTGTGGAATTTATCCTTTTGACAAATCTGCAATAGACTATTCTAAATGTGCAGGCAAATCAATTTTAAATGATGGTGTACATCAAACAATTCCAGGATCATTCAATCCAGTATGTGATATTAATGGGATTAAAACTAATATGGAACAATTTTCTGATATTGTTGGCTCGAAACTTCTGCAACTTCAATCGGCGGAAGAGAGTGAATTGATTTTCGAATCTGAGGAGTTTCGATGTCTCCATAAAATTTATAAAGCCCTTATGCCTTCCGTAAATTTAAAAATGCCACCGAATATAATGGACATCAATGAATTTATCTACCTACCTGAAGAATTCACCTTTGAACAGATAGAAAGCACGGAACAAGGGGAATGTATGGAACCGATAGAAAGTGGGGTCAACTATTGGGTGGAGTGAATAAAAAAAGTGTTTACTTCTAAGAACTTACTTTCAAGTAAAAGAATTTGGTCGCAAAAGCGTGAATAACATTTTACTTTTACTTTAAAGTACAAACTGGGAAATTTTTCGAGTAACTACTTTTTGACAATATCCTACTTCAAATTTTTCAAGTAGTTACTATTATGAAATCTAACCTCAAAAATATTAAATGTTAGTGATTTGTTGAAGTGAGTTATACATTTTTTTGATCACGATATTAAATTAAATCTAATTATTAACTTCTAATTGTGATTGTGATTTTCATAAAACTATATTCAGCTGTGCATAGTTATGGATACAGGCATCGAAGTGGCGGAAGAAATATGTTTGCAGGTTAAATTCATATCGGCTTTAAAAAAATATCCAATTCTGCTTAGTAAATCGCAATTACCGAACATTAAAAAGGAAAAGGATGACGCAGTAGTGAAGGTTATAGATGATTATTATCGGAAAACGTTGATAAAATTAACTGCCGAACAATTGAAAAAGAAATTAAATAACATTAAAACTGATACAAAGAAGAAAGCAGACATACAGTCGTTGTCAAAATTATTTGTGTCACGCAAAAATTGTATAATGTATTCCGCAAAAATTAAAACTTGGGCTAACCACTTAATAATATAACTAAATTTTTTTTTGTATATTTATTGTTAATTATTGATGTTTCATTTAGTAAAAAAAAAATTTAAAATCTTTATAATTCATTAAAATAAAATTAAAAATCAAATGGACAAAATTATTTGTGTCTCATATTTTTGGGACAAAATTATTTGTACCTACTTTTGAAAAATTCCTAGTAACGGGAACATTGATTTTGTTTAATTTTTTTTTTTTTTTTTAAATGTTACACGTGTTCATTTAGTCATAATTTTCGCCTCAACAAGACCAGTTTGTTTTAAAGAATGGGAAAAATTAAGGAGTTATCATTAGAAGTTCGAGTCTCGATTGTTGCCGGCTACGAGGCTGGTGTTTCAGTTAAAAATCTAGCCCAAAAGTACAACTGTCACAAAAATTCGGTGATGTACCAAATTCAGAAATCTAAAATCCAAAACTGCCTAAAAAATGTTAAAGGAAGAGGCCGTAAAAGAAAGACAACGCCTAAAGAAGACAGAAGGATCACTACGCTTGTGCAAAGAAACCCTCTGAATTCAGTAAAATCTGTTCAGTGTGACATAAATAGTGAAAGACATAATAAAATTAGTGTAAAAACTGTTCGCAGACGGCTTCGTGAAGCAAATGTTAAAGCTTATGTTGTGCAAAAGAAGCCATTTATAAGTGAGAAAAATAGAAAAAAACGGCTAAACTTTGCTCGGATCTATTTAGCGAAACCTGTCGAGTTCTGGCTCAATATATTATGGACCGATGAATCGTGCTTCTCTTTAGATGGAAGCTACGGTAAGAAATATTTTTATTCGACACCTCAACAAAGGAAGTTTCGTAACATCACAATGCCTACTCGGCACAGCGGAGGAGGCAAAGTAATGGTTTGGGGGTGTTTTTGTTATAATGGTGTAGGAGATCTCACAGTGCTACCGGGAAAAGTTACATCTAGTGTTTACTTAGAGGTCCTTAATGAATATGCAATGGTTTCCGGGTGTAAACTGATAGGATCAGATTTCGTATTGCAACAAGATAATGCTCCAATACACAAAAGCAAACTAATAACTAAATTCCTTAAAGATTTGGGCCAAGAAACTATAGACTGGCCACCACAAAGCTCAGATCTTAATCCCATATGGCATTATATTAAACAAAAAATAATAACAACTATTGGAAGAACGCCCAAGGAAACGTTTGACGAAATAAAACGGATATGGGATCAAATACCTAAACAAATCCTGGAAAATCTGGTCCAATCCATGCCGCATCGCCTTCAAGAAGTGGTTAACAATAATGGTGGCAGTACGTCCTATTGAGTTTACGGGGCAAAGGGAATAAATTAGAATTAATTTAGTAATTTTTAGTCAACTTTGTGATGAGGTACAAATAATTTTGTCCCAAAAATATGAGACACAAATAATTTTGTCCATTTGTTTTTTAATTTTATTTTAATGAATTATAAAGATTTTTAATTTTTTTTTTACTAAATGAAACATCAATAATTAACAATAAATATACAAAAAAAATTTAGTGGTTAGCCCAAGTTTTAATTTTTGCGGAATACATTATACAATTTTTGCGTGACACAAATAATTTTGACAACGACTGTAAATCAAACGGGAAATAAAAAAATTATACTAAAAACTTGGGAACTGGAGTTTTTAAAGTTGTTGGAATATAATTCCAACCCCACATTCAAACAAACGGGAGGTTGGTCGTTAGTATGTGTTGTTTGTTTGTTTGTTTGTTGTATTGTAGCATGCGTTTTATGTAGTTTGTACGGGTGCACGTGTAGATTAGCACGGTGGGCGTATGTCTTTATAATTATTTTTGTTTTTTAGGTGCTCTTTCTGTAGGATTATCAATATTGGCACCTAAAAATACAACGGACGATATTCCAAGCTGTCCCAAAAAGTTCAAACCCATTAAAGTTGTGGGTGTACTGTCAGATGAGACAGATGAAACTGTTAATTTAACCGATGAGAAATTAGCAAGGTTAGTTCTCTTGAAGCAGTTGGAGGTGTTAATACTACAAAAAGAAACATACACGTTACAACTTAACCAATTAAAAGCACCAATCGAGAGCCCGGTAACGTTCTATAACTATGAAATTGATGAATCTAACATAACTTATGAAAATCAAGAACGAAACTAAATTCATGGACATTTACACAGCATTCACAATGAAAACACTTTTTTACTTTTTACTTACAGGTTTGTATGAATTTCCAACTTAACGAAAACAATATGTTACTCGTTATGTTGGAAATTCATTCAAACCTGTAAGTTAAAAGTAAAAAGTTTTTTCATTGTGAATGCTGTTTTAGTTTGAAAAGCTTCACTTTTTTGTAATAAAACGACTGAAATGAAATCGTGATATTTAATTTTAAATTTTATTTGATACAGAAAGCAATGTGATAAATAATTATTAAATGAAATACAAAAACTTATGGTTTTAATATATTTTTTTCTAATAAAAACTCTTTTATATTTTCTCTATTTTGCTGCCCTTTTAAACGAATAGAAGCATCATCATATTCTATATTTACAGATGAATTGATATCACATTCCGTAACATTTGTGTCAGCAAACCAATCATTTGTATCATTCAAAATTTTTGCCCAGTTATGTAACACTATACAGGCTACAATTACAGCGGGACGTTTATTGTGCGCCATCCGAAGTTTGTACCCCACAATCGGAAATCGTTTTTTAAGTTGACCGAAGCATCTTTCGACAATAATTCGCTCTCTAGAGTGTAATTTATTAAAACTTTCATTTATTCTGTTGTCGGGATTTTTATATGGTGTTAAGAGCCATGGGGATATTCCGTATCCTTTATCTGCAAGTAACATGCAATTTGATTTTGTTTTTATAAAATTATAAGCTTCGGACAACTTCCAAATTCTACTATCCTGCACTGAACCTGGCCACCGAACATCGACACTAGTAAATTTTTCTGCAGCATCGCATGTAGCTTGTACGTTAATACTGGCAAAACCTTTTCTATTTATGTATTCATCAGCAAATTCAACTGGTTTCAAGATCTCAATATGGGTGCAATCTAGTGCCCCAATAACGTTGGGAATCTTAAATTTTTCCATCCAAAGTTCTTTTGCAGAAATAATTTCACGATCTGCTTTCGGAAATATAATAAAATCTTGTGATTTTGCAATCACTTTTTCCAGCATTTGAGAAAATATTTTGCAAACTGAGGTTCTATGAACCCCCTCTTCTTCTCCAATTCCTTCTTGAAACCCTGGATCACTCAAACACCTTAAAAATATTTCCATTTTTTGTTTTTCTCTTATTTTACCACCCCGCGTTTCATGTTCTTCTTCGCTAGTAAACCGATAAATATTTTTATAATTGTGGAAAAAATTAATTTTGCGTGGCCGATAAAATTTAGTTTTTCTTAAACTTAACCGAACTCTTAATAAATTTACCATTTTGTCGACTAAAAGTTGCTTTTTACTTTACTTTAACTTTTTAAGTAGAGAATAGTCATTAGAAAGTAGAAGATGGTTTTTATTCACATAGTTTTAAGTAGGTACTAGAAAATTTTTATTTTAATCAGTAGATACTTGCTAAAAATATGCAAGTAAGTTTTATTCACTTATTCGGTAGTATTTACTTGAAAAAAGTATTTACTTTTTTTTATTCACTCCACCCATTGTATCATTTACCCCATACATCGGATGCATTTCGATATCATCGTTAGCCGAATGGAAAAATAAAACAATACGCCTACTTTATATTTTATTAATTTTACTGATGTGAAAAACATCGGTGACGGCAAGTATTTTTATACTATGTACGTAAAATGAGGGAAAACAATTATTGTGTTTTAGCTTAAACGTTGTGGTTACGGGGAGCTTGCGGAATACAATAACTATAAAAACGTTAAGCGGGTTTGGATCAGATTTTCTAATGATGTCATACGAAACAAATCGTCTATCTTTATTAGCTTAAAACTAAACTCACACAGGACAATGTTGGATGGCAGGACGCTTTCCTTTTGTTCCGGCGTTTCCTCAAGGTTCGACCTTCGACAATATAATATATGAGTTGAAGACCACCCAGAAGTGGGTGAATTTAACCAAATCCGATTAAAACTAGATAGGAACCAAAGCAAGTTACATTGGTTCAAGTAGACAATAAACAAACGGAACTGTTCCCAGTTTAAAATGTGTCCACAACATGCGCTCAATAATTATTTTATTATGGTTTAGTTTTTCAATTCACAGTAAAGCTACTCACCTATTTTGTGTTAAGTGTTTAACCTTGATAAATTCACCATAAAATACTAGGAAGTAATAATTTTAATCTAACCAATTGAGGTAAATTGCAATTAATTTACAATTCAAATAGCTTCACCACCTCATACGCGTTCACACACATCTCGCTTTAACCACCAAATTACGTATATGTATGAATAGAAGTTCGCGCGATTTTTCTTTTTTAGTCAAAAAATGTGACAACAACATAAACAAGTTGTTCATATATGTATAAAACAACCAAATTATCACGTATTTGAAACATGGAAAATGTTTTCATGTTTTTATTTTAAATAATTTAATTAGACTTGTAATATATTTTAATAAAACAAAAAAAAAATGTTTTAACATTTTTAGGGGTTGAGAATTAATATAACATGAACCATTGAAAGCACTGAAGATGAAAATTGTAACGGAAAATTGAAAAACTGTCACATAAATGTAATAAAAACAAAAAAAAAACATTTGTAGAATAATTTTTTATAATTTATAAAGCTTTTCGTTTTTTTTTTAAATTTTTTTAATTCAACATTATATGACTTTTATTATTAACACTTAAAGGCGGATATACACATATAGAGATTGAGATTAAAACGGGAATGTTTTACAGTAAAATATATAAAATACAAAAGAGCCCGAATTGATTTCCGTAGAGTGTTAAATTCTCATGCTTCTTTATATTCTTAAATATTTATTTATTTATTTATTTTTTTTTTGTTTAAAATTTGGGGTTGAGCAGAGCAGCAGCACACATCAACGAAAAATAAAAAGAAAACGGGAAAAATGAAAATTTTCAAATTAACTTGTTTCAAAAGAAATATTTTGTTCAGAAGGAATATTTGAAAAGAATCCAGACATTAAAAGAAATGGAAAATTTTTATATCCATGTATAAGTGTATATGTATAGCACAAATAAGGTGAAAAGGTTTTCCCTATCTGTTGTATTCTTTAATTTTTATATTATGTATTTTACATACTTGTAAGAGATACATACCTAGATATGGTGTATTAAAATAAAATCAAAGCAAAATAAAATTTAATTTAATTTTTTAATTTTTTTTATGTAATTTTAATTTAGTTGTTTAGTTTTGTACAGGAATGTGTGTTAGAATAAATGAAATGGTAGGAGGTGACTTTAATCTAAATCTAAAACAAAGCTATATATTCTCACCTAAATAATGCTACCTAATTAAACATCTGAAACAGACTCAATCAAGTCTGGTATCTGTAGGTGATTTATCGTGATTCGTGGTCGCTAATCTTAATGTCGTGCATTGTGTAGTAATCACGAATTTCAAGAGACCAATTTTGAGAAGATCAATCCTAGAATTTTAATTCATTTAAAAATTCTTTTGAATAATTTGGAAACATAAATTCTAGTTATATTTTATTTTAAATCCCAGGCAGCATCGTTTCCTCCAAAAAAAAAGACAATGTTACTGTTACTACTAATCAACAAGCACCTCAATTTTATAGCAAGTTGTAGTTATTATAATCCATTCAAATTTTATTTTTTCCTGCTATAAAATTATCTCTGCGTGTCAATTAAGGATATCTGTTATCGATCTAGATTATTCGACGTCTTCCGAAACGTTCAATTTTTCGACGAAAGATGTTTTTCTTTTGGCTTTCAAAGTTATTCTAGGATTTTTGATTATTGGAGCTTTTCGAAGTAACTCGATTCTGTTCAAGTTTCTTGTTAATACTCAAAATTTGCAAGACTTTGGAGTCGCTTGATCGGCTGGCTATAATAGAATGGCGGTTGGTGGCTATAATAGAACGTGAAAAGTAAAGAAAGTGATTGGAATAATGCAAGGACGAATAATATTCCAATGTTGATTAAGCTTTCTTATTTTGTGACAGTTTATTCAGTTTGGGCATGCCATGCTTTGAATTTCACTAACGAGGCAATTATAAAACTTATTTTAATTTCTGCTATTGAAACCAGTTCCGCTATTGACCTGATTATCCTGAGCTATTGTTTCTCGGGTATTACTCTGCAAACTCTCGTGTTGAAAAACGATATGTATTAATAGCGTCCTGCAAATACCTCATCCGGTCCGCCGCCTTTTTTGTTCACTTTCACTCAAAATTACAATACATAATGGTTCAGACTCAGGCGGCAGAATTATTTTTCTTCTTTCTATTATAACTCCAATCAAATTTACTGGAAGTAACATTTCACATTTGGTGTGAGTAGTATTTTTCATCTAAATTATTTTCACTCAAATAATTTTTTGTGTTTTAACTGAGATTTTAACAAATATTGTTAGGTTTGAATTTTATTTAGAGTTGAGAAATTTTAATTTCACTCATATTAAAAAAAAATTAACAAATTTGAATCTATACGTATATGTACATATCGTCGCAAAGCTTATCCATCAATGTTTAGAAAATTTTGTAATAACACTCCAACAAGTAATTTCTGAGAGGGAATTATTAGAATTTTAGAGATAAAATTTATTATCAAACCTTTGGTACGTGCATAAGAAGCAAGTTAGCTCCATATCTTGAGATGAGCAACTTCCATCTCTTTCCTTGCATTTGGTTAAGATATCTGGATGATGTTCTCGCTATTGTGAAGAAGGTAAACCTGAATGTAATTCTACAATTGTTGAATAGCCAATATGTGATAGTTAAATTTATATGTGGAAAAGAAGTGAATGACCGT